>LPNX010352972.1:60721-78968 GCA_001517045.1 Pseudotsuga menziesii | reverse complement strand
CAGTTAGCGGGGAACAAGCGCTCTGGTCGGCTTAGCACTTCCAGCTGTAATATTGTGATTTTGACCCTATTGCATTAAAATTGTACATGATGTAAATATATTTATTAAATCATGATGAGGAGCTCAAGGCCAAGGCACCGCCACCGATTTCGTGTTTTATGTATCGACAATTAAAATCGACACCCATGGTTCTCATGCTAGCTAGGCACAATATAAATTGATACATCATGTAAATATGCAATTTAATAAAATACCCACAACTGGCTATGCAATGCAACAAGAGATGGGGGCGCGAGTTTCACAAGGAATATGGAGGGATATTATTCAAACCCTTGAGCCAATAGTGTTAAGCCAAATTTCAATGAGAGAACCCATAAACTCTCAACTACCCATTTTTCTTATGCACCCAATCATTTAATTCTTCCAAGAGTTGGTTGAGGCAGTTAATGCATTGGGAATGGAGAGGTATGACAGTGAATTTCGTATAGGGGCAAGCCATCAATTTTGGAAAAATATATTTTTCCTTGTGGGGCAAGAAAACACCCAAAAATGTGTGCCCAATCCATTCCTCACCCACGTTTTTCACTTCCTCATGTAGCTGGAGTTAGCTGGAGCGTTTCCTTCATGTTTTTTCTGCATTTTCCTTCATTTTTCCATGGCTGAAAATATGTTTTGTATGGCACAGTGGATGGGAAGCAGATATTCATGATTTGGGGGTTTGTAGAGGTTTTTTCTTCCCTTGTAAGTCCCGTAAACATTTTTTGAAATCAAATTTGATCTCCCAGGGTGGATTCCCCGTCTACCATTTCATTTTTGGTTGCCAACACACTTTTCTTCACACCCAACACTTGTGTTTGTTGTTATGTGCATCCTTGTTTTGGTCTAAACTATAAGTAAGAGTTAGGAGTGGAAGAGGACCAGAATTGGATTGAAAAACCTAGTGAAGAGAGGGACCTCACAAAATATAAAAAGGGGATGTCTACTCTTCTATGCACACCTTGAAGAACGCTGGAAGGGAAGGTATGGCCTAAGGGATTGTGTAGCAGTGAAGGAAATACTTCCTTGTGTTGAGCGTGTAGATATTATATAGGCCAAGCTAGATAGATGTTGTAGAGGTGTCCATAGCTTTGTGGTTGAGCTCACTAGCTTAGAAATTCTTCCTTTCCACTGTCATAGCATCCTGATAAACCCAATTGTGGATTCGGTTATGTGTGAGCATATTGTTCCCTTATTCCTTGTAGAAATCATGCCCATCTCGGGTGTGGTAATTGTGCTAAGAGATTGATGAGAAAAACTAGCCTATGGTTGGGTGGAACGTTGTAGCGACATAGCTAGTTGCTCGAGGAAGCTCATTTTCAAGATAAGTGCTCTCTTGTATTAATTCTGCAATGTATTGGTTTTAAGAATTATTATAAATGCATGAATGTATTTACTTCCGTTGTATTTTCATTTATTATACATATGTATATGTCTTTTACTTCCAATGCATTTTGCTTATGTTCATGGGGCTAGATACCCGATTATGGTGGAGTTGCATCCTCTCCATTATGAGAGGGGACGTGACACTAGTGGGATTGTTCATGCTTGTTTTGTCTCTCCCGTGGTATGATGGCTAGGTCCTTTTCTCACGTGCGTTATTTGTCTTTTTTCCGTTGTCCTTGGTTGTCTATTTATTTTCTGATCCGTTTGACCTTTGTGTTTTGTATCCTCTGGCCTATCGGGGGTCACTGAAGTTCAGTCTGTCTTCCAGACAGACCTAGTACCAACCAGTTTAAAGAGTGAGAATTTTCCTTTTGGGTCATTTTGTTCAATCTTGTTTTTTGTTTAGGTGTTTCTGGCCTCGTGGGCGTTGGTGGTTTTTCATCTTTCTATTGTTATGTTTCTTGGGTGGTTTCCATCTCTTTTGTCAGAGAACCACGTAGGGCGCTAGTTGCTCCATTCTCACTGGGAGTGCATACTAACCCTAAGGAAAGGGTTCATTTTTCTAAACCTATTTTGTATTCATCTGACGTGGTACTCCAGGCGTTGACAGGTTGTTTGTGTTTTCCAGGGACAATTTTAGGGTTCATTCTTTGTCAGTTTTACTGTGGACTCCTTTGGTCCGTGGGTGAGATGTTCCTTCTACTCATAAACCCTCTTTCTCATCTATCCCTATGTGCTCTCAAAATATTTTTTTCAAAAAGGTAAAGGGTGGTCGTCTTGTCTATGTGCTTGGAAAGGACGTTACCTTGGACATGGTGGAGGCTTTTTCAGAACGGGAGCCGGTAGGTCATTTTGAGTTTTTGAAGCTTTCTAGGACAACCATTTTGGCTTGGGTTCACGAGCACTAGAAACCGATTCTTAAACCGGTCCCTAAGGTTTTGAACCTGGTTAATGGTTGGGTTCTTTTTTAATTCCTGTATGAGGAGGACCAGCGGGTTATCTAAGGCCAGTATTGGGTCTTAGGTCAGGGATCTCTTGTTCTCAGTCGGTGGCACATTAGTTTTGACCCTCAACCTAAACGACTGGTTAAGCGCCATCTTTGGGTCATTTTATCCGATTTCCTGATTCAGTGTTGGAATTTCAAGGGTTTTCTAGGGATTGTGAACGTCATTGGTAAGTTTATTTTAATTGAATATGACCAACATCTTGGATTTGAACGATCCTCTCCTATGGTGTTGGTGGATATGGATTTGTCGAAGGGAATACCAACAGAGTTGGAGGTCATCTGGGAAGGTGGTTCCTTTGTACAAAGGATTGACTATTGGAATGTTCCCTTTAGGTCCCATCATTGTTGTAATACTGGGAATTCCAAAGCTTGTTTTCCTTTGATAAGTGTTCTTGAAGTGGCTTCGCTGGCAGTGGAAAATCCTTTCGCCAAGGACCAGGTCGGTTTGGACAAGAAATTCTCCTTTCCAATTCCTATGGACAAGGATTATGCCTATTCTTTTGCTGGAAAGTTTGCTCAGCCTATCCCATTACTTTTAAATTTTATTTCAGCCATTGATATTCTTAGTTCTATGTCAGTCCAAGATGATGGAGGGTTGGAGGTTGTTTCTTTGTTGGGTTTTAAAGATGGGTATTGTAGGTTCTTTCTACCTTCTTTTGTTGCAAGAGAAGCTATGGGTGATCTGTTGGGTGATGTTATGTTTTCTCCTAACGTTTGCTCCCCCTAGAGGGGGACATTGTAGCACCCCTTTTTGTCAACAAGATTTTCCTCCTCTTCTTCCTGTCTCAACCCCTTTACTTGATATTTCCCTTTCTCCTTTGTCTATTCAGGATCTGGATTCTGAGAAGGAGCTGTATCTTCCTTCCTCTCCCAGTATTGTTGTTCCTACTGCCTCTCCTCATTTTCTTATTTCTCCCTTACCTATCTATGTGGTGGAAGAGTCCACTATCTCAAACATTTTCCCTATTTCCTCGATAAGAGCAGTGAATGTTTCTATAAGGAAGCCGAGGAAACCAAAAAAGGGAAGTATGAAAGGTGTTAAATATTCTATTAGGGCTTCTTCTTTTGTCAACCCGGGGTTGTTTCTTTGACTAGTAGAGGGATTCCCTCTATTCATGTTATTGTTTCATCTCTTCCTGATCGGGGTCTTAGAGATTCAAAAACCCTTCCGTTAGTGTTTGGATGAACTGCATCTCCTTTAATGTGTGTGGGCTTGGCATTGTGTTACAGAGAGAAATTCCTATGGCCTGGGGTACCACAACAGACAGCTGGACTCCAGAAATCAATCTTTCCAAATATGGAATAGAAATAAAAACATCTAACACTAAAGGATCGAACCTCGTACCTTATTCCGGACGGTTGAAGTAGATCCCCGTTGAGCTTTCCAATCTTCAGCTTGAATTTTTATAACACGTCCTCAACAACAAGTAAACAATACAAGCATACTATATTTCATGGTGTTAGATCTATTCTAGCATATATAATCAATAATGTAAAAGCATTTGACATATTCCAATGGAAACAATATTCATTCAAATACACATTACTGGACAGGAAAAGATATTTCTATTAATAATAATCAGAGATTACAAGTGACAACCTCTGACGGCATGTCTGCAAATCGGAGAAATTGAATCCCCCACTTGGGCCTCCACCACCTCAATCCTCCATCACTTCGATAGCAAGCTTACTAGCAAAGGGAAAGCTTGGGAAGAACACAACAGTGCTCCAAGGGACAAAGGGATGCAGACTGAAGCATAAGTTCTGGCAACAATGGACTATAGTTTCGATGCTCTCAATTCTCTCTTATGCTTTCAATGTACCAAGGGGTTCCTTATATAGCTTTCCAAAGGGGTATTGAAAGGTCGAATCCGTGCGATCTCAAGGCATATGGAAGGCCAGGAGTCATATGAGTCGGATCCAAGTCAAGGAAAACTCCAAAATGCTTTGGACTATGTACACATCCCGATGTACGCGACTATAGAGGGAATATCCATGTATGTACACGGTTATCGGGGAAAAGGCCGCGTATGTCATTTTTATAATGTTTTTAGGGATGGTCAAGGTTACATCAAAAGATAAAAAGTGGTCCATAGGGGTTAATGAGTCTGCAGCGGGACAGGGGAAGGCCATACAATGTGTGATTCACCTAGTGTGGTGAAATCCGCTATAACACATTGGATCAAAATGAGTTTCCATTAAAAGTTTACTTGATATTATTTCTCTAGTCGTTGTTATGCTTCAGGATACTATGTCCAAAGGGGTTACTGATAGTGATTTTTTCTTGTGTCTAATACATGGTTTGTGGGTCAGTGTTGTTGATGCATTGGGTCATTCTGGGGGCACTTTGGTGGCATGGAACCCCCTCTTAGTTGACCTCAAAGTTTATAATTCTTGTGCAAGTATTCTTCTTGCAGGAAAACTTAAAGGCATTAATTATCCTTTACATTTTATCAATGTTTACGGGTCCTTTGTCAACAGAAAATAGTTTTGGGATTTGATTAAGGTTGTTGGCCTTCTCTTGTTACCGAACCTTATTCTTGTGGGGGATTTAAACTTCACCTGATCTTTGGATGAGGTCTAGGGGGTAGGTCAAATCCTTGACCCTTTTGTTGGTTACTTTGAGTCAGTCTTTGGGGATGTTCACTTAATGGATGTGGTGCCTACAGTTATGAATCCCACTTGTTCGAATGGAAGATGTGGTAATGTTGGGATTGCCAAAGGTCTGGATCATTTTTTTATGGTTGATTCTCTCTGTAATCCATTGGGAATGTATTGATCTTGGAATTACTCTTTGGGATTCTCTGATCATAAAGAAATTGTCTTGCAATTGGACTTTGACCAAGGTTATGTTTCCTATCCATTTATGTTTAATATGACCTGGCTCATAGACGATGATTTCAACAAGTTGGTTGGGGAGAACTAGGTTCATTTATCGGTAGAATTTTTGCATCACCTTAATCCAATGCAAATCCTGTTATTTAATTTGAATAAATTGCGCTCTCTGGTGATTTGTTGGGAGGTGGATATGTGTGGTTGAAGGCTCTATTCAGTCCTTGGAGGAGGATATACATTATCGTCTATTTTCTGAGGATCGTAGATTATCCTTAAAGGAGTTATATTTGTGAAATCAGAGGCTTCTCTCACACGAAGAAGAAACCCTCAAGAAGAAACGTTGGGATATCTAGATGAAGGTTGGGGACAATAACTCGAAGTTTTTTCATAACTTTTCCAATAAGAGACGGCTTTCAAATCTTATTTGGGAATCCAAAGATGACGGGGATTCTTTGGTCTATGATACTAAACCTATCAAGTCTGTGGCGATTGAGTATTTCTCTAAACTCTATAGGGATCCTCAGTCGTACAACATTTGTGATAAGTTGGAAATTATCAAGCATTATCCTACCTTTTTTTATAGTATAGACTGTGAATTTATTCGGGGGCCTATTCTTCTAGGTGAAGTATTAGAGACTTTGAAATGGTTTTCCAAGGACACGAGTATGGGGCCTGATGGTTGGACGATGGAATTATATCTACATTTTTTTGACCTCATAGGTATGGATTTGGTTCAGGCCATTGAAGAATAAAGAAGGTCGGGAGTCTTTTTGAATAACTTGAATACTACCTTTCTTACTCTTATTCTGAAGTTGGATAGACCTATCTCTTTTTCATATTATAGGTTGATATATTTATGTAATATTTTCTACTAGTTGATTTCCAAGATTATTGTTGAAAGGTTAAAACAGACCTTGGGGAGGTTTATGCTAGTTGAGCAGTTTGGTTTATTCCTAACCGCTAAACTCTAGATGTTGTTGGGATTGTCTAGGAAGTTATGCACTCGATGAAGTCAAAGAAGTTATCTGCTTTTCTTCTGAAGTTGGATTAGAGAAGGGGCATGATAATGTCAGTTGGTCCTTTCTTCGGTCAATTCTTCTACAGGTGGGGCTCCATTTAGATATTTCTTAGTGGATCACGTCTTGTGTTACTTCTGTCAGTTATGTTGTTTTGATTAATGGTTCTCCGTTGACATATTTTAAAGGATCTCGCGGAATTCATCAAGGATGTTCGCTTTCTCCTTCTTTCTTTCTTCTGGTCATCGAAGGCCTCAGTAGGCTCCTCCTTAAGGATAAGGACTCTCAATTGATCAAAGGCATCAAGGTGGTTGTCTCTTTCTACTTGACTCATACTCTTTTTGTTGACGATGTGTTGATTTTTGGAGATGGCTCTCTAGGATGAATGGATACATATTAAGAACCTGGTAGGCTTATTTTGTGGGGCTTCGGGCATGTCTTTAAGTCATCATAAGTCTTGTTTGAGCTATTTCTTCCCTAACCAATGTTTAATTGATGATTTTTCTCGTCTTCTTCCTTTTAATATGCAGCAGCTTGATTTGGGTATATATTACCTTGGTTTTTTTTCTTAAACCCAAAAATTACAAGTAGGAGGACTAGGTTTGGCTCATAAGGAAACTTCAAAGGCGTATTAATAAATGTACATTGAGGTGGATCTTCCTTAGGACATGTATATTTTGGTTACCTCAGTTCTTCAATGTATTCTTGTTTGTTGGTTCTCATTCCTTCGGGTTCTTGAGGGCGTACTTGCGGATTTAAGAAGAAAGATGTTTCGCTTTTGTGGGCGGGTACACATAAGTGCTCCAAGATACATTTGAGGAAATTTCAACTCAAAATGGACCTCCTAAGAAAAATAATTAAATAATATCTATTAATTTTGGAGGAAGAAAAGAAAAAAACTACTCTTTTGTTCGTATTTTCGACATATCTCCCCGTGATTTTACTCAAATTTCGATCAGGAGAGCTCGTTGGATGTGAAATTAAATTCCGCATCCAACGAGTACCCACTCGGCATACTTTTGATGGAATTAGATACCCCAAAAACAAGAAATACCTGGAAAAATGTGATGATGATGTCGAAAATATGAACAAAAAAATAGTTTTTTTATGATACCTATCACCAAATTTATATTAAAAAATTGCTTAAGACCTATACGGTATTTAAAATTTAAAGCAATTTCATTGGCTAACACATGATGACATGGAATTTGAATTATGGTTAAAAGGCCCATTTTGAGTTGAATTTTCCTCTAATGCACCTATCTCGGTGGGAATCCCTTCCTAAGCCTAAGTCCTGGGGGTTGGGGGATCAAACAAATTAGTTTATTCACTCACTATTTGTGTGCTAAAATTTTATGGAGAGGTATTACAGTTCTTGGTCTCTTGGGGAACATACTAAAGGCCAAGTACTTAAGAAGACTTCCCTGGGAACTGTGGGTCTGTGAGGCTAACTGCTAATCCTCTTATTCCTAGGCCATCTAGTGCAGTTTGTTGGCTACCCTTCCTCTTATTCTAAATGATATTTGTTGGTAGGTTGGGAGAGGGAGCCAAGTATTTATCGGGATCAATTCGATTATTAGTTTGCAACATAGTTTTAGGTTATCATGGGGACTCATCGCTCATCTTCATCGTAGGAACACTGTGGTTCTAAAAGAGGATTTTGTAGAAAACACGGATTTGGAACCTGGGTGGATCACGTTGGAGGATCTCAGTTTGCAAGCGAATTTGGATCGAGAATAGGATAATTATATTCATCTTCTATACACGGCTGGTGTTGTTTTGACGAAGTATAGTGACCAACTGGTTTGGTCTGTTAACAAGAAGAATGGTGTTGTCTCGACTAAACTTGCTTATGCATCTTTGTTCAAATAGAGGTGGGAGAAAAATCGTTGTTGGTGGTTTATTGTGTTGTGGAAAGTGAATCTATCTTGGAATATCAAATGCTTTATTTGGCTTTGTCTGAATAATAGGATTTTGACATGGGACTCCACAATCTTGTGGCTTCTCAGGACCTGGTAGATGTCTGCTTTTCCTATCAGCTTTGGAGTCAATGGAACCTTTGTTTGGTGTCTGCTTTTTTTTCCAGGAGGTTTGGATGTTGTTTTTATATTGTATCAGTTGATCATGGAACTGGGGTCCAAATGGTGTAGAAGGAAATTTGAAACTCTGGGTGAAGGATTCTTCTTTATCGTTAATCTACCCTCTGGTAATTATGTGGGAGGTATGGAGAGCCCACAATTTAGTTCTCTTTCAACAGGGTTTAGTGGATGTCAAGTGCATTTGTCTTAAGGCCTGTACTAGACTTGTGGAATTGGGTTATCCGTTGTATAAAGTAAATTCTAGGCACATCAGCTATCCCCTTTTTAGCGACAATCAGTTGGTGGGTTTCTTTGACGGGGCTGAGAAGGATGGAGATTGTGGGGTTGGCATGGTCTTTAGAATGAATATGAATCATATGTTCTTGTTACGGATGGATGCAGAACTGGGAACTAATACTAAAGTTGAACTCTTGGCCTTATGGGGTTTGTTTTTTTTGCTTGGAATAAACATATTTCAGGGCTTCTAGTGATGTGGGACTCTAAGATTATTGTGGATTGGGATATGGAGGTTCACTCCATTCAATCTGTGGACCTATTTCACTAGTTGGGTTGTGTCAAAAGGATGTTTGGGCTATTTAACAATATTTCCTTCCTCCATATCTATCGAGAATACAATAAGTAGGATGATGGTCTATCCAAGCAGGCTATTGGTCTTGGGGGAGGTGTGATTGCTTGGGAAGAACACTCTGAGGGGTGCACTATTGATTCTGGACAAATGAGTCTATTATGATCTACGTCATGCTTTTTCTATGATGTAGCACTTATGATGTCTATAGGGACTATGGATTGGAAGTTAGCATGGATTTTTGGTAATTGTCCTTACAAGTAGATTCAAGTTCAGTTTTTAGCGCGTCCTTTTTTATCACTCGATCTAATTTTCCTTATTATCTTGATGAATTTTCTTAGCAGTCTTACGACTTTTTCTGAAGTCTCAAATGTATTTATGACATAGCTTTACTTAATACAAAGTTGTTCCTTCATTTGTGAAAAAAAGGTATGTCTGCACACTTACAATTAAAGTTACCCACCCCATCAAAATTTAATTCTTAACTCTAAATATTAAAAATGGTTAATGATGAACTAATGCTTTTCTTTAATTCAATGCCTTATAATATAGAAATGGCATATGGAATATGATATTTTTTTATTTTATGTATGTTGAAGGTTAAGTTAACAAAATCAAATGACAACTGCAAAACTGAATAAAATCGAATGATTTGCTCAACTTACTTGCAACTTGAACACAAAACAAATGTGAAACATCCAGCAAATGTATATGTGAAAAATCCAATGTGAATTAGGATATTTAGAGGGAAGGTAGAGATGTTTTCCTAATTACATTATTAATGAAACTCACTAAGAAAAATACACAATTAAAACTGACAAATATGTGCTAGATGTTTGTGAATGCCAAATGTGGATATCGTGGTCTGAATTGTATGGCATTGTAGTATTTAAAATTGAGAAAAATGAAAAATGAGGCAGGATTTAAGGATTATGGTGGAATTTTACATCTCTCGTCGGTTTTTAAATTAGTGATGTGTGTGTCCCGTCCATTTTCGATTTTTAAGAGTAATGAATACAATCAATTTTGATGAGTAACGAGTACAATCAATTTTAATGAGTAATAAGTATAGTCGATTTGAATGTTTTGTGTCAAAGTTAAGAAAATATGAAATGATCAAATCAGATTGAAAAAAGAAGATAAGGATAGGAAGGAAGATGGGTCATAGATGACATGTAGTTGAAGGCATGTGATAAAATAACCTAGTGGCATATAACACATTTATCTAAATGATATGTAATAACCTTGTGGGACTACAGAGAGGTATCGCTCCCTTAATGTAACTAGGAAGATTTTGTTATTTTTAAAAGTAAATGTGTTGTTTTTATATTAGTGAAAGAAAATCAATAATAATCATTAATCATTATCAATATAATATATAATGAATTTAATATAATAATATACAATTACTTCAATACCTCAATTACGTGTTGAATTGTTAAGATTTTAATTTTTATGTTCTTAAATTAATCATTTTGTTGCTAAATTATTTTGTCAAATGAATAAATTAAGTATTGTGTTGTTAATATCATTCTATATGTTAATTTCTTTTCATCGATAACAAAGAACTATAAGTAAACAAAAAATCATCTTTTTATTGTTGAGAATTGTGGAAGGCTAGAAATAAATTCGTGTTCAAGAAAAAACAGTTAAATCCTTTTGTCAGTGTTTCAAAAATTATTTCCTTATCCAAAGAAAAATAGGGTGGTGACACATGGATTTTCTCTCATGGCTCAAGGTATGACATTCTCCCATCCTTATCCTTGTGAAAATCATGCCCCTTCTCAATTTAGTTGTCGTGAACGTAGCTAGTTGAGGTTCATTTTAATTAAAGATGCATATTTACATGAGGACAAAACTCAATATGTATGCCGCATGCCTTGATATACCATCGGTGACAATTTAAACCCAAAACATAACATAACCAATCAATGGTGGGGCCTTGGCCTTTAGCTTCGCACCATGATCATTTACAATATATACATCATATACATCTAATGCAACAGGGTCAAAACCGAGGTGTTACATTCCCCTCCCCCTTCAATAGCACTGTCCTCAGTGCTTTACAAAATTGAACAAAATGCTACACCGGTATCACCTCAGTGTTCTGTAGAATTGAACAAAAATGGATGTGCCAATCGCATGGCATCCTCCAACTCCCACGTAGCCTCTTCAGGTCCGTAGTGCTCCCATTGCACCTTTACCTGACCTATGGCGCAGTTCCAAAGCATTGTGAACTTCCTGTCGAGGATGCGCATTGGCTCGATTCAGAACTCTCCCTCGGGTTCCACCTGAATCAAATCCCAATTTATCACATGGTTAGGATCATGTACATATCTCTTAAGCAAAGAAACATAAAAAACATTATGAGCTCTAGTACTAGCAGGCAATGCAAGCCTATATGCAACTGGCCCTATTCTTTCAAGCACTTCAAACGACCCACAATATCTTGGTGACAACTTGGCACAACTCCCAAGCTTCAAGGAACTCTTCCTTTCCCTCACTCTGAGGTAAACATGATCCCCGAAACTGAACTCCCTGTTCACCCTATGCTTGTCTGCATAGCTTTTTTGTCTGTCCTGTGCTGCTTTCAGATTCTGCCTGATCTTTACAACCTCTTGCTCCATTTCCTTGAGCAATTTTGGTCCAAGCACAATCCTGTTCACTGGGTTATCCCAAGTCATAGGTGTCCTACACCTTCTTCCATACAAAGCTTCATACAGACTCATCCCTAAGGATGCCTGCTATCCATTGTTGTAAGCAAACTCTACCAAGTGTAAGTAATCTTCCCACTTGGTCAGTTTGTCCATCATGTACATGCGAAGCATGTCTTCAAGCACCTGATTAACTCTCTCTGTCTGCCCATCTGTTTGAGGATGGTATGAAGTGCTGAAGTTTAGCTTCGTACCCAAGTCTGAAAACAACCCCTTCCAAAAATTGGAAGTGAACTTGACATCTCTGTCAGAGACTATTGCCTTCGGCAATCCATGGAAATAACTTCCCATTTCCATTCTGGAACTGGCAAAGGCCGCAACAAACCTGTAGGGTGTTGATGCTCAACCTTTACCTGTTGAAATTTCATACACCTAGAAATGTACTCAGCCATATCCCTTTTCATTCTTGGCCAAAAGTACTGCTTTCTAGATGTAGCAGTGGTCTTTTGGTATCCTAGGTGACCAGAATACGGAGCTTGATGGATCTCAGCCATAACAGCTCTCCTCAAATATGCTACATCTAGAATATAAATTCTGCCTCTATAAGTGAGAAGTCCATCTTCTTCCAATTTATATCCCTCATACCTCTTCTCAAGAATTTTCCATTGCAATTTGTCTTTTACCTGCTCATACAATTCATCTCCAGTAGCATGACTAACAATCTGCTGCCTCAAATCCGATTGGCAAATACTAAGATATGCCACATGCATTTCTTGCACCTTCCTGCTGAGTGCATCAGCTACCTTGTTTTATTTTCCTTTTACGTGCTTGATTTTGAAATAAAACTCACATAAAAATTCCACCCATCTTGCTTTCCTAGCATTCAGAGTAGGCTGATCAAACAAATACTTCAGTCCATAGTGATCTGTTCTGAGCTCAAATATTCTACCCATCAAGTAATGCCTTCACATCTTGAGGGCATGTACTATGGCTGCAAGCTCTAAATCATGAGTGGCATAGTTCTTCTCATGATCCTTCAGCTTTCTCGACTCAAAACATATCACATGGTTGTCCTGCATAAGGACTCCTCCAAGCCCTTGTCCGCATGCATCGGTACACACCACAAAATCTTTCTCTGGGTCTGCAACTTTCAATACTGGTGCACTGGTGATAAGGTTCTTCAACCATTGAAAGCTTTCTTCACACCTCGATGTCCATTCGAACTTCATCCCCTTCTTTTGCAAAGAAGTGATGGCATGTGCAACTTTGGAGAATCCCTTAATGAATCTTCGGTATTATGCTGCAAGCCCCATAAAATATCTTACATCTATCACATTTCTTGGAGTAGGCCAATTCATAATGGTTTCAATCTTTTCAGGGTCCACCGATATACCTTCCTCTGAGATAATGTGACCCAAATACTAAATTCTATCTCTATAGAAGTCACACTTGCTCAGTTTTGCATACAACTGATGCTCCCTGAGCAATTTCAATGTCAACCTCAAATGCTCTTCATGTTCTTCCTCATTCTTAGAATAAACAAGAATGTCATCAAGGAAGACAAGAACAAACTTATCCAGTGCTGAAGACACTATTCATAAGGCACATAAATGTAGCTGGTGCATTTGTGAGACCAAATGGTACCACTACAAAGTCATAATGTCCATACCTTGTTCTGAAGGCTATCTTATGAATGTCTTCATCCTTGATTCTCACCTGACGGTAACCAGACCTCAAGTCAATCTTGGAAAATACCTTTGCTCCCCTCATTTGATCAAAGAGGTCATCAATCCTAGGCAAAGGATATTTATTCTTCACCGTAACCTTGTTCAATTGTTTGTAATCAATACATAACCTAAGTATACCATCTTTCTTCTTTACAAACAGAACTAGTGCTCCCCAAGGAGACACACTCGGTCGGATATACTTCTTCTCCAGCAACTCTTGCAGTTGCATCTTCAACTCTAGCATCTCTGGTGTACTCATCCTGTAGGGTGCCTTGGACATTGGTGCTGCTCCTTGCACAAGTTCAATAGTGAAGTCAATGTCCCTCCTGGGAGGAAGCCCTGGAATCTCATCAGGAAACAAGTCCCTGAATTCTTGTAACACCTGATAGTCCTCCAACTTCGGAGTTTCATCGTCTGATGCCTCCAAAATATGGGATGCATATAACTGGCAACCCTTCCTACAGAACTTCTTTAACTGCATTGCTGAAACCTGCCATACTGAAATCACCTTCGGAATACCTTTCACAACTACTAGGTTCCCTTCTTCATTCATGCATTTGAAAGTTTGATTGTAACAGTCAAGCTTTACCCTATGAGCTTCTAACAAATCCATTCCAATGAGAACATCATAGGAACCAAGCGGTAGAACATTCAGGTCTACACAAGTGACCAATCCATCCATGACCAATGGACATTTCTCTACCACCTCGCTGACCTTTCTCTTAGTTCCAGTGGCTAGCTGGACTAACCAAGACTTCCTATGCTTTACTTTCTTAAAAGCACAAATCTCCACTACTCTAGGAGTAATGTAACTGTGAGTAGAACCAGGGTCAATCAAAATAGAAACGGATTGCTCAAAAATATTACCTGCAACTTCAACCACAGCTGACTGGTGATCTGCCTGGCAGTCCTCCAGTGCTGCATAAATCCTAGGGACTGCCCTTGCTACTTGACCCACTATTTCTGCTTCTTGAATGTTATAAGTTGGCCTTGCACTCTCATTCTCGAGTGGACAATTTTTGCGCATGTGGGGTCCTCCACATTTCCAACATTGAAGTGGTCCTCTATTCTGTTGTGGATCTTTAGGCTTTTCTCTTGTCACTCCAATAGGCTTACTCGCAGCTTGGGATGGTTTCTTCTACTGATTCCTAAAGTTACAAGGTTTGAAACCTTTCTTTCTTTGGTCAAACTTCTCATTCTTCTTGTCCTTCCATGCCTTATGGTAATCCGGTTTACCTTTGCTTTGCTCATAGCAATACTTAGCCTTCCTTATTCCTTCTTCAAGAGTTCTAGGTTCATAAAACTCAATTCTATCTTTGTAAGACTAAGGCAATCCACTCAGAAAATGATGGACCTTCACTTTTTCATCTTTGATGTACCGGACATACCTTAACAACTCCAAAAACTTATTTGCATAATCTTCCATGGTCTGTTGTCCCAATCTCAGCTCATGGAACTCCTTAATATTGTCATCATAATACCTGTCAGAGAGGTATTTCTACTTGAAATACTTCTTGAACTGTTTCCACTTAAGCCTCCTTTCATTGATCCTCTTTACTTGCTTGAAGTGTTCCCACCAAATGGATGCCCTTCCATTCAGATTGAATATGGAAACTCTTGCCTTCATGTTTCCTGAATAATCATGCACTTGAAAGTACTTATTTATTCCAAGAAGCCAAGCTTCAGCCTCTTGTCCAGTGTTTACCTCACCATCAAATGTAGGGGGTTTAGATTTTGTAAATTCATCCTGAGAGTGATCCCTATGGTGTCTCTTTCTTTTTCTTTTATGAGAAGAAGAGCTTGAATCCTCGCTGGATTATTCAGAATCGGATGATCCACTAGAAGTCCTCCTCCTTCTCCTAGTACCGCTCTTACTACCTTCTGGTCTTGCAGTACTTCGTCCAGAGTCTATCTTTCTTTGCAAGTCTGTCAAAATCTGCAACATAGCAGCATTCAACTGATGCTGCTCTTCTTGGGCTTTGATCAAGCTTCTCATGGTGGCTGCAACATCTTACGGTGTCTCTTGGAATCTCCTTCCATTAGACTCTATGTCATCATTTCCATTACAGACATTTCTCCCATGGCATCTTCTGCTCGCTCGTAAGAATCCCGAGCATCATACCCATCACGGGTTCTCATAACTGAACCACCACTTACTTAATAAACTGCACTACCTGGAATACTGCCCTTGAAGGTGACTATGATTCTACAAACATGTTAGTAACACAACTGTTAGATGCATAATATTGGTATAAATCAGAATCACTTACCTTCTCCTGGAATAATCATAAAATAACAAATTTTCCCAAACACAAGATTTTCTTCATCAAAGAACATCTATCTGAGGGGGATGACGGGGGTCAAGGGGGCTTACCCCCTTGAGCACCCTCGTTTTTTGTTGTTGTTGTAAATCTGTGGTTTTCGTGCAATCTGGTGCATAAGATCGCTGCCACTTTCTCCTTTTCAGCCCTGAAAATACACTAAAAACCGTTGAAAATCCCTCTGAAAAATAGTTGAAATCCGCTGGGAAATCCCATGGAAAACTCAAAATTTCCTTGTACAGGATCGGGTCTCATCCCAACTAACATTCCAATGTTTCGGCGAGCAAATCGCCAAACTTCCGATCGGCATCGGCGACGCGGAGGACTGTTCACCTATTTCCTTCCGCTGCATTGGGTCCACATCCAACTATCCAAACCTAATCGGAGATGAAACCAGTCTATGCGCTGCATCGATGGTCGGGTGTCTTGTGCATCGAGTGGTTAGTCATCTAGGTAGCCGCAATGGCGGACGTTCAATCCACTAACCATCGTCGATGGCTGATGACTCCAGGACTTAGAAAAATTTTCGGATTTTTCCCTTTAGTCTTCTCTTTTCGCCACTTGATCGGCTCAATTCTCTCCTTTTCGTCGACGAAATAGTTCCATCAGCAACCGCAATGGCGTCCCACCAACTTCGCTCTGATCACGATCGACGGCCTAATCTCCTGTGGCATAACCTGATCGGTATCGGCAGTCTCTTCTCATCGGGAGGCTAGTGCGCTAGGCTTCCGTGGCACACGAAACACTATTTTCTTTCGATAGTCAACGATTTCGGGCCTTAGAGAAAAAATTTTAAACTTTCCTTTCTTTACGGCGTTGACGGTTAGAGGCCTTACCCATCGAACGCGTAGTTGTCTAGCCATCTGCAATGGCAGGCGCTCGTTCAACTATTTTCTGCCGACGGACGTCGAACACTTAGAAAATTTTCCGCAATTTTCCTTCCAACTATCCTCCATCGGGTGTGCTTCCACCTAGCTCTCCGCTACATCGAAAGTTCTTCCCACCAAGTGTTCCGATGAATCGACAGTTCAAACACTTAGACAAATTTGTGGAAGTTTTCTGTCATCAGCTTCTGATCTCTGCTGGGCAGAAAGGAAACCTGCCTCTGTCACTGCATCTTTCATGGCCCATTCAGGCCCATGCTACAACATGAACTCTGATACCACACTGTAATGTCCCCGACCCTCCGACCGGAAAAGAGGACGCTACCATGGCATTAACCATCTGGGCTACCGTCCCATGAACATGTACATTCATACAATGCTGAAACAAAAATGCTTTGAACTAGAACATGCATACATGATTATTAATCATACAGCGGAAGCAAACATATGTTCAGACAAGCATGCATTCAACATGTTCATCATAATCATTAGCAGTAAATAGGATTGCAGAAGTAAAATAGAGAAGGTTACTTATCTTATAAGAACTCGTTCCGCAACCAGCTACGTCGTTGCAACGTTCCACCCAACCATAGGCCAACGTGCTCCTTAATCTCTCAGCAACGCTGCCACCCTCGAGATGGGCATGATTCTCCAAGGAATAAGGAACAAGCAGGCTTACACATAGCCGAGGATACACAAAACATAGCCAAGCCAACGCATTTGGGTTTATCAGGCCATCAACAAGACAGCCAAGCCAACACAGTTGGGTTTATCAGGCCATCAACAAGACAACCAAGCCAACATGGTCAGGTTTATTAAGCCATCAAGGAGCTGGGAAAGGCCAAATGCTAAGCCGGTGAGCCCATTACAAAGCTAGGAACACCTACACCAGAACTAGCCTAACTTCTAAGACACCCACACACACCCAACACAAGGAATCAGTCCCTTCTCTGCTACACAGTCCCTCAGGCCTTGCCTTCCCTTACAGTGCTATTCAGGGGTTGTGGAGAAGAAAGCCAGCCCTCTAGCTCTATATGTGTGGTTTCCAAACACACCAGGTTTATCAAGCAACCCAATCCCCCATCCCTGCTCCCAACACAGTCTGAAGACCAACCATTGCACACATGCAATTAATCAACAATTACAGCTTAACAAGGGAAAATGACTCCTGAGTCGTTCTTGGACCTATCATGGCCAAAACGACTCCAAACAATCTGCAGCAGCCCCAAAGCGTAACGGCATACACAACCAACAACGTGGGGAACAACAGCCCGTTCTGCACAATCGAAGCCACTGGGGAAAAACTTACGCAATCCACACTGGGAAAGAAAATGCAGTCTCCCAACCTGTGCATAAGGGAAACTTGCACCAGACCCCAAAATGTAAAGAAGAACAACAAACACAACGTAAGGGAGACCACAGCAACACAACAAATCTTGAGAAGAATGGCGGAAACCATAACTCTTACCTCATAAATGAACGCTCTTCGGACCACTGGAAAGGTCTTTCAAATATCTACAACTTTGTTGATGTAACTTTTATTTTATTTTTGATATATTAAAAACTATATGCAAAGGAAAACAATGATTTTTTTTGTTGAAAAAAAAGGGAGAAAAACAAAGTTTTTTTTGGTTGAAAGAAGAGATAAAGGATGGAGGAGGTGGAAGAGGGTGAAGAGTCAATTTGATTTTGATGATTATTTATAAGGTTTTCAAAAT
>LPNX010352972.1:26740-59289 GCA_001517045.1 Pseudotsuga menziesii | reverse complement strand
CAGTTAGCGGGGAACAAGCGCTCTGGTCGGCTTAGCACTTCCAGCTGTAATATTGTGATTTTGACCCTATTGCATTAAAATTGTACATGATGTAAATATCTTTATTAAATCATGATGAGGAGCTCAAGGCCAAGGCACTGCCATCGATTTCGTGTTTTATGTATCGACAATTAAAATCGACACCCATGGTTCTCATGCTAGCTAGGCACAATATAAATTGATACATCATGTAAATATGCAATTTAATAAAATACCCACAACTGGCCAAGCAATGCAACAAGAGATGGGGGCATGATTTTCACAAGGAATATGGAGGGATATTATTCAAACCCTTGAGCCAATAGTGTTAAGCCAAATGTCAATGAGAGAACCCATAAACTCTCAACTACCCATTTTTCTTATGCACCCAATCATTTAATTCTTCCAAGAGTTGGTTGAGGCAATTAATGCATTGGGAATGGAGAGGTATGACAGTGAATTTCATATAGGGGCAAGCCATCAATTTTGGAAAAATATATTTTTCCTTGTGGGGCAAGAAAACAGCCAAAAATGTGTGCCCAATCCATTCCTCACCCACGTTTTTCACTTCCTCATGTAGCTGGAGTTAGCTGGGGCGTTTCCTTCACGTTTTTTCTGCATTTTCCTTCATTTTTCCATGGCTGAAAATATGTTTTGTATTGCACAGTGGATGGGAAGTAGATATTCATGATTTGGGGGTTTGTAGAGGTTATTTCTTCATTTGTAAGTCCCTTAAACATTTTTTGAAATCAAATTTGATCTCCCAGGCTGGATTCCCCGTCTACCATTTCATTTTTGGTTGCCAACACGCTTTTCTTCACACCCAACACTTGTGTTTGTTGTTATGTACATCCTTGTTTTGGTCTAAACTATAAGTAAGAGTTAGGAGTGGAAGAGGACCAGAATTGGATTGAAAAACCTAGTGAAGAGAGGAACCTCACAAAAGATAAAAAAGGGATGTCTACTCTTCTATGCACACCTTGGAGAACACTGGAAGGGAAGGTATGGCCTAAGGGATTGTGTAGTAGTGAAGGAAATACTTCCTTGTGTTGAGCGTGTAGATATTATACAGGCCAAGATAGATAGATGTTGTAGAGGTGTCCATAGCTTTGTGGTTGAGCTCACTAGATTAGAAATTCTTCCTTTCCACTGCCATAGCATCCTGATAAACCCAATTGTGGATTCGCTTGGCTGAACCTTGGTGTGTATTCGGTTATGTGTGAGCATGTTGTTCCCTTATTCCTTGTAGAAATCATGCCCATCTTGGGTGTGGTAATTGTGCTAAGAGATTGATGAGAAAAACTATCCTATGGTTGGGTGGAACGTTGTAGCGACATAGCTAGTTGCTCGAGGAAGCTCATTTTCAAGATAAGTGCTCTCTTGTATTAATTCTGCAATGTATTGGTTTTAAGAATTATTATAAATGCATGAATGTATTTACTTCCGTTGTATTTTCATTTATTATACATATGTATATGTCTTTTACTTCCAATGCATTTTTCTTATGTTCATGGGGCTAGATGCCCGGTTATGGTGGAGTTGCATCCTCTCCATTATGAGATGGGACATGACACTAGTGGGATTGTTCATGCTTGTTTTGTCTCTCCCGTGGTATGATGGCTAGGTCCTTTTCTCACGGGCGTTATTTGTCTTTTTTCCGCTGTCCTTGGTTGTTTATTTATTTTCTGATCTGTTTGACCTTTGTGTTTTGTATCCTCTGGCCTATCGGGGGTCACTGAAGTTCAGTCTGTCTTCCAGATAGACCTAGTACCAACTAGTTTAAAGAGTGAGAATTTTCCTTTTGGGTCATTTTTTTCAATCTTGTTTTTTGTTTAGGTGTTTCTGGCCTCCTGGGCGTTGGTGGTTTTTCATCTTTCTATTGTTATGTTTCTTGGGTGGTTTCCATCTCTTTTGTCAAAGAACCACGTAGGGTGCTAGTTGCTCCATTCTCACTGGGAGTGCGTACTAACCCTAAGGAAAGGGTTCATTTTTCTAAACCTATTTTGTATTCATCTGACGTGGTACTCCAGGCGTTGACAGTTTGTTTGTGTTTTCCAGGGACAATTTTAGGGTTCATTCTTTGTCGGTTTTACTGTGGACTCCTTTGGTCCGTGGGTGAGATGTTCCTTCTACTCATAAACCCTCTTTCTCATCTATCCCTATGTGCTCTCAAAATCTTTTTTTCAAAAAGGTAAAGGGTGTTCGTCTTTCCTATGTGCTTGGAAAGGACGTTACCTTGGACATGGTGGAGGCTTTTTCAGAACGGGAGCTGGTAGGTCATTTTGAGTTTTTGAAGCTTTCTAGGACGACCATTCTGGCTTGCATTCACGAGCACTAGAAACCGATTCTTAAATCGGTCCCTAAGGTTTTGAACCTGGTTAATGGTTGGGTTCTTTTTTAATTCCTGTATGAGGAGGACCAGCGGGTTATTGAAGGCCAGTATTGGGTCTTAGGTCAGGGCTCTCTTGTTCTCAGTCGGTGGCACATTAGTTTTGACCCTCCACCTAAACGACTGGTTAAGCGCCATCTTTGGGTCATTTTACCCGATTTCCTGATTCATTGTTGGAATTTCAAGGGTTTTCTAGGGATTGTGAACGTCATTGGTAAGTTTATTTTAATTGAATATGACCAACATCTTGGATTTGAACGATCCTCTCCTATGGTGTTGGTGGATGTGGATTTGTCGAAGGGAATACCGACAGAGTTGGAGGTCATCTGGGAAGGTGGTTCCTTTGTACAAAGGATTGACTATTGGAATGTTCCCTTTAGGTCCCATCATTGTTGTAATACTGGGAATTCAAAAGCTTGTTGTCCTTCGATAAGTGTTATTGAAGCGGCTTCGCTGGCAGTGGAAAATCCTTTCTCCAAGGACCAGGTCGGTTTGGACAAGAAATTCTCCTTTCCAATTCCTATGGACAAGGATTATGCCTATTCTTTTGCTGGAAAGTTTGCTCAGCCTATCCCGTTACTTTTAAATTTTATTTCAGCCATTGATATTCTTAGTTCTATATCAGTCCGAGATGATGGAGGGTCGGAGGTTGTTTCGTCGTTGGGTTTTAAAGATGGGTATTGTAGGTTCTTTCTACCTTCTGTTGTTGCAAGAGAAGCTAGAGGTGATCTGTTGGGTGATGTTATGTTTTCTCCTAAGGTTTGCTCCCCAGTAAACCTAGAGGGGGACATTGTAGCACCCCTTTTTGTCAAGAAGATTTTCCTCCTCTTCGTCCCGTCTCAACCCCTTTACTTGATATTTCCCTTTCTCCTTTGTCTATTCAAGATCTGGATTCTGAGAAGGAGTTGTATCTTCCTTCCTCTCCTAGTATTGTTGTTCCTACTGCCTCTCCTCATTTTCTTATTTCTCCCTTACCCATCTATGTGGTGGAAGAGTCCACTATCTCAAACATTTTCCCTATTTCCTCGATAAGAGCAGTGAATGTTTCTATAAGGAAGCCGAGGAAACCAAAAAAGGGAAGTATGAAAGGTGTTAAAGATTCTATTAGGGCTTCTTCTTTTGTCAACCCGGGGGTTGTTTCTTTGACTGGTAGAGGGATTCCCACTATTCATGTTATTGTTTCATCTCTTCCTGATTGGGGTCTTAGAGATTCAACAACCCTTCTGTTAGTGTTTGGATGAACTGCATCTCCTTTAATGTGTGTGGGCTTGGCATTGGACCGAAATGAGTTTCCCTTAAAAGTTTACTTGATATTATTTCTTTGGTCATTGTTATGCTTCAGGATACTATGTCCAAAGGGGTTACTGATAGTGATTTTTTCTTGTGTCTAATACATGGTTTGTGGGTCAGTGTCGTTGATGCATTGGGTCATTTTGGGGGCACTTTGGTGGCATGGAACCCCCTCTTAGTTGACCTCAAAGTTTATAATTCTTGTGAAAGTATTCTTCTTGCAGGAAAACTTAAAGGCATTAATTATCCTTTACATTTTATCAATGTTTACGGGTCCTTTGTCAACAGAAAATAGTTCTGGGATTTGATTAAGGTTGTTGGCCTTCTCTTGTTACCAAACCTTATTCTTGTGGGGGATTTAAACTTCACCTGGTCTTTGGATGAGGTCTAGCGGGTAGGTCAAATCCTTGGCCCTTTTGTTGGTTACTTTGAGTGAGTCTTTGGGGATGCTCACTTAATGGATGTGGTGCCTACAGTTATGAATCCCACTTGCTCGAATGGAAGATGTGGTAATGTTGGGATTGCCAAAGGTCTGGATCAATTTTTTATGGTTGATTCTCTCTGTAATCCATTGGGAATGTATTGATATTGGAATTACTCTTTGGGATTCTCTGATCATAAAGAAATTGTCTTGCAATCGTACTTTGACCAAGGTTATGTTTCCTATCCATTTATGTTTAATATGACCTGGCTCATAGACGATGATTTCAACAAGTTGGTTGGGGAGAACTAGGTTCATTTATCGGTAGAATTTTTGCATCACCTTAATCCAATGCAAATCCTGTTATTTAATTTGAATAAATTGCGCTCTCTGGTGATTTGTTGGGAGGTGGATATGTGTGGTTGAAGGCTCTATTCAGTCCTTGGAGGAGGATATACATTATCGTCTATTTTCTGAGGATCGTAGATTATCCTTAAAGGATTTATATTTGTGAAATCAGAGGCTTCTCTCACACGAAGAAGAAACCCTCAAGAAGAAACGTTGGGCTATCTAGATGAAGGTTGGGGACAATAACTCAAAGTTTTTTCATAACTTTTCCAATAAGAGACGGCTTTCAAATCTCATTTGGGAATCCAAAGATGACGGGGATTCTTTGGTCTATGATACTAAACCTATCAAGTCTGTGGCGATTGAGTATTTCTCTAAACTCTATAGGGATCCTCAGTCGTCCAACATTTGTGATAAGTTGGAAATTATCAAGCATTATCCTACCTTTTTTTATAGTATAGACTGTGAATTTATTCGGGGGCCTATTCTTCTAGGTGAAGTATTAGAGACTTTGAAATGGTTTTCCAAGGACACGAGTATGGGGCCTGATGGTTGGACGATGGAATTATATCTACATTTTTTTGACCTCATAGGTATGGATTTGGTTCAGGCCATTGAAGAATAAAGAAGGTCGGGAGTCTTTTTGAATAACTTGAATACTACCTTTCTTACTCTTATTCTGAAGTTGGATAGACCTATCTCTTTTTCATATTATAGGTTGATAGATTTATGTAATATTTTCTACTAGTTGATTTCCAAGATTATTGTTGAAAGGTTAAAACAGACCTTGGGGAGGTTTATGCCAGTTGAGCAGTTTGGTTTATTCCTAACCGCTAAACTCTAGATGTTGTTGGGATTGTCTAGGAAGTTATGCACTCGATGAAGTCAAAGAAGTTATCTGTTTTTCTTCTGAAGTTGGATTAGAGAAGGGGCATGATAATGTCAGTTGGTCCTTTCTTCGGTCAATTCTTCTACAGGTGGGGCTCCATTTAGATATTTCTTAGTGGATCATGTCTTGTGTTACTTCTGTCAGTTATGTTGTTTTGATTAATGGTTCTCCGTTGACATATTTTAAAGGATCTCGCGGAATTCATCAAGGATGTTCGCTTTCTCCTTCTTTCTTTCTTCTGGTCATCGAAGGCCTTAGTAGGCTCCTCCTTAAGGATAAGGACTCTCAATTGATCAAAGGCATCAGGGTGGTTGTCTCTTTCTACTTGACTCATACTCTTTTTGTTGACGATGTGTTGATTTTTGGAGATGGCTCTCTAGGATGAATGGATACATATTAAGAACCTGGTAGGCTTATTTTGTGGGGCTTCGGGCATGTCTTTAAGTCATCATAAGTCTTGTTTGAGCTATTCCTTCCCTAACCAATGTTTAATTGATGATATTTCTCGTCTTCTTCCTTTTAATATGCAGCAACTTGATTTGGGTATATATTACCTTGGTTTTTTTTCTTAAACCCAAAAATTACAAGTAGGAGGACTAGGTTTGGATCATAAGGAAATTTCAAAGGCGTACTAATAAATGTACATTGAGGTGGCTCTTCCTTAGGGACATGTATATTTTGGTTACCTCAGTTCTTCAATGTATTCTTGTTTGTTGGTTCTCATTCCTTTGGGTTCTTGAGGGTGTACTTGCGGATTTAAGAAGAAAGATGTTTCGCTTTTTGTGGGCGGGTACACATAAGTGCTCCAAGATACATTTGAGGAAATTTCAACTGAAAATGGACCTCCTAAGAAAAATAATAAAATAATATCTATTAATTTTGGAGGAAGAAAAGAAAAAAACTACTCTTTTGTTTGTATTTTTGACATATCTCCCCGTGATTTTACTCAAATTTCGATCAGGAGAGCTCGTTGGATGTGAAATTAAATTATGCATCCAATGAGTACCCACTCGGAATACTTTTGATGGACTTAGATACCCCAAAAACAAAAAATACCTGAAAAAATGTGATGATGATGTCGAAAATATGAACAAAAAAATAGTTTTTTTATGATACCTATCCCCAAATTTATATTAAAAAATTGCTTAAGACCTATACGGTATTTAAAATTTAAAGCAATTTCACTGGCTAACACATGATGACATGGAATTTGAATTATGGTTAAAAGGCCCATTTTGAGTTGAATTTTCCTCTAATGCACCTATCTCGGTGGGAATCCCTTCCTAAGCCTAAGTCCTAGGGGTTGGGGCATCAAACAAATTAGTTTATTCACTCACTATTTGTGTGCTAAAATTTTATAGAGAGGTATTACAGTTCTTGGTCTCTGGGGGAACATACTAAAGGCCAAGTACTTAAGAAGACTTCCCTGGGAACTGTGGGTCCGTGAGGCTAACTGCAAATCCTCTTATTCCTAGGCCATCTAGTGCAGTTTGTTGGCTACCCTTCCTCTTATTCTAAATGATATTTGTTGGTAGGTTGTGAGAGTGAGCCAAGTATTTATCGGGATCAATTCGATTATTAGTTTGCAACATAGTTTTAGGTTATCATGGGGACTCATCGCTCATCTTCATCGTAGGAACACTGTGGTTCTAAAAGAGGATTTTGTAGAAAACACGGATTTGGAACCTGGGTGGATCACATTGGAGGATCTCAGTTTGCAAGCGAATTTGGATCGAGAATAGGATAATTATATTCATCTTCTATACACGGCTGGTGTTGTTTTGACGAAGTATAGTGACCAACTGGTTTGGTCTGTTAACAAGAAGAATGGTGTTGTCTCGACTAAACTTGCTTATGCATCTTTGATCAAATAGAGGTGGGAGAAAAATCGTTGTTGGTGGTTTATTGTGTTGTGGAAAGTGAATCTATCTTGGAAGATCAAATGCTTTATTTGGCTTTGTCTGAATAATAGGATTTTGACATGGGACTCCACAATCTTGTAGCTTCTCAGGACCTGGTAGATGTCTGCTTTTCCTATCATCTTTGGAGTCGATGGAACCTTTGTTTGGTGTCTACTTTTTTTTTCAGGAGGTTTGGATGTTGTTTTTATATTGTATCAATTGATCATGGAATTGGGGTCCAAATGGTGTAGAAGGAAATTTGAAACTCTGGGTGAAGGATTCTTCTTTATCGTTAATCTACCCTCTGGTAATTATGTGGGAGGTATGGAGAGCCCACAATTTAGTTCTCTTTCAACAGGGTTTAGTGGATGTCAAGTGCATTTGTCTTAAGGCCTGTACTAGACTTGTGGAATTGGGTTATCCGTTGTATAAAGTAAATTCTAGGCACATCAGCTATCCCCTTTTTAGCGACAATCAGTTGGTGGGTTTCTTTGACGGGGCTGAGAAGGATGGAGATTGTGGGGTTGGCATGGTCTTTAGGCTGGATATGAATCATATGTTCCTATTATGGATGGATGCAGAACTGGGCACTAATACTAAAGTTGAACTCTTGGCCTTATGGGGTTTGTTTTTTTTGCTTGGAATAAACATATTTCAGGGCTTCTGGTGATGGGGGACTTTAAGATTATTGTGGATTGGGATATGGAGGTTCACTCCATTCAATCCGTGGACCTATTTCACTAGTTGGGTTGTGTCAAAAGGATGTTTGGGCTATTTAACAATATTTCCTTCCTCCATATCTATCGAGAATACAATAAGCAGGATGATGGTCTATCCAAGCAGGCTATTGGTCTTGGGGGAGGTGTGATTGCTTGGGAAGAACACTCTGAGGGGTGCACTATTGATTCTGGACAAATGAGTCTATTATGATCTACGTCATGCTTTTTCTATGATGTAGCACTTCTGATGTCTATAGGGACTATGGATTGGAAGTTAGCATGGATTTTTGGTAATTGTCCTTACAAGTAGATGCAAGTTCTGTTTTTAGCGCGTCCTTTTTTATCACTCGATCTAATTTTCCTTATTATCTTGATGAATTTTCTTAGCAGTCTTACGACTTTTTCTGAAGTCTCAAATGTATTTATGACATAGCTTTACTTAATACAAAGTTGTTCCTTCATTTGTGAAAAAAAGGTATGTCTGCACACTTACAATTAAAGTTACCCACTGCATCAAAATTTAATTCTTAACTCTAAATATTAAAAATGTTTAATGATGAACTAATGCTTTTCTTTAATTCAATGCCTTATAATATAGAAATGGCATATGGAATATGATATTTTTTTTATTTTATGTATGTTGAAGGTTAAGTTAACAAAATCAAATGACAACTGCAAAACTGAATAAAATCGAATGATTTGCTCAACTTACTTGCAACTTGAACACAAAACAAATGTGAAACATCCAGCAAATGTATATGTGAAAAATCCAATGTGAATTAGGATAAATAGAGGGAAGGTAGAGATGTTTTCCTAATTACATTATTAATGAAACTCACTAAGAAAAATACACAATTAAAACTGACAAATATGTGCCAGATGTTTGTGAATACCAAATGTGGATATCACGGTCTGAATTGTATGGCATTGTAGTTTTCAAAATTGAGAAAAATGAAAAATGAGGCAGGATTTAAGGATTATGGTGGAATTTTACATCTCTCGTCGGTTTTTAAATCAATGATGTGTGTGTCCCGTCCATTTTCAATTTTGCTGAGTAATGAATACAATCAATTTTGATGAGTAATGAGTACAGTCAATTTTAATGAGTAATAAGTATAGTCGATTTGAATATTTTGTGTCAAAGTTAAAAAAAATATGAGATGATCAAATCAGATTGAAAAAAGACCTATACGGCATTTCAATTTTAAAGCAATTTCATTGGCTAACACATGATGACATGGAATTTGAGTTAGAGTTAAAAGGCCCATTTTGAGTTGAAATTTCCTCTAATGGAAGCCACCATTGAACCATAATTAGGGACCGACAATTACAACAATATCAACAGAACCCAGGACACAGGACGTTAATGTTGCTATCATCACTCGCAGAGGTGAGACGATGGGAGAATATAGTCTACATCCACAAATTCGGTTGGATGGGAAGAAGAAGGTGTAGTTCGATGTGAACACGAAGAATGATACATTATTTGAAACATGCTATGTGATAAGGAGAAATCCTGGTAAGTTATATGTTTATGAAATTCCCACTGGTTTTGATTCAACTTTGGAAGCAGGACCATTGCGACAACATGGAACCTTGCATAATTTCTTTGAAAGTTGCTTATCGTTGGCAAGAGATCCCGATGCTCTTCCTGATATTGAGAATCTATTGCATCGATCGGCTAAGGGGTAGAAGGACTACACAATGAACTCTTTGCATAAGAAAAATAAGGGAAAGAAGATGTGCATGAATATTCCAATCGGGGACTATGAGGTAGATTCAGTTATTCTGGATCTAGGCTCATATGTTAATATTCTGACAAGGAAGACATGGCAGAAGATGGGGAGTCCAATGTTGGGTTTGTCTTATGTGCAGCTACGACTGACACACATATAACATCTCAGAATATTACATTTATCCGACTATCGATGGGGAACTTGGTTGGTGCATCTCTAGCTCTGTGTATTCTAAATCAGATGATGCTTAAACAAATTGGCAGAATAGAATGCATGAGGTGTCGTTCCAGAAGTGCAGATTGATTAGACAGTCATTTTGCTTAGTTGCGACTGAGATTGTTGAATTACTAGTATATGAAGGTCTGCTTGAGTTGTCCGAGTTTTTGTTGGAATTTGAAGATAAGGTATCAAAACCATAGTGGTTGCTAGAGTTGGATGAAGCGCTGAAGGCTACTCTAGCACGTTGGTGGGAGACCCATAAGAATTCAATCACTAGATGGTCATAGTGTCAAAGATTGATGACAGTTAGCTTCGGATATACAGAAGTGTACGACACTGGAATTTATGATGGGAAGAATAGCCCCGATGATCATCTGATTAAGTGTCAAACCTTGTGGGCATCACGACCAAAGGATGAGTGGGTCCATTCCTTTGTCCACACATTGGATGAAATGTCATGATCTTGGTATGTATTTGTTGTGTTGCATAGAGAGATCACTACCTAGGAAGAGTTGATGGTTTTCTTTACTCACACCTTCAGTTTCGCGTATACCAATCCTGATGTTCATAATGCGCAACAACTCATCCATGACATTGTTCTGAAGGTAGTTCTGGTTGCATACCCTATGGATCTGCATGTGCATTGTCAGCTGCAATTATTGATGGAATTTTATAATGTAATTGGAGGACCCAAGGATGGTGATGATCCATAGAGCATCAATATTCTGGAAACAGAAGGGATTTGGGATGTCACACCACCTGACGTATCGACGAATCAAATGAATAATCAATTAAAAATTAGGAAGTTCAACATTGAGATGGAGGAGAACCCAAAGTTTGAAAATGTTGGGGACTACTAGGACGAAGAAACCATGGCAAAAATCATAGATCTGTTGCCTAAATTCCAAGATTTGTTTCCTACGAAGTTTTTAGAGACGAAGGGAATACTGGGAGATTTAGGGGAAATGAAAATCCCACTGAAGCAATATGTGAATCCAGTAAGGTAGCGACCATATCGGTTGAATCCGCGATACAAGGAAAGATTTAAAGTTGAGCTCGATAGAATGTTAGAAGCTGGGATAATAGAACCAGTTGAAGAATCTGAATGGATAATCCCCATGGTGGTCCAAGATAAGAAGACGGGTGAGGTTCAAATTTGTGTTGACCTAAGAAAATTGAATGATGCATGCATGCATGATCCATTTCTGACACCATTCACTTATGACGTGCTAGAAGGAGTAGGTGGTCAAGAAATGTATTCCTTCATGGATGGATTTTCTGGTTATCACCAAACCAAGATTGCAAAAGAGGATCGCCATAACACAACAATTGCTACTGAATGGGGTTTTTTTCAGTACACTGCGATGTCTTTTGAACTGAAGAATGCACATGCGATATTTTATCGGGTCGTTGTTGTCGTATTCAAGGATTTTATTCAAAATTTTCTGCAAATATATATGGATGACTAGATAGTTTATGGGTTGATCAAGGACCATATGGAAACTCTGCGACTAATGCTAGAGCGATGTCGATAGCATCAGATCACACTAAATTCAAAGAAGTGTATTTTCTGTGCACCTTTTGGGATGCTCTTGGGACACATTGTTTGAAAGCAAGGACTATTGGTTGACCCTGTGAAGATTGCACTAATTTTGAGTTTTCCAGCACCAAAAAATGTGAAGCAACTTAGAGCGACGTTGGGGCACACAGGATACTACCACAAGTTTATTCGTGGTTATGCTGCAATCAAAGCTCCGATGGAAAGGTTGCTAAAGAAGGATGCAATGTTTGTATGGAGTAAAGAGTGTCAAGTAAGTTTTGAGACGTTGAAGGCCAAGATGGCTTCCGCACCAATACTAGTTTTTCCTGATTGGAATAAGGAATTCCATGTACACGTGGATGCATCACCAGTTGCACTGGTTGTGGTGTTAGAACAACCAAGGGAAGGAGACCTTGAACACCCAATTGCTTTCACTAGTCAGAATCTTTCATCTATGGAGAAAAATTACACTACCAGTGAGAGGGAAGGTCTGGTGATGGTATATGCACTACACAAGTTTAGGAATTACCTGTTGGGAGGTCATTTTAAGATGTTCATGGACCATTCATATTTGAAATACCTGGTTAATAAGCCTGTGTTTGGGGCAAGATATGTCATTGGCTTCTTTTCTTTCAGGAGTTTGATTTTGAGATAATTGTGAAGTTGGGCTGCTTGAATGCGGGCCCAAATCATTTATCGCAAATTGAGATAGGTGAGTAACCAACAAATATTGAAGATGGGTTTCCTAACACGCAAATGTTTGGATTCGACATGGTTGACGACTACTATGAGCAGATAATTCAGTTTCTAGCGATGGGAACCACACTAGAGGAGATGACTACATTTTAGAAGAAGCAGTTGGTTATCAAGGCGACGGATTTTCAACTAATCGTTGGACATCTCTATAAACCAGGACCAGATGAGATTTTGTGGCAATGTGTCCTACCACATGAACAAGGGCAGATATTGGAAGAGGAACATGCGATATTTGTTGGTGGACACTATGGAGATTGCGTTAATTCTAGGAACATGCTCCGTGCAGGGCTTTGGTGGCCCACTCTTCATAATGATGTAATGGATTATGCGCAGACTTGTGATGTTTGTCAGAGAACTGGAAAACCATCAAAGAGGGATGAGATGCCACTGGTACCTTAGGTGACGTTGCAGCCTTTTGATAAATGGGCTACGGAATTTGTGGGACCTATCAACCCACCTGGAAAGAGAACCGGTGTGAAGTACATAGTCACAATGATGAACTATTTGACAAAATGGGCAGAGGATTCATCTGTTGTAGATTGCACCACTGCGACAACATCAAGCTTCCTATTTGACAACATTGTGACTCGGTTTGGATTTCCAGGGATATTGATGGGAGACTAGGGGAGTCACTTCATCAATCGCATAGTCAGTGCATTTACAGAGGAACTTTAGATACAACATAAGAAGAGTACCCCATATAATCCACAAGAAAATGGAACAGTGGAGGCATTCAACAAGGTGTTGGAGCATGTGCTTACAAAGCTCTGTAACACAAACCGTGATGACTAGGATCTGAATATTCTAGTAGTCTTGTGGGAATATAGAACCACTTGCAAAATATTGACATGGAAGACACCGTTCAAATTGGTGTATCGGTAAGAGGAAGTCATGCCTATGGAGTACATTGTTCCAAGTTTTCCCATAGAAGCAACGATGGGAATGGATGATGAAATGGCATTAGAAGAACGCCTAGAATAGTTGGTAGAGCTTGAGGAAGACCGCTTTGTTACAGTTTTTCCCCAACTCCTTGACAAGGACCGACAAAAGGCTATGCATGATCACCATATCTAGAACAAACAATTTTAAAAATGCGACTTAGTGCTATTGTACGACAGAAAGTTCATGAAGCATCCAGGTAAGTTACATAAGCATTGGTTAGGTCCATACCTCATTAATTTCATTACTTCAGGAGGTTCACTACAACTGTAGCATTTAAATGGTGTGATGCTCCAAAATCTAGTGAATGGCAGCAGGATGAAGCCCTACAGAATGGGCTCGAAGCTGCGCAATGAAAAGAAACAAAAGAAAAGGAAAGAAAATTATTTATTTTTGCATGCTAAGTAGGAAGAAGGTACACCAAGCAGAAGTGGTCGTGCAATTAGGAGGGTTGGTATCGTAGTTAGGAAGCCATGTCACAACGACCACAAGGTCGCGACATAGTAAAATCAGTAATAAATACAGGCAATTAAAGCAGTTAACTGACAATGCTTGTGGACGTAATGCATATTTATGGTCGATCCGATCGTTGGATTGACAGGATCGCCGACAGATTTGGGTGATTAATGTATGATTTGTTTGAAATGATTAAAGTTGATTTTTTCATGATGGAGGTGCAATTGGATCAGTGCTATAATAAGGGGTCGAAGGTCTTCATCATTCACCATTGTGAAAATATTGAGTTGCAGAGTTATTGCAGAAGAATTGTGTTGTGTTGCGAAGATTGATTAGTGAGTTACAGAGGGAAGTCAGATCGAGTTCCCACTGAACATTATGGGGAACTAGTGTGGCATGCAGAGTGAGCCAATCACGGTTGATATTTCGAGCGAAACGGAGTCACCAATCCTCCTAGTAACTATTGAGGAGGAATTTGCAAGTATGTCGGTAGGATCATTGTCTCTACCGAAGAAGAAGATGGGGGGCAGCGACCTAGCTCCCCGACACTGAAGAAGCAAAAAACTAGGTCATCTGCATGAACACATGAGGAGGTACATGTGTACGAGGGTCCATCGAGTCCAATAGTTGTGGAATCAACAACTCACGCAGGGGTGTCCACTGAGGATATCCCTGGGTATATACCTCCCTATCAGCCTAGTGCGCAGCCCAGAAAGCTCACTAAGAATCAAAAGTACCAAGTGAAGATGCCAGCGATACCACAGGGCATGGTATGCATCACATACATCGTTCTTGCGCTGATGCAGATAAATTATGATGACCATGATATGCTCGCCTTGCAGGACATTATAGAGGAACCATATGTGTTGATGGTAGCAGTAGGAGGCAACCTAATAGTATGCATTCTGCAAGATTGGGCACGTGGGTTGAATAGAGAAGGACGGTTGGGAATTATTAACATGCCGCATTTTGGGTGGTTGAACGAGGAAAATCCCCGATTGAAGCATTTTTTGGACTTTTTTCATGGCGGGATTTTGTGGTTGGATAAACCGATCGCAGTCACAACAACATTGATTTCAGAGATCACGGGGTTGCCTAAGGATGGGCCAGACCCCTCGTAGTATTTCTGAGGGAAATATAATGACAAGAGTTTCATAATGAAGTTGAAAAAGTGCTATGGTTTGTAGTGCCATGGGAAGGCATACCACATCGATAATATCAATGAAAAGGAGGTGCGCATCAGAGCAAGGGTTTTGGATAGCAAAGTAGTGAGGAAGAAGTGACCCATCCAATGTAAATCAGGGGTCATTGCATGCGCATAGCAGTATGCACAAGGAGTACAAATGAAATAGTCATTGTACTTACTGAACCAGTTGGTGGAGGATGCAGTGGCAGTCCAGGCGGGAGACAGATTGTTTAGATACAATTGGATGCTAATTTTTATAGCGCTCGTGGATTGAATGGTTCCACATGATTATCAAGGCATGGAGGTGGATGCAGTAAAGGTTTGTAAGGGAGCACACTACTAGAACCTTTGGTGGGTGAAGGAAATAGACAAACTTAAGGACTGCGCAGTTCAGTTCTGGATCTATAGGGAGGCGCTGCAGGTTGCAGCTCTGAAATTCCCTGTGATTGTCCGAGGAAGCTGTGACAAAGTATTAACGGATTTCTCAGTTTGTGATTGGATCACATGCCATTAATGTGCAAGAACAAAGTGACCCTTAGAAGTAGTGGTTTCCAACACCATATAATTTGTCTGATGAGGATTCAGAGACAATTGTTGATAATCTTCCTACAACATGGAGAGAACCGGTCAACCTAGAAGAAGTATCGATGAGCCCACCAACGGATGCACAAGTTGATTCAAAACATGAAACTGACCAACAGAGTTACCATGATTCCAATGCAGAGTCGTCACAAAAAGCTACTAACTCGGAAACAGAGCACGCATTTGAAGAATCAAGGAAAAAGAAGCGACAGAAACAGGGTGCGAAGAGTAGTGAAACCCCAAGGATGGAAGCAAAGTTGAACCGACTCGTTCAAGAAATTACAACTGCAATAGATGCGAGAGATAAAGAGTTGAAGAAGAAAGAAATGGAAGGATTCGACGAGGTAAAAAATTGACTTGATTCATTATTTGATGTAGTTTCAAAGAAAGCACCGAAGGTAGTGATTGTGCAAGACCTTGGCTCGACCATCACTGGGAAACAGACTTGAAATGTGCAAATTCTGCCGCATGCGGTTGAGACCAACAATGAGGATCTCAAAGCCTTGCTGCAGCAGTCACAAGTTGTGTCCATAGAAATCAATGCACTGTCCAAATAGACGTTCGTGCATATGCAGAGGGTCTCCAATTAGGAGTTGGAAGACAGAGAACAAAGTATCAGCGATCAGTTATTGTGATCCCAAGAAAAAGAGGCAGAAGCATAGAAAGAGGTTGAAGAGTTGAAGAAGGAACAAGAGCGCATAATCACAGAGAATGCCAAGGAGATTAAAGAATTGAAGAAAGAGTAGGGGCAACTGGTGGTCAAAAAAGTGCAACTATGGGACTGTAGGGTACGATTATAATAGGTAATTTCTGAAGTCTGTGAACGAGTGCTGGAAGCTGCTGCGGATGAGGATGCAGAAGCCAAAGTGCAACGGCTTGGGATGGTAATTTCACAATTGGAGCGTGATGATAATATTTTGAATGATCTAGTACATCCAGACACACCTCCATAATAAGTAAGAGAGAGGAGAAGCGCCATGGAGGATCTGGCGACATAGCTAGATGAGTTGGAGTAGGAAGTGAAGAAGGTAACCGAGGCAACTACACAATTTTAGGCATCGTAGTCTAGAATGAGCAATTAGAGCAAGTGACCAAGAAGTTGCAGGAGGAAGACGGGTAGCTAGAGACACTAAAGACATCACTGAGAGCAATGCCACCAGTTGTTTAGATCACAAAATATACGAAGTTGAAGGAGTTGTAACAACGCATCGCGAAGGAAAGGGAAAGACAATAGAGGCGCAATACGTACTTACATGAGTTCCAAGATATTGTAGTGCAGCTTTATATTAAGTAATTTTCTATGATGCAGGAAGTTCAGGAAGGAAAAAAGTAGGTTGCTGATAAGATGGTTGAACATCCATTAGTGCATTATTTGATAGGGAGTCAGGATATTGTTGAGAAGGTCAAAGAAAAAGTCAAGGAGATTAGTCAGTAGTACGAATATTTCAAGATAAAGATCAATGAATACACCATGTCTAGCTGATGTGGCTTGAGGGCGAGCCACAAGATTGTGATGGAGGGCTGTTGGCAAGCAATTTTTGGATAAGTTAGAAACACAGCATCGAGGATGATGCACAAGGTCAAAGACACCACGCAAGGTGGAAAACAATGTGCAAATCAGAGTTAGAATATTTTATGTATTTTGGGTCATATTTAGTAGTTTTGAATGCATTATTGTGGACAATGGTCATTATTTTATAGAATCAGTTAAGACGTAGCTAGGATTTGTCTAAGTGGACCATGAATGTAACGACGCAAGACTATAAGTATATGTAGATTTGCAAGTGTTTTGGGGTACCAAAGAGCTAATGTTCATTTTGACAAGTTTAATGTTTTGACTGCGCATAAGTTGAGATCTGTTGAACTGTGCACTGAAGAACTATTTTGGGGAATATGGGTTTTGTTGCGACAACTAATATGACATGATGAAGATTGAGCAAAATCATTGTGTCTTTTCTTATTTTCCTCTTTTCTTGTTTTCTGCGATCCAAATATGAATGCAATGTGTTTCTGCGACATGGATCTATGAATGATGCGATGTTTTTTCTACTTTGCGTGATTGTATACTTCTAGATTTGTTTGCGTATCAATGTTTCACTATGATTCGGTTATGATAATGTGATCTGTTAAATAATGAGTTGATTATGTTAAATGCATAATCTGAATTATTAGATCTATGAATTGATACTGCACTAAGTTGATAAGTATATGCACATTGTCCTCCTCCATTCTACGAAAACTTGGTTCTGTCAGCCCTCCCTCGAACATATCGGGTGAGACTTCATCTTCTCTATAGGTGTTACCAGATGGGATAAAACATCTCTGGGCTGATGCTCAGGGAGACCACGGTGGTTTGGGTGTCGACAGAGTGGGAACCCCTATCGACGGGTTCTGTGTCAACATTGCACCATATCTAGAAGTCGATTTTTCTCTACGAAGGCCAAGCCAAATTTTCAGAAGGAGGTCAACATTCAATTGAATACTCTAAGGAGATATTGTCCATTGTGACCAATTCCACAATGGCCATATGCATGCGTGGGAGCCAACAGAACCCCACCATAGTCCCTAGTTTGGATTTTGTGAAACCATAGAAAACTCTCAAGGTGTCCCTGAATGACCCTAGGATTCTAGCCATAACTATCCATGGAACCATAATCATGAGTCTGGTCACTAAGCCATTGATTCCAATGGATATTGGATGTCATGTTTCATCTATCCCCCCTATACCTTCCCCCAATTTCTTAATAGCGATCTTATTGCAGCATCTCTAGAACTAGAGATTTGGTTAGTGAGGCAAGCCAAATTTGCACAAGGGGTTCAATATTCAATTGGATGATCCTGATATATTGTGGATAGAGTCAAAAAGTATACAATGACTAGATGCATCCATGGGAGATAATGAAACCCCACCACGATACCCAATTTGGGTTCCATGCACCCGTATAAAACTCTCAAAGTGTCACTAAATGACCGAGGGTGCTAGTCAAAATGGGCCATAGATCCAAATCCACAACTCTAGTCACCAAGATGTCGATTCTAATGGATCTGATATGTCCGATTCATCTCTACCCCCCACCCCTCTACTGTTCCCCGATTGACTGAAAAATGGTTTTATTGCACCATCTTTGGAACTAGGGTTTTTCTCAGTGAAGACGAATACAAATTTATACAATGGGTTAAACATTCAATTTAATTATCTCCGGCGATTGTGGCCAGTGTGAACAATTCCACATTGTCCATATGCATGCATGGGATTTGACGGAACCCCACTACGCTTCCTAGATTGGGTTCCATGAACACGTAGAAAACTATCAAAGTGTCATTGAATGATCACAACGTTTTAGTCAAAACAAGACATAGAACCAAAGCCATGAATCTAGTTCCCAAGCCATCGAATTCAATGGATCTAGGATGTTAAGTTTTAGTCCCCCCCTACAATTCCCCAATTTCCTGGAAATGATGATACTACACCATCTTCATAACTAAGGTTTTTCTAAGTGAAGGCCAAGAAAAATTTGCACAAGGGGGTCGAAATCCAATTCCATGGGTGACCCTATCCAGTGTAAACAAGTCTACAATAGTCAGATGCATGTGTGGGATCTAACGAAACCCCTCGATGTTGTTTGGTTTGGGTTCTCTGAACTCGTAGAAAACTCTCGAAGTGTCCCTGAATGGCTTGACGATGCCATTCAAAATGGGACATAGTACCAAAACCATGACTCTGGTCGCTAAGTCATTGATTACAATGGGTATGAAATTCCAAGCTTCAATTCCACCCCCCTACCACAGCCTAATTACCTGGAAATAATCCCATTGCACCATCTCCTAAACTAGAGTTTTTCTAAGTGAATGCTAAGACAAATTTGCATAAGTGGTTCAAAATTCAATCGAACACTCTCTCGAGACCATAACTAGTGTGAAGAAGTTCATAATAGCCATATGCATGTGTGGGATCTAACAAAACCCCACCATGCTTCCGAGTTTAGGTTTTTGGCTCCCATAACAAACTCACCAAGTGTCCTTGAATGGCCCTAGGGTGCTATTAAAAATGGTACCAATACCAAAATCATGACTCTGGTCTCCAATATGTCAATTTCAATGGATATAGGATGTCAAGTTTTAGCTTCCCCCCCCAACACAGCCCTATTTCTCAAAAATGATATATATACACCATCTGAAACTAGGGTTTTTCTCAGTGAAGACCAAGCCAAATTTGCATAAAGGGGTAAACATTCACTCAAATGCTCATGGGTTATTGTGGCTAGCGTGAAAAGGTACAAACTAGCCATATGCAAGCAAGGGAGATGGCAGAATCCCACCACATTGTTCAGTTTGGGTTCTATGCTCCTGTAACAAACACTAAAAATGTCCTTGAATGGCCCTAGGGTGCCATTCAAAATAGCCCATAGAGCCAAAACTATGAGTCAATTCACTAGGCTATTAATTTCGATGGATCTGGTGCGCGGGGTTTCAACTATCACCTTACCATGCCCCAATTTCCTAGAAACACCCCTATTACAGCATCTCCAGAACTAGGGTTTTGTTTTGTGAAGGCCAAGTAAAATTTGCACAAGGGGGTCAATATTCAATCAAATGCTATAGGGAAAATATTTCCAACGCAAACAAGTTAACAATGGAGAAATGCATGCATGAGAGATGATGGAGCCTCGCCATGTTTCCCGGTTTGGCTTCCATGGACTAGTGGAAAACTCTCAAAGTGTCCTTGAATGGCCCCAAGGTCCTTGTTAAAACAAATGACTATGGTCGACGTCTAAGAGATAGATTAGCTTTACGAGGACATATTAGGTATCCAGGGCTACATTAGGGTTTTATATGACTCAATTAGGTTTTTGGGGATCAACTATGTCTCTAGGAATAAACTAGGTGTCTAAGGAAATATTAGGATTCTAGAGAAGGTTTTCATGGTTCTAGGCCTACATTAGGGTTTATAGGGATAGATTGGGGTGTAAGAGATTGATTATGTCTCCATGGATAGATTAGGTATAGATGTCTATATTTTGGTTCTATATGACTAGATTAGGTCTCTAGGGCTAGACTAGGTCTCTAGGACTAGACTAGGTGTCTAGGGCTAGGCTAGGTATCTAAGGAAATATTAGGATTATAGATCATGTCTATAGGGTTCCAAGTCTACAATAGTATTTCTAGGGATAGATTGGTTTTGTATGGATTCTAGGGCTAGATTAAGTTCTAAGATCTAAATTAGGTCTCCAGGGATATATTAGGTATCCAAATACATTAGGGTTCTATATGACTAGATTAGCTCTATAGGGATAGACTAGATCTCTAGGGATATTCTAGTCCTCGAGGGAAAGATTGTGTTTGTAGATCAAGACTCCATGGTTTTGGGTCTGCATTAGGATATCGAGGGCTGTATTGGTTTTATTTGCATTCTAGTACTAGATTAGGGTATGAGAGATAGATTAGGTCTCTAGGTATATATTAGTTATCTAGGGATACATAACGGTTCTATATGACTGGATTAGGTCTCTAGAGATAGACTAGGTCTATAGGGATAGAATAGGTCTCTATATTAGACTAGCATTCAAGAGCACACATGAGTGAGGATGATGGTGATTTAGACAAGAGAAAAAAAAAGACAACCTAACCATTAATTGAAATATATTAGGCATGAGGATGATGAGGAATGACTGTGATGGTGACAATGCGCATGGTGATGGAAAAGTGTGTTGGTGATGGTGACACATGATGGATCTATACCACATGAAATAAACATAAACATTAAGTAAATAATCTAAGATAAAACCATCTATATAACATGAAATAAACTATCTAACATGAATAATGTTATAGATGCATGAATAAATAATTTGACATGACTAAACTATGTACATAACATGAAATAGATACCTCAATCAACTAGGACTTTTGGATCCTCTCTGTTGATCATTGTCTCCAACAATCTCTCACGATATGAATGCGTTCATAAGTAGCATACCTTATTAAACCTATTTTTTAGTCATTGTTTACGGATGGATATTTGTACCAATGATCAGGTTCGTAAAGTGATATACCTATGAACCTGGTTTATAATCCATGCATACATACCCATTGTTATTTGTTTCATTTCCATCTAGTGTGATATATTTACTATGAAAAACCATCGAGCCAATCCAAATTCAATGCCTTCACTATCATTTAATTATTCCATTAAGGTTTGATTCTCTTGTATGCATCATGCCAAACAATAATTTCTTCCCCATTCATTGTATTTCTCATGGACAACTTTTGAAATATTGTAACTTCAAAGAATATTCTAAATGTATTTTATTTTTGTAACCTATCGGAGATGTTTTATTCCTCCATCATGATGTTAATATTTTATTTGGTCATCACAGAGTCATGAGGTAAAACCTCATTTGTAAGTCAGGTCAATATAATCCTACGAAATATAATATTATGTTTTTTTGTGTCTTCCTAGGAGAAGTCGGCCCAGTAATTTTGTTGGGGCCAACCTCTTAGGGAAAAACTCAAGTGGAAGAAAGAGTATAAATAGAGGAAGTGTGTTCCTCATTTGACACACATGCAAACTTATGTATATCATAGAGAGAGAGAGAGAGAGAGAGAGAGAGACTAGCAAGGAGAAGGAGCACTTGTTTGGGGTTTTATCTTTGTACTTTTGATACATCTATAGAGAGGAAGTTTTGATGGGTTTTATTCCCCTTGTGGGTTTCCTAGGATACATTTGTTCCCATCTTGTGATTTTGTTTCTTTCAATGATCTTGCATATGCTATTGTTGTGAAATTGAATTGAATATTAATGATATATAGCTAATCATAAGGCATCTTAACATGGTATAATAACTAACCTGAATAGAACAACTTTCATAAGGTGAAACTCTCTCTCCTCTCCCTTCGACAAGAAATTAGGGTTTCTATCAAACTTGGAATTTTGGAGATCTAATTGCATAAAAAGTTGTGCCTCCCTAGAGCGCACTGTATTGAGACCTAGATCAAAATTTTTGAGTGGGTAGATATTCGGGAAAGTCAAACCCTGGTTTGGATTTGGACCAAAAAACTCGAGAAAACCAGAAAACCAGAAAACAGCAGAAACTGCAATATCCCAAGACAATTTTGAGAAGTGAAGATTTAAAATCTCCATAAACCAAGTGTGCTATCCAACTCGCCTCAATCAAGTGCATCTCTTGGTAAGGTCAATTTTCCATTTTAAAAAAATTCACTTTTTTGTGACCTCCTAGATAAGATGGCCCCAAGCACTAAGCTTGACGGCAAGCTAGAAGGCATAGAGAAATTTTGAGCATGAAAATATAGGATTGGTGTCATTATTATAGAGAATTATCTTGACAAATACATCAAAGGATAATTTGCAGAACCTGAAGAAGATGAAGCTAAGGAGAAGAACAAGAAGAACTTGATTAGGTAAATGAGGATCATTGTTGATGCTAGCAAACATCACTTAATTCCTCAAGCTTCAACGAAAGAGACCCCACAGGAAATGTATGATGCCCTATCCAGAATGTATGTTTGAAGGAACATCAATGTAAAGATGAAATTGAGAGCTCAATTGAAGAGTACCAAGTTGATCCAAGGAGAATCCATTCAAGACTACTTCACAAGGGTCTCCTAGTTTAAGAAGCAACTAGAAGCCATTGGAGACTGCCTTGACGAAGATCAACTAGTTATGAATTCTCTCAATGGTCTCACTAGACCTTGGGATTCATTCATATAGACTATGTATGCCAGAAAGGAAAGCATGAAGTTTGACATTGTATGGGAAGATTGCATCCAAGAGGAAGCTAGAGTATCCAATAGGGAATCTCTACTTAAAGAAAATAATAAATCCCTAGCCACCCATACCAAAATAGGAATAATTCAATCTAACTTCAAGAACTAAATCCATAAGGAGTATCGACCTCCCAATAGATTCCTATGGAGTATAGGAAACAATCAGAGGAAAGAGTACTCCCACTTTCAATGTTACAATTGTCACAAGATAGGACAGATTACCAGAGAGTGTGCATTGAAGAAATAAGAATATAAGAACAAAAAAAATACATCATGCACATATAGATGAGTATGAAGAAGAAGGAGGAGGAGGAGGAGGACATCGAATAGAAAAATCAAAAGAAGAAGATGCAGAAGAGTGTGCATTATTCTCTGCACTCTCTAGGTCTGTGACACCTGGAAAATATACATGGATTACTGATAGTGGTTCTTCAAAGAACATGAAAGGACAAAATAAAAATCTGTCAAAACTTGAAGAGAATAACTCTCCTCAAAAATTATCATTAGGAGATGCCTATGGTTATTCTATCAAAGGTATTGGTGTAGCAAGCCACAAGATTGATTTTGGAACCCCCATGAAGACGAAGGAAGTCTTATATGTAAAATGTTTAAATAATAACTTAATTTCTATCTTATCATTAGATAAAAAATGATATATAGTTGCATTTATAAATGGACAAGTATGTGTGGCCCAAAGGAAAATCAGTTGAAGATGCAGTTGTCATTGATGAAGAAGAAGGGCGATTATATAAACTGAATGGACATTCGAAATCAACCCTTGTTCATGAGACTAATAACCCAAGTGAACTATGGCATAGGATTCTTGCTCACTATTACCATAAATACTCACCTTCTTCGGACATAGGTTTTTTCTGTATCCTAAAACACTCAAAGCTAGAAGGAATGAGTCACATCAACTAAAAGCACTTTCCCTAAGATCAAATATATTTCTTGAAATACCTCTTTTACATCTCACAAACTATAATAGTTTGGCCTTTGGAGTGTTTGATATCCACATATTTTCCTCCAAGAAACACAAGAAAGAACACACGGTAGATTAGAGTAACAAGTTCAATCTATGATCTTATGTTGGTGACTAAGGAGTTCAACAATGAAAATAATGATTCAAACACAATAGCATTCATGAGAAAGGAACCTTTATTTTCATAAATGAAATAGAGAAAAATTACAACCAAATCCTTAGTGTTGAGAATCCCTTCTCAAGTAAACCTTTCCTCAAAAGCTTCAATCTTGTCTACTAATTGCTCACTCTGTCTTGGCTGGATTTGGCCAAAGTTTAGCTGCAATAACATAACATTCTTCCCCTTACCCGTGGGTGATGAACCAGTATTTAAATCCATGGGAGGATAGAGTAGGTTGAGGATATCATGGATGAGGTGGAGCGAGGATCCTATAAGGATGGATATCAATCCCAGGTGGTCCAGAACCTTAAGGATGAGGCTTTTGCGAAGTCAATATTCGAGAAGCCTCTCGAAGATTATTTTTTTACCTTTAAAATTTGAGTACCTATATTTGTCCATAGGGATAGAGTGTTACCAAGGGATAATCGCTCATTGTATGAAGGTAAGTGGTGGTGGCACGGCTTACTGCTCAAAACAAAAAGTTTTTACTTATAGAGGTACCGCACCTTGACCACAGGAAAAGTGCGGTGGTGGCCAAATGTGTAAAGTCATTGATCCTTGTCCATTTTTAACTTCACAACTTGAGTATTTTAGGAAAATACTGATACTTGGATCTCATTACATGATGAAGAAGAGAAATGTGTGTAATAGAATTCCCCCAAAGCATGAGGCTAAATAATAGGATAGGTGAAGGGTTTTTTATCACTTCGAGGCAAGAGTCCACTGATTGGAGATATTCAACAACCAAGATTATTCTGCGGTACAATAACACTTTGATTTATGTGCATATGACTCTCAACATGGATGCTGACCAATACACTGCAGATCCATGTGAGATACAAAAAATCATGGCTACTAAAATACAACGTATATCCATGCAAAGAAGACTCAAACTTGGACATATCTACCAAATATACAATGTAGATCTATGTCATATAGATGCAAATTTGATTACAACCACATCCATACAAATGTGGATCCATGTTAGGAATCATACAAATACTCCATCACAACCTGGGGAAATCAATGAGTGCTTAACAAATAACCAAGGTTTTCATCTCGTCTTCAACAAAGTATAATTCTATCCATGTGATTACATCTCTTAATGTTGAACATGGTAGAAACCACGTGATTACTGGTCAATAATGAGAACCATTAACAAGTGCGAGGGAAATCACCACTAATGTCAATGATTCCCATGGTACTCCAGTACATTCCTCCAAATGTGAATAGATGATTTGATGTCAAACACTCGGTTGAACATTTTGATCAAAGGTCAGTGATGTAAACCTATTTTAGAATGCAAGAAAATATGTCATCAATGTATATAGATCTCAAGGTATTGCTTTATTTCTAAGACCTATTCCTGGATGATGAGTTGAAGTCGATCGGAATAGTCTCGTCGAAGGAGGGCCATGATGAATACCACATCAACGACACAAATATCTGAACAAAGTTCTAAAATTTGAGTATGAAGTAACCATAGGAGTGACTCAAAGGTAACTAAAACAAAAGGTAGTTTTGACTGCAGATGCAAACTCTCAACACAATTTTTCTTTGAACATAGGGAAACACGACCGAAGACTTGGAAGCATTGACTTGACGAGGAATATACCTGGACATAACTCTACCATGGACATTGCATTATTTGAAAGAATCAAAGGAGTGACATGACTCATGAAGGTGGATCGAATCGGAAGCAAGCTGAATACCCAATTGATTGAATGAAATGTAGACAAGTTCTATGTTCAAAGGTGACTAAAAACTTCCATTATTGCAAATGAAATATAGTTCCCTTCCCTTAAGTTCCCCATCATGATTGATGAGTGCCTCTTTTTGTTTTTACAAGTTCAAAGAGGGTAAAAAACACTCATTGTATCTTATCATGCGATAATTCCATTCTCACATGTTTTTCGAACTTAAGAAAGGAGGGGTTTGTTCCCGAAAGAGGGTCTCTTAGTGTTTAGTTTAACGAGTCCATTGAAAGTAAACTCGATATTGTTCATGTTTAGAGAGTCTGAATGAAATGGAAGAAGACTCCAAAGTGTCCTTTTTCGTATGATTTAGTCTTCGAGGCCAGAAAAATTATAAAATAATACCTTAGAGAACTCTGTAGTCAACGACTAGAGTATACCTTTTTCGTAGCTTAGTCAATCTGAACTGGAAAATGGGTAAACTATCGTGAAAAAGATGAATCTTGAGGTCCTTTTACGAGTGTGAATAATACAAGTTCACTCAATGATATTTTCACATTTTAAAAGTCCAAAAAGAGCTTAAAAGTGACTCTATTAGGATTTATTTTTCGTAAAAAGGATTAACGAGTCTGAAAAAGAGGTAAAATTTGACTCAAAAACTTTGTTCTCGTATTTAATGAGAATGATTATAGTTTTAAAATAGTGCTCGAAACCTTTTTCATGTTTGAAATCCATAGCACGAAAAAGGAATAAAGTAAGCTCAAACCATCTTTCATGTTTTAACCAGAGCACGAAAAATGAAAAGTAAGTTCGACACATTCTTACTATTTTTAACGAGCTCAAAGATTAGTTGGAAGAATGATCAGGGTATCTGCTTCATTTTTTAACAATCTTGCAATAGAGAATGAACTGTGCTAAAAATGTTATTTCATGGTTTAGCGATATTTAAACTAATAAGAAAGTATGGTCAGCACAAGTATTTTTGGAATTATTTTCCCAACATGATGTTCAAAGGTCGGTACTTTCCCCCAGTAAAAACTATTGAGTGGCTCAACTTCAACGTCCATAATTTGAATAGATGCCCCCCAATATTAGTTTCATCTACCTACTCTTTTTTTGTGACCAAACTTAAAACTCCAAGCTACTACTAAGAAAAGGTTTACTAGAGACGATGAAAGAAAGAGTATCTAAAGGAAGATGAAATGAAAGTTCTAATCCTGAAGAAGGATGGAATACTTGCTTCAAAGGGATGACCTATTTCATTTTTACACAAGATTGAAATAGAAAAGAACTATGATTGAAGGATAGTTTTATTTTTATGCAAGCTTGAAACAAAAAGTAAACTTTGCTTGAGAATTCCTATTTCATTTTTTTAATGAGCTTGACATAGAAAACCCATTATACTATGGAATGGGAACTTTATACTAAAAACGAGAACTCTAGCCATAAAAATGATGACTTTTGCATAAAAAACACAAAAAACACTCTCCAAATAGAAAAGTGTTGATACTAGATACACTTTTTTTGGGGTGGGGGGTAAAATGTAGAGCCATGGCCTAAACATGCCATACTGTTGTTTACAAAAACTTTGAAATCAACCCCTAAATTGGAAAAAGATTTTTTTCTTCAAGGGATAAATTACAACTTTTTTGAAACTTGCATATTAAACAAAAACAAATATTTCATAAATAATTTCAGCACTCTAACCATTAAAATCAAACAAATTATGATGTGATTCATAATGAAGTCATATATTAGACCTTACAAGAACAAATTATTCATATAAATTATCAAAAACTCATTTATAGTTTCAATTACAAACATCATACTAATAAAAAACATCTAAAATGTTTCATGTGAAATTATTTGAACTCATCTATGGGTCTCACACCCCATCATAATCTATATGTTTTGCAGATGAGCAATTGGATATAATAATAAAAAAAGTAAACCCCTAGCCCCATTACATTACATTAAAAAGAAAAATTTATCAAACCTCCCCAAATGGCTTTTCCGTGCACGCATGTTTTGAAACGTCAACGAAGTGGCATTTTCCATCCGGTATCAAAAGGGGCTATTTTGAGCTTAATAATACTCATCCTGTGGCCATTTCTAAAACAACGAGTATCTATCTCTATTTTCTTTATATTTCAAAGGAATCACAAAGGCTTAGAGTTATTAGGGAGAGATTGAATACCTGGTAACCAGAAAGCAAGCTCGCATGGCTGCATGGAATTTCATGAGAAAATATTATTTAATAGAATGTACAGATGCTCCACTTTAAGTATGAATTCAATCTAAGATTGCAGAATCATGAGGTTATATATATATATAGTGGCAAGTTTTCAGGCCTACGAGGAGCTTATGAAACCCAATGATGGAATAAACCGATAATCCAATGATGGAATCAAGTGAGCAAGGGTCGGCTTTCTTAAAAGTAAAGAACATCGTCAAGGTGGCCTGCAAAGGATATTTTTTGGGGAAAATCCATGTTTATGAGGAAGAGTAAAGAAGAGTAAGTAAGACAAAGCAACGATATACCCCAGCCTTTCATTGCAAACACCTATCAGCTGGGCATACCATGAATACGACTGACCTTGAACGCTTATCCGTGATTTCAAAAGAAGGATTTCTTTATATTCTAATAGAGGTTGGTTAAGCACCGCACCTAACACCGTATAGGAAGGCAAAGCCTTACCAATGGATAGATTATTTATACATAAGGTAAGGCAACGAAGCAAGCCCTCCTAGATTTATTGATTGTATCAAATATATTGGTAGAGGAGGTGTAGTTGTACCAGATATACTTTTCCTTTCTTTTTAAGTAGGAGCCAATTATGGCTTGTCCTAGATTTATGGGTTTGATCCACCCTGTACACCCCAGCAAGAGCTATCCATTGAGCTGCAGAGCATTTAATGCAACTGTAGCAGGCTTCATGACTGTTGGATCTCGAGTAGCTTAAGATGCAATGATAATCAATCTTGATTCAGTCGCATTAAATGCTCTGCATCTCAATGGATAGCTCTTGCCATACACCCTGGTGGGGTTCAATCTAGACCGCGAACATGAATCCATATTGTGATATAGGAATGGGTGTTTAATGAGAGTATGAAGTAAATGGATCATACCTAGAACAGGCGGGGTATCTGCATGCTAGGATATCCCCATGAATGATTCCACACACGAGAGAGAAGTGGGTGTTTAATGAGGCACGCGGGAGAAGAGAAGTGGGTGTTTAATGAGAGTATTAAGTAATCAACATGCTAATGGATCGTACTGAGTTGTTGGCATCTACCAGTTGCACTAATGGAGTGTTACACGCTTACTCTGTTTTGTAATTTCTCCATTTATTATTAATTAGACTTGGTGATAATGACTCGTTTATATGTGGAGGTGTGACTGGGCATCTTTTAACAACAGTAGTTGTGAGAACAGTGAGATACTGAAGGTTGACCAAAGATAAGTAATGTTTGTTTTTGTGGGAAAAGGGAATAAGTAACTAGAGTTTACGAGGCACTTTTGCATCCCCTTAAATAGGAATGATTGTAAGTGATTATCAATGCTTATGTTTTTACAATGTCAATGAATATTTAATTCATAACAAAACATAAGAAGAAAGTTGGAGTACTCTTGAAATAATAAGAGTGACAGTCCTCTTTCGAAAATTGAAATAGAGATTGATTTTAGGATAAAAATAAAATATTTAAAGTGGTGTTAATATAATATTATGTTAAATTTATTCTTAGCTATCTAGACCAAGTTTCATATCATTAATAAGATTATGAAATTTGATATATTTTATAATTTTTTGCTTCTTTTAAATAATTTGTTATACCACTCTTTCATAAATTTAATATCTAATAATTTTTATTTAATTTGAAAAAATAAATCTTAACAATTTAATGTTTGATTAAGAAAATAAATCTTAAATTCAAGATTACATAATAAATTAAGGATACCAAATAAAAATAATTACTATTAATGGTTTCAAATATTAAATTTTAATAATTATATTATAAAAAACTATTATAACATAATATTAACTAAACCTACACCTTAACCAAATAACCTAACAAAAATTGACAAAAATAAACTATAATAATGGAAATCTTAAGTTGCAATTTTTTTATTAAATTCTTGGTCATTAACAAATTTAATTATGTTTAAGAAGTGTACAAAAATGTAGATTAATTTTGTTGTTATGATTGTTAGTTTATGAATATGTATAAAAATTGTATTAATTTAGAAATCAAAAGTATTTTTTACTATATTGGGTTTATAAAAGAAAATTAGAAATTCTCAATATTTTTATAGTGAAAATAGATATTAGACAAAACATTAGAACATCACGACAACAAAAGAAAATATGTAATTTTTGTGATATTAAGAAAATGGAGTGTTAAATCTTTAAAATGATATGTATATGCATATATGTACTTGTAACACTACAATTCTTCATAGCTTGCTAACTCGTGTGAAAGCTAAAAAATCTAGGAAAATTTCTTAAGGTTAAACATGCCAAAGTTGGTCCTATTTCATAAGTTTATTTTTTCCTCTTAATTGTAGAACTCCTTATTTTTCAATTAAAGTGAGGAATATTTTTTTTCCAATTTGAGGGGTTTTCTTATGCATATTATTACAATTGAAAATTCATAAAAGAGGAAATGAGGAATTGGTATCCTAATCTTTCACAACATTTTCATTTTAAGGTTTGGCACTAGCTATTTCCAATTGCAAAATCAACTCTACATGCTTTTGCAACTGGTAGTAATGTGGTAGTAATGTCGGGGACATTGCCACCTCGTGGCTCTTGTTTATATATATAGTTTTATATATTTAAACATTTTAAATAAATATGTAAGTTTTATTAATGAAATAAAATGATTTAAAGTAACTTTTTATAAACAACTACCATATTGTATTTATTATAAATAAAATATGAAATACGTAATAGAATTATTATAAATAAAATATGAAATATATAATAGAAGACCGTAAATCAATAAAATTAAATTTAAAATAATAATAATAATAAACAACACAAATTTTGTAATGTTTGGTAGATGCTTTAAAGAATAAGCATATGCATTTAATCATATAAAAAACTATCATAATCTAGTATGTCTCATAACTTAAAAAAATTACAATGTAGATTATATTTTGCACGAAAAAAATGTAACATCAAGTAAAAAAAATTAAAAGTAGTCTACTTCGGCCTATATTAAATGCAGATAAAAATATTACAATAAATAAAAAACAATCATAATATTCTAGTATCTCTCATAACTAACAAAGAACATTACAATGTAGATAATCATATTGCAAGAAAAAAATGTAACAATAAGTTTAAAAGTTAACAGTAATCTACTTCGACCAGCTTGCTTCTGTTTTGTTTTCATCTACTCTGCTCAGCAACTCCACTACTCCCACACGAGACACTGTAATCTCGAACATCCATGCATATCAAACTTCTTCAGCCACGTACAATATTCAACACCTTCTACCTCTTCTAACTCACAGCAACCACTAACATCCAACGATCGAAGCTTTGTCGCCTGCTCCAACCCCCGTATACTCTTCAACTTCACGCATCCCTGTGCCCACAACTCCTCCAAAGATGGCAATGTTTCCATACTTGGCAGCGCTTCCAACTCAGAGCACTGACTGACATCCAACCATCGAAGCTTTGTCGCCTGCTCCAACCCCCGTATGCTCTTCACCTTCACGCATCCCTGTGCCCACAACTCCTCCAAAGATTGCAATGTTTCCATACTTGGCAGCGCTTCCAACTCAGAGCACTGACTGACATCCACCCATCGAAGCTTTGTCGCCTGCTCCAACCCCCGTATGCTCTTCTCCTTCACGCATCCCTGTGCCCACAACCCCTCCAAAGATTGCAATGTTTCCCTACTTGACAGCGCTTCCAACTCAGAGCACCGCCCAACATCCAACCATCTAAGCTTTGTCGCCTGCTCCAACCCCCGTATGCTCTTCACCTTCACGCATCCCTGTGCCCACAACTCCTCCAAAGATTGCAATGTTTCCATACTTGGCAGCGCTTCCAACTCAGAGCACTGACTAACATCCAACCATCGAAGCTCTGTCGCCTGCTCCAACCCCCGTATGCTCTTCACCTTCACGCATCCCTGTGCCCACAACTCCTCCAAAGATTGCAATGTCTCCATACTTGGCAGCGCTTCCAACTCAGAGCACTGACTAACATGCAACCATCGAAGCTTTGTCGCCTGCTCCAACCCCCGTATGCTCTTCACCTTCACGCATCCCTGTGCCCACAACCCCTCCAAAGATTGCAATGTTTCCATACTTGGCAGCGCTTCCAACTCAGAGCACTGACTAACATCCAACCATCGAAGCTTTGTCGCCTGCTCCAACCCCCGTATGCTCTTCAGCTTCACGCAATCCCTTGCCCGCAACTGCTCCAAAGATTGCAATGTTACCATACTTGGCAGCGCTTCCAACTCATAGCACTGACTAACGTCCAACCATCGAAGCTTTGTCGCCTGCTCCAACCCCCGTA
>LPNX010352972.1:0-16699 GCA_001517045.1 Pseudotsuga menziesii | reverse complement strand
TCCTCTGTTGTAGCTTCCTCTGTCGTGCGACCAGACTCTTCTCATTCCGAGCATAATTCTAACTAAATTCTTCATATATTCTCATATGGCCTACTCCAAAACTTCTGCAATTGTGACGACCTTACTTTGAAAATATTGAAATATTTTCACTATCTCCTCTGTCTCTCGTCGCACATCTTCCTTTGCCTTCTGCAATTTTTCCATAAGGTTGAAATTGATGTGTTTCGACATTGCAAGTACCACGAAACATGTTGCTTGTTACACTTTTTGATGTGCAGGATGAATAATGCTTGTAACTCGTTCTGCTTCGGCCTGCAACTCTGTGACTTTTTCTTTTCTCTGTTGCCAGCTAATGACAAGCCCACTCAAGCTAGAAATCTTATTTTTCGATGAAGATGCACACCGTATTCTTTAAAATGGGATTTTTATGCATGTGAGATCAACCATTCCTCTATTAATTCATTTCCTTTTGAGCATCTGGTAGTGTGCATAACATCAAATTCTGCATTATAAGTTGTGAAGGCACTTCTACCTGGAATCGAGAGTTGGGTTTGTTGTTATGAGCAAGTCAATCTAGTGCTACATAGATAGACTATTTGATTAAACGATTATCACCAAGACAAAAGTAAAAGTAGCATTAAAGTAGAAATAAGGATGCAAATATGTTTGCTTCTCAAAACATTGTTGTAAATAAGATAGGTAGTTTGCATAGTACCTATTTAGGTTCTCATAAGGTCACATTTCTATATTCTTTCAAAAACAAGATAAAATTGACGATTTGTTTGTAATTAATTGTTTTAAAATATATTTATTTTTTCAAATTGATCTAATTTTTTATTAACAATATTTTTATTAATTATATCTTGACGATTAAGTGTTAAAATCATCACTTTTGTTAAAAAAATCAAATTTAAAAAATTTAAAAAAAATATTGACTAATTAAATCAACTTTCCACCACTCAACCACCTCCTCTTCCATAGTATTAGACTCCTTCATAGGCACTCTCTTTGACACTATTTTTTTTAATAATTATATTGTAATGTTTTACTCTTACCTCATAAATGAACGCTCTTTGGACCACTGGAAAGGTCTTTCAAATATCTACATTGTAATGTTTTACTCTTACCTAATAAATGAATGCTCTTTGGACCACTGGAAAGGTCTTTCAAATATCTACAACTTTGTTGATGTAACTTTTATTTTATTTTTGATAGATTAAAAACTATATGCAAAGGAAAACAATGATTTTTTTTTTTTGAAAAAAAAGGGAGAAAAACAAAGTTTTTTTTGGTTGAAAGAAGAGATAAAGGATGGAGGAGGTGGAGGAGGGTGAAGAGTCAATTTGATGTTGGAAATTCTGAACATTTTAAAACCAATTTTTTATATGTATTTATTTTTTAAGTTCAAAAAATTGAATTTTTAAAAATGTTATTTTTTAGAACATGGTTTTTTTTAAGGTTTTCAAAATAACTAACTTTTATCTAATTTATATATATATTAATTTAAAAAAAATCACCTTTTAAGGTGATTTTTTAAAAATTAATATGTATATTTTTCAAACAAATATCAAATTATATATATATATTCTCTTGAAAATTTGACATTTTCATATGTTTGTCCCTAGTTTACCTAAGTATATTGTTTTGGATCCTAAATTACTTACTTAATTAGCAACAATATTTTAAAACAATGGACACGACATTTATTTAAAGACCCCTAGCAATTAAAGAAAAAGAAAAAAAATGAAGATTCTCATAAGAAGAAAAAAAATTGTTGTTTCATGTGTTTCTTTGGCATTTTTGGGAAAATTACCCTATATTCCCTTAAATTATATGTTTTTATCTTATGAAATAACTATCATATTCACAACATTGTTTAAAGTGTCTACTTAATGGACAATTGGAGGTTAAAATGTTGAAGGAAAGGAATTGCAAAGGTATCTCGCACATCATGTCTCTGTATTTGAAACAACGGCTTTCACTTATCTTGAGGTTGACTTCAATGCTAAAGTAGATTGTGAAACTACAATTGCAGGTGTAATGGCTACGTTTATTATAGAGTTTGAATCCTTAATCATTATTAATCCTTCTTATAGCTCTCTATCAAAACCATTTATAGTTGTATAATTCGATGATTGGGATTTAGAAGAACTTGGGGCTTTGAGTCCATAATGGTCTTTTGCAACCCAACTTTAGGAATGATTTTAGGGGCGAATTTTAGCCTACTGGGCTATTTTTCAATGTTTTTCTCCCAAAAAAGATTCGCCATTTTGCATTTTTTGAAGCCATGTTTCGCCCAATTTTGATAGGGTAAAAAATTTTCACCCTAAAAATCGCCAAATTATTATATAAACGATATAAAATCCTTGGAAATTAAAATATTTTTTGAAAAATATCGCCAATAATTTCATAGTTGGCGTTTTAAGAATTCGTAATATTCGCCAACATTTATACACTTTTAAATAAGTATAGTTCCTTAAAATCATCCCTGCGGGCCAGCTTGTTTCATTTTATATTGTTGTTGATACTATCGTTACACCAATTTGTGACATGGAAAGTCAAGAATGCTCACTCAATTGAAGAGGATTTGATTAGAGTAGCTTACCAACTTGAAGTTTCAATGTGGTAGAAGTGCAAGATAACATCAAGAGATGAGAGTGATGCCAGTCATAACTCAAACGCCATTCACAAGCAAGTTTTGATGACTATTTTATATTCAATTGCATTATATATTCCCATGTTCATTGTTTATTTATTCATATACATGTTGTTTGAAATTATAAATCTCGAAGGCATTTCAATTTAGTTCAAACATATTTTACAACTTAACTCTGAAGCATATACATTTCAAGGATAAATTCTTACGTAATGGATTTTTTTTATGAAGATCTGAACATGATAAGGAAACAATCAAAACATGATAAGGCAACAATCAAATGATGGAAAGAGGCAGTAACGAACTTTGATTTTATCTTTTGCAAAGAAGGAAGAGAGAATCAGAGTATGTGTTTTCCTTATTAACTTTGCTTATATGTTGTACTCCATGGACATTTTCTTAATTTGGTCATCAATCCAATCATAAAGTAAACTAATACTCATTTACTTTAGTACATATTTACAGATTCTACAAATTGTATATTACTCATTTAATACACAAAAATATTTACAAATTTTACAAATTGTAACGAGAATTTAAACATTAATCATCAAATCTATTGAAATGTATTAGTGAGTCTATGTTATGTAGTATAACATGTCCATGTCAATAAAGAGGTAAAAAAATGAGCAATGGGCATCGTTTTCAAGGTAGAATTTGGGTGATCAGAAGAATGGAAACCCTATCTCCTCTGTTGGAACCCTAGCACAGTTAGTGGGGAACAAGCGCTCTTGTCGGCTTGGCACTTCCAGCTGTAATATTGTGATTTTGACCCTATTGCATTAAAATTGTACATGATGTAAATATCTTTATTAAATCATGATGAGGAGCTCAAGGCCAAGGCACCGCCATCGATTTCATGTTTTATGTATCGACAATTAAAAGTGATACCCATGGTTCTCATGCTAGCTAGGCACAATATAAATTGAGACATCATGTAAATATGCAATTTAATAAAATACCCACAACTAGCTATGCAATGCAACAAGAGATGGGGGCATGAGTTTCACAAGGAATATGGAGGGAAATTATTCAAACCCTTGAGCCAATAGTGTTAAGCCAAATTTCAATGAGAGAACCCATAAACTCTCAACTACCCATTTTTCTTATGCACCCAATCATTTAATTCTTCCAAGAGTTGGTTGAGGCAATTAATGCATTGGGAATGGAGAGGTATGACAGTGAATTTCGTATAGGGGCAAGCCATCAATTTTGAAAAAATATATTTTTCCTTGTGGGGCAAGAAAACACCCAAAAATGTGTGCCCAATCCATTCCTCACCCACGTTTTTCACTTCCTCACGTAGCTGGAGCTAGCTGGGGCGTTTCCTTCACATTTTTTCTGCATTTTCCTTCATTTTTCCATGGCTGAAAATATGTTTTGTATTGCACAGTGGATGGGAAGCAGATATTCATGATTTGGGGGTTTGTAGAGGTTGTTTCTTCCCTTGCAAGTCCCGTAAAAAAATTTTGAAATCAAATTTGATCTCCCAGGGTGGATTCGTCGTCTACCATTTCATTTTTGGTTGCCAACATGCTTTTCTTTACACCCAACACTTGTGTTTGTTGTTATGTGCATCCTTGTTTTGGTCTAAACTATAAGTAAGAGTTAGGAGTGGAAGAGGACTAGAATTGGATTGAAAAACCTAGTGAAGAGAGGAACCTCACAAAAGATAAAAAGGGGATGTCTACTCTTCTATGCACACCTTGGAGAACACTGGAAGGGAAGGTATGGCCTAAGGGACTGTGTAGCAGTGAAGGAAATACTTCCTTGTGTTGAGCATGTAGATATTCTAGAGGCCAAGCTAGATAGATCTTGTAGAGGTGTCCATAGCTCTGTGGTTGAGCTCACTAGCTTAGAAATTCTTCCTTTCCACTACCTTAGCATCCTGATAAACCCAATTGTGGATTCGCTTCACTAAACCTTGGTGTGTATTCGGTTATGTGTGAGCATGTTGTCACCCTTATTCTTTGTAGAAATCATTCCCATCTTGGGGGTGGTAATTGTGCTGAGAGATTGATGAGAAAAACTAGCCTATGGTTGGGTGGAACGTTGCAGCGACATAGCTAGTTGCTCGAGGAAGCTCATTTTCAAGATAAGTGCTCTCTTGTAATAATTCTGCAATGTATTGGTTTTAAGAATTATTATAAATGCATGAATGTATTTACTTCCGTTGTATTTTCATTTATTATACATCTGTATATGTCTTTTACTTCCAATGCATTTTGCTTATGTTCATGGGGCTAGATGCCTGGTTATGGTGGAGTTGTGTCCTCTCCATTATGAGAGGGGACATGACACTAGTGGGATTGTTCATGCTTGTTTTGTCTCTCCTGTGGTATGATGGCTAGGTCCTTTTCTCACGGGCGTTATTTGTCTTTTTTCTGCTTTCCTTGGTTGTCTATTTATTTTCTGATCTGTTTTACCTTTGTGTTTTGTATCCCCTGACCTATCGGGGGTCACTGAAGTTCAGTCTGTCTTCCAGACAGACCTAGTACCAACCAGCTTAAAAAGTGAGAAATTTCCTTTTGGCTCATTTTGTTCAATCTTGTGTTTTGTTTAGGTGTTTCTGGCCTCATGGGCATTGGTGGTTTTTCGTCTTTCTATTGTTATGTTTCTTGGGTGGTTTCCATCTCTTTTGTCAGAGAACCACGTAGGGCGCTAGTTGCTCCATTCTCACCGGGAGTGCGTACTAACCCTAAGGAAAGGGTTCATTTTTCTAAACCTATTTTGTATTCATTTGACATGGAACTCCAGCCGTTGACGGGTTGTTGGTGTTTTCCAAGGACAATTTTAGGGTTCATTCTTTGTCGGTTTTACTGTGGACTCCTTCGGTCCTCGGGCAAGATGTTCCTTCTACTCATAAACCCTCTTTCTCATCTATCCCTATGCACTCTCAAAATATTTTTTTCAAAAAGGTAAAGGGTGGTCGTCTTGTCTATGTGCTTGGAAAGGACGTTACCTTGGACATGGTGGAGGATTTTTCACAACGGGAGCTGGTAGGTCATTTTCAGTTTTTGAAGCTTTCTAGGACAACCATTCTGGCTTGGGTTCGCGAGCACTAGAAACCGCTTCTTAAATCGGTCCCTAAAGTTTTAGACCTGGTTAATGGTTGGGTTCTTTTTTAATTCCTGTATGAGGAGGACCGGCGGGTTATCGAAGGCCAGTATTGGGTCTTAGGTCAGGGCTCTCTTGTTCTCAGTTGGTGGCACATCAGTTTTGACCCTCGACCTAAATGACTGGTTAAGCGCCATCTTTGGCTCATTTTACCCAATTTCCTGATTCAATGTTGGAATTTTAAGGGTTTTCTGGGGATTGTGAACGTCATTGGTAAGTTTATTTTAATTGAAGATGACCAACATCTTGGATTTGAACGATCCTCTCCTATGGTGTTGGTGGATATGGATTTGTTGAAGGGAATACCGACAGAGTTGGAGGTCATCTGGGAAGGTGGTTCCTTTGTACAAAGGATTGACTATTGGAATGTTCCCTTTAGGTCCCATCATTGTTGTAATACTGGGAATTCCAAAGCTTGTTGTTGTAATACTGGGAAGGGGCTCCGCTGGCAGTGGAAAATCCTTTCGCCAAGGACCAGGTCGGTTTGGACAAGAAATTCTCCTTTCCAATTCCTATGGACAAGGATTATGCCTGTTCTTTCGCTGGAAAGTTTACTCAGCCTATCCCGTTACTTTTAAATTTTATTTCGGCCATTGATATTATTAGTTCTATATCAGTCCGAGATGATGGAGGGTCAGAGGTTGTTTCGTCATTGGGTTTTAAAGATGGGTATCGTAGGTTCTTTCTACTTTATGTTGTTGCAAGGGAAGCTAGGGGTGATCTGTTGGGTGATGTTATGTTTTCTCCTAAGGTTTGCTCCCTAGTAAACCTAGAGGGGGACATTGTAGCACCCCTTTTTGTCAACAAGATTTTCCTCCTCTTCGTCCTGTCTCGACCCCTTTACGTGATATTTCCCTTTCTCCTTTGTCTATTCAGGATCTGGATTCTGAGAAGGAGTTGTATCTTCCTTCCTCTCCCAGTATTGTTGTTCCTACTGCCTCTCCTCATTTTCTTGTTTCTCCCTTACCCATGTATGCGGTGGAAGAGTCCACTATCCCGGACATTTTCCCTATTTCCTCGATAAGAGCAGCGAATGTTTCTATAAGGAAGCCGAGGAAACCAAAAAAGGGAAGTATGAAAGGTGTTAAAGATTCTATTAGGGATTCTTCTTTTGTCAACCTAGGGGTTGTTTCTTTGACTGGTAGAGGGATTCCCTCTATTCATGTTATTGTTTCATCTCTGCCTGATCGGGGTCTTAGAGATTCAACATCCCTTCTGTTAGTGTTTGGATGAACTACATCTCCTTTAATGTGTGTGGGCTTGGCATTGGACCGAAACGAGTTTCCCTTAAAAGTTTACTTGATATTATTTCTTTGGTCGTTGTTATGCTTCAAGAAACTATGTCCAAAGGGGTTACTGATAGTGATTTTTTCTTGTGTCTAATACATGGTTTGTGGGTCAGTGTCGTTGATGCATTGGGTCATTCTGGGGGCACTTTGGTGGCATGGAACCCCCTGTTAGCTGACTTAAAAGTTTATAATTCTTGTGCAAGTATTCTTCTTGCAGGAAAACTTAAAGACATTAATTATCCTTTACATTTTATCAATGTTTATGGGTCCTTTGTCAACAGAAAATAGTTCTGGGATTTGATTAAGGTTGTTGTCCTTCTCTTGTTACTAAACCTTATTCTTGTGGGGGATTTAAACTTCACCTGGTCTTTGGATGAGGTCTAGGGGGTAGGTAAAATCCTTGACCCTTTTGTTGGTTACTTTGAGTCACTCTTTAGGGATGCTCACTTAATGGATGTGGTGCCTACAGTTATGAATCCCACTTGTTCGAATGGAAGATGTGGTAATGTTGGGATTGCCAAAGGTCTGGATAAATTTTTTATGGTTGATTCTCTCTGTAATCACTTGGGAATGTATTGATCTTGGAATTACTCTTTGGGATTCTCCGATCATAAAGAAATTGTCTTGCAATTAGACTTTGACCAAGGTTATGTTTCCTATCCATTTATGTTTAATATGACCTGGCTCATAGACGATGATTTCAACAAGTTGGTTGGGGAGAACTGGGTTCATTTATCTGTAGAATTTTTGCATCACCTTAATCCGATGCAAATCCTATTATTTAAGTTGAATAAATTGCTCTCTCTGGTGATTTGTTGGGAGGTGGATATGTGTGGTTGAAGGCTCTATTCAGTCCTTGGAGGAAGATATACATTATCGTTTATTTTTTGAGGATCGTAGATTATCCTTAAAGGAGTTATATTTGTGAAATCAGAGGCTTCTCTCACACGAAGAAGAAACCCTCAAGAAGAAAAGTTGGGCTATCTAGATGAAGGTTGGGGACGATAACTCGAAGTTTTTTCATAACTTTTCCAATAAGAGACGGCTTTCAAATCTTATTTGGGAATCCAAATATGACGGGGATTCTTTGGTCTATGATACTAAACCTATCAAGTCTGTGGTGATTGAGTATTTCTCTAAACTCTATAGGGATCCTCAGTCATCCAACATTTGTGACCAGTTGAAAATTATCAAGCATTATCCTACCTTTTTTTACAGTATAGACTGTGAATTTATTGGGGGGCCTATTCTTCTGGGTGAAGTATTAGAGACTTTGAAATGGTTTTCCAAGGACACGAGTATGGGGTCTGATGGTTGGACGATGGAATTATATCTACATTTTTTTGACCTCATAGGTATGGATTTGGTTCAGGCCATTGAGGAATCTAGAAGGTTGGGAGTCTTTCCGAATAACTTGAATACTACCTTTCTTACTCTTATTCTGAAGTTGGATAGACCTATCTCTTTTTCATATTATAGGTTGATAGATTTATGTAATATTTTGTACTAGTTGATTTCCAAGATTATTGCTGAAAGGTTAAAACCGATCTTGGGGAGGTTTATGCTAGCTGAGCAGTTTGGTTTATTCCTAACCGCTAAACTCTAGATGTTGTTGGGATTGTCTAGGAAGTTATGCACTCGGTGAAGTCAAAGAAGTTATCTGCTTTTATTCTGAAATTGGATTAGAGAAGGGGGATGATAAGGTCGGTTGGTCCTTTCTTCGATCAATTCTTCTACAGGTGGGGCTCCATTTAGATGTTTCTCAGTGGATCATGTCTTGTGTTACTTCTGCCAGTTATGTTGTTTTGATTAATGGTTCTCTGTTGACATATTTTAAATGATCTCACGGAATTCATCAAGGATGTTCTCTTTCTCCTTCTCTCTTTCTTCTGGTCATCGAAGGCCTCAGTAGGCTCCTCCTTAAGGATAAGGACTCTCAAGTGATCAAAGGCATCAAGGTGGTTGTCTCTTTCTACTTGACTCATACTCTTTTTGTTGACGATGTGTTGATTTTTGGAGATGGCTCTCTAGGATGAATGGATACATATTAAGAACCTGGTAGGCTTATTTTGTAGGGCTTCGGGCATGTCTTTAAGTCATCGTAAGTCTTGTTTGAGCTATGCCTTCCCTAACCAATGTTTAATTGATGATATTTCTTGTCTTCTTCCTTTTAATATGCAGTAGCTTGATTTGGGTATATATTACCTTGGTTTTTTTCCTTAAACCCAAAAATTACAAGAAGGAGGACTGGGTTTGGCTCGTAAGGAAATTTCAAAGGTGTATTAATAAATGTACATCGAGGTGGCTCTCCCTTAGGGACATGTATATTTTGGTTACCTCAGCTCTGCAATGTATTCTTGTTTGTTGGTTCTCATTCCTTCGAGTTCTTGAGGGCATACTTGCGGATTTAAGAAGAAAGATGTTTCCCTTTTTATGGGCTGGTACACATAAGTGCTCCAAGATACATTTGAGGAAATTTCAACTCAAAATGGACCTCCTAAGAAAAATAATAAAATAATAGTTAAAATAATAAAATAATATTTATCAATTTTGGAGGAAGAAAAGAAAAAAACTACTCTTTTGTTCGTATTTTTGACATATCTCCCCGTGATTTTACTCAAATTTCGATCAGGAGAGCTTGTTGGATGTGAAATTAAATTCTGCATCCAACGAGTACCCACTCGGCATGCTTTTGATGGACTTAGATACCCCAAAAACAAGAAATAACTGAAAAAACGTGATGATGATGTCGAAAATACGAACAAAAAAATAGTTTTTTATGATACCTATCCCCAAATTTATATTAAAAAATTGCTTAAGACCTATACGGTATTTAAAATTTTAAGCAATTTCATTGGCTAATACATGATGACATGGAATTTGAATTATGGTTAAAAGGCCCATTTTGAGTTGAAATTTCCTCTAATGCACCTATCTCGGTGGGAATCCCTTCCTAAGCCTAAGTCCTGGGGGCTGGGGGATCAAACAACTTAGTTTATTCACTCAGTATTTGTGTGCTAAAATTTTATGGAGAGGTCTTACAGTTCTTGGTCTCTGGGGGAACATACTAAAGGCCAAGTACTTAAGAAGATTTCCCTGGGAACTGTGGGTCTGTGAGGCTAACTGCAAATCCTCTTATTCCTAGGCCATCTAGTGCAGTTTGTTGGCTACCCTTCCTCTTATTCTAAATGATATTTGTTGGCAGGTTGGGAGAGGGAGCCAAGTCTTTATCAGGATCAATTCGATTATTGGTTTGCAACATAGTTTTAGGTTATCATTGTTAGGATTATTAATCCTCCCTTGTACAAATTTGGTCATATGTCTAAATCAGGAGTCATGTCTAAATCGGGAGTCCATCCAGTCTATTTATAGTCATTAGCACCATTGGTTAAACTTGACCAAATTGGGGCACATGTTTCAGTTACCAAAGTGTGGGGAACACTAATTGAGGCTCACTGCCACTTATTGCACTTGATTGCATAAGTTTAGGAGTCTCCTAGATCAATCCCTACAATTTAGGAAGCAACTAGGAGTGCCAAAACCAACCAAGGTCAGTTAACTTCAGTTGATGACTAGTCAAGCCAAGTTAGGAGTCAGTTACATTCAGTTCTAGCTCTCTACATTCAGTTAAATAATGGTTTAATTAATTGCACACATGTGGGGCGCTTTTCTCACCTACCACGGTCAGTTAACCATTATTTAATACTAAAATGTAACAGTTAGTTGTGTTTTAGAACTCCAATTGTGATTTAGACAAGTCTTGGTTACCTACATTCAAGTAGAGTCATCAATTCGAACTTCCTCATGTGGATTCGAATTGCTTGTGGCTATTAAAGCCATTTTACATCATTGTAATTATTATCTGAATTACTTTTTTGATTAATGAAAGCATTCACAGCTGCAAGCCTTTTGCATTGTTTCATTCTTCAATTGCTGAGTAAATTGTGAGATCTTCTTTGTGAGTTTTGTTTTTGTCTACAGATCTATATGCTCAAATTTAATGTAGAGAGCTAGAACTGAATGTAACTGACTCCTAACTTGGCTTGACTAGTCATCAACTGAAGTTAACTGACCTTGGTTGGTTTTGGCACTCCTAGTTGCTTCCTAAATTGTAGGGATTGATCTAGGAGACTCCTAAACTTATGCAATCAAGTGCAATAAGTGGCAGTGAGCCTCAATTAGTGTTCCCCACACTTTGGTAACTGAAACATGTGCCCCAATTTGGTCAAGTTTAACCAATGGTGCTAATGACTATAAATAGACTGGATGGACTCCCGATTTAGACATGACTCCTGATTTAGACATATGACCAAATTTGTACAAGGGAGGATTAATAATCCTAACAATCATGGGGACTCATCGCTCATCTTCATCATAGGAACATTGTGATTCTAAAATAGGATTTTGTAGAAAACACGGATTTGGAACCTGGGTGGATCACGTTGGAGGATCTCAGTTTGCAAGCGAATTTGGATCAAGAATCAGATAATTATATTCATCTTCTATACATGGCTGGTGTTGTTTTGATGGAGTATAGTGACCAACTGGTTTGGTCTGTTAACAAGAAGAATGGTGTTGTCTCGACTAAACTTGCTTATGCATCTTTGTTCAAATAGAGGTGGGAGAAAAATCATTGTTGGTGGTTTATTGCGTTGTGGAAAGTGAATCTATCTTGGAATATCAAATGCTTTATTTGGCTTTGTCTGAATAATAGGATTTTGACATGGACTCCACAATCTTGTGGCTTCTCAGGACCTGGTAGATGTCTGCTTTTCCTATCAGCTTTGGAGTCGATGGAACATTTGTTTGGTGTCTGCTTTCTTTTTTCAGGAGGTTTGGATGTTTTTTTTCTATTGTATCAACCGATCATGGAACTAGGGTCCAAATGGTGTAGAAGGAAATTTGAAACTCTAGGTGAAGGATTCTTCTTTATCGTTAATCTACCCTCTAGTCATTATGTGGGAGGTATGGAGAGCCCACAATTTAGTTCTCTTTCAACAGGGTTTAGTGGATGTCAGTTGCATTTGTCTTAAGGCCTGTACTAGACTTATGGAATTGGGTTATCCGTTGTATAAAGTAAATTCTAGGCACATCAACTATCCCCTTTTTAGCGACAATCAGTTGGTGGGTTTCTTTGATGGGGCTAAGAAGGATGGAGATTGTGGGGTTGGCATGGTCTTGAGGCTGGATATGAATCATATGTTCCTATTACGGATGGATGCAGGACTGGGCACTAATACTAAAGTTGAACTCCTGGCCTTATGGGGTTTGTTTTTTTTGCTTGGAATAAACATATTTCAGGGCTTCTGGTGATGGGGGGCTCTGAGATTATTGTGGATTGGGATATGGAGGTTCACTCCATTCAATCCGTGGACCTATTTCACTAGTTGGGTTGTGTCAAAAGTATGTTTGGGCTATTTAACAATATTTCCTTCCTCCATATCTATCAGGAATACAACAAGCAGGATGATGGTCTATCCAAGCAGGCTATTGGTCTTAGGGGAGGTGTGATTGCTTGGGAAGAACACTTTGAGGGGTGCACTATTGATTCTGGACAAATGAGTCTATTATGATCTACGTCATGCTTTTTCTATGATGTAGTACTTCTGATGTCTATAGGGACTATGGATTGGAAGTTAGCGTGGATTTTTGGTAATTGTCCTTACGAGTAGATGCAAGTTCAGTTTTTAGCGCGTCCTTTTTTATCACTCGATCTAATTTTCCTTATTATCGTGATGAATTTTCTTAGCAGTCTTACGACTTTTTTTGAAGTCTCAAATGTATTTATGACATAGCTTTACTTAATACAAAGTTGTTCCTTCATTTGTAAAAAAAAGGTATGTCTGCACACTTACAATTAAAGTTACCCACCGCATCAAAATTTAATTCTTAACTCTAAATATTAAAAATGTTTAATGATGAACTAATACTTTTCTTTAATTCAATGCCTTATAATATAGAAATGGCATATGGAATATGATATTTTTTTATTTTATGTATGTTGAAGGTTAAGTTAACAAAATCAAATGACAACTGCAAAACTGAATAAAATCGAACGATATGCTCAACTTACTTGCAACTTGAACACAAAACAAATGTGAAACATCCAGCAAATGTATATGTGAAAAATCCAATGTGAATTAGGATATTTAGAGGGAAGGTAGAGATGTTTTCCTAATTACATTATTAATGAAACTCACCAAGAAAAATACACAATTAAAACTGACAAATATGTGCCAGATGTTTGTGAATGCCAATTGTGGATATCGCGGTCTGAATTGTATGGCATTGTAGTTTTCAAAATTGAGAAAAATGAAAAATGAGGCGGGATTTAAGGATTATGGTGGAATTTTACATCTCTCGTCGGTTTTTAAATTAGTGATGTGTGTCCCGTCCATTTTCGATTTTTATGAGTAATGAATATAATCAATTTTGATGAGTAATGAGTACAGTCAATTTTAATGAGTAATAAGTATAGTCGATTTGAACATTTTGTGTCAAAGTTAAGAAAATATGAGATGATCAAATCAGATTGAAAAAAGAAAATAAGGATAGGAAGGAAGATGGGTCATAGATGACATGTAGTTGAAGGCATGTGACAAAATAACCTAGTGGCATATAACACATTTATCTAAATGATATGTAATAACCTTGTGGGACTACAAGTTTGAGCAAAACGCTCCAGAGAGGTATCGCTCCCTTAATGTAACTAGGAAGATTTTGTTATTTTTAAAAGTAAATGTGATGTTTTTATATTAGTGAAAGAAAATCAATAATAATCATTAATCATTATCAATATAATATATAATGAATTTAATATAATAATATACAATTACTTCAATACATCAATTACGTATTGAATTGTTAAGCTTTTAATTTTTATGTTCTTAAATTAATCGTTTTGTTGCTAAATTATTTTGTCGTTAAATGAATAAATTAAGTATTGTGTTGTTAATATCATTCTATATGTTAGTTTCTTGTCTTCGATAACAAAGAACTACAAGTAAACAAAAAATCAGCTTTTTATTGTTGAGAATTGTGGAAGGCCAGAAATAAATTCATGTTCAAGAAAAAACAGTTAAATCCTTTTGTCAGTGTTTCAAAAATTATTTCCTTATTCAAAGAGTATGAGTTTCAATCTGAAAAAAATATTTGGCATAGACAACCTCATTTAATTACTATGGAAGATATGGCTTATCATTTTTTTGATGGAGCTGCACAAGATGGAAGATGTGGAGCAGGTGTTATCTTTAGGATAAGTGAAGAGCATTATTTCAGACTTCCACTTAACTGTGAGAATGGGTCTAACACCAAAACTGAACTCATTGCTTTGTGGTGTTTGTTAAGATTCTCCTCTCCATTGGGCATTGATTCCTTAAATATCTTTGGAAGCTCTTTAGTTATCATAAATTGGGTTAACCAAATTTGGACTTTGAAAATTGTTACTCTTGGATAGTGGTATTCCGGGATTAAAAATTTGTTGACATCCTTTCGAAGTTTGGATTTCAAGCATATTTTTCGAGAACAAAATATGGATGTTGATATGATGTCAAAAGAGGCCCTTATATCTAAAGTGGGGTATTTATCTTGGGAATAATACATTGAAGGCTTTGAAGAAGATCGTGGTTCTTTCTCATGTTTTGAAGTAACAGATTTATTGGGCTGATATTTGCTGCAAATAGTTGTTGAAGATTCTTCTGGAAAGCACGGTTTTTTTGTTTGGGATAGGTGAATTATGGACTTTTTTTGGTTGCCCTCCAATGTAATGGTAATATGTATTACACAACTTTTTGGTCTGGTAAATTTTATCAATCTTTTTCTAATAAATCTTAAGCTTCTCTTTTTTATTATGTTAATAACAAAGGTAAAAAAAAATATGTTGTTAAATGTGAAAAAAAAATGTATTATGTTGTTAACTGAATTATTAGTGTGGTAAATATACAAAAACATATAATTAGAAAAGACAATCAAAATAATAATGAACTTTAGAAAGATTCTTAAACAAATTATAAACACAAAAGCCAAATTACTTTGACTCGAACCTATTTCTACATCCCTTAATTAACCGGTACTGATAAAACATGTGTATTAGAGGTCATTTGTCATTAAAAGCATGAAGAATGTATGTCTTACTTATATAGGCATAAGAAGTATTTGCATGAGAATTTGATTGGCCTACTTCATGACTTAGCATTATGGATTATATATTTATGTTGTTTAAGGGATTTTGATGGAAGAGGAACAACTTATTTATAAACTGTCATCATCACGTTTTTTCAGTTATTTCTTGTTTTTGGGGTAGCGGGGTCCGTCAAAAGTATGCTGAGTGGGTACTCGTTGGATGTGGAATTTAATTCCGCATCCAACGATCTCTCCCGGTCGAAATTTGAGTAAAAACACGAGGAGATATGTCGAAAATACAAACAAAAAAAGTAGTTTTTTTTATGATACATATCCCCAAATTGATATTAAAAAAGTGTTTAAGACCTATACGGTATTTCAATTTTATCGCAATTTCATTGTCTAACACATGATGACATGGAATTTGAATTAGAGTTAAAAGGCCCATTTTGAGTTGAAATTTCCTCTAATGGAAGCCACCATTGAACCATAATCAGGGACCAACGGTTACAACAATATCAGCAAAACCCAGGACACAAAACGTTAATCTTTCTATCATCACTCGCAAAGGTGAGACGACAGGAGAATATAGTCCACATCCACAAATTCGGTTGGCTGGGAAGAAGAAGGTGTAGTTCCATGTGAACACGGAGAATGATACATTATTTGAAGCATGCGATGTGATAAGGAGAAATCCTGGTAAGTTATATGTTTATGAAATTCCCACTGGTTTTGATTCAACTTTGGAAGCAAGACCATTGCGACAACATGGAACCTTGCATAATTTCTTTGAAAGTTGCTTATCGTTGGCAAGAGATCCCGATGCTCTTGCTAATATTGAGAATCTGTTGCATCAATCAGCTAAGGGGCAGAAGGACTACACAAGAAACTCTTTGCATAAGAAAAATAAGGGAAAGAAGATGCGCATGAATATTCCAATCGGGGACTATGAGGTAGATTCGGTTATCCTGGATCTAGGATCATATGTTAATATTCTGACAAGGAAGACATGGCAAAAGATGGGGAGTCCAATGTTGGGTTTGTCTTATGTGCAGCTGTGACTGACATGCATATAACATCTCAGAATATTACATTTATCCGACTATCGATGGGGAACTTGGTTGGTGCATCTCTAACTCTGTGTATTCTGAATCAGATGATGCTTAAACAATTGGCAGAATAGAATGCATCAGGTGTCGTTCCAGAAGTGCAGATTGATTAGACAGTCATTTTGCTTAGTTGCGACTGAGATTGTTGAATTACTAGTATATGAAGGTCTTCTTGAGTTGTCTGAGTTTTTGTTGGAATTTGAAGATAAGGTATTAGAACCACAGTGGTTGCTAGAGTTGGATGAAGCGTTGAAGGCTACTCCAACACGTTGGTAAGAGACCCATAAGAATTCGATCACTAGATGGTCATGTTAGTTTTTCATCACATTTAAGCTAGCATTATGATCTTAGGATCTTTTCACTGAGAGAATAACAAGCACAGCAATAAAACACAAGCACATCACAAG
>LPNX010352966.1:0-29590 GCA_001517045.1 Pseudotsuga menziesii | reverse complement strand
AACCTGCGCGCAGGTTGTTGCCGAAAGGGCCAACACAGTGGGTCTTTTGTTGGTGCGACGAGAAAAGCATTAACCCGGGTCTGCCCAAGTGCCAACAAGGAGGACCGGAGCCCCTCCAATATAGTTGGGGGGAGGAGATGAAACTAGATTAGAAGAATATCAACCAAGGGCACAAACAGAGCAATTGAGAGAGGGTGTAGATAAAAATCCTATGGAAGACCCAAATAACAGGGCAGCTCTGACAACAGGAGGTGAAATTGGAGCAGCATTAAATGCTTGGACAATTGAACCTGAAGGTGATAGAGCCACAGCAAGGGAAGGAAATATTGATCTGGTGACCATTGAATCCTCACCTGAGTGGGGAGGAACTTTGATTGAGGAAGAACAGCCCGAGGAACAAGAAAATGCTAGAACTGGGGATACTCCTTCTACCTCAGCTATGAATCCTGATATTCCAGCACCACAAAAGAAAAGAAAGAGATCAATTGATAAAATTAAGATAACCCCACCAATAAGAAGAAAAAGAACCAGGTCAGTTGCAGTAGCAAAAGCAGCAAGGAAGAGATTGGCAAGCTTAGAGGCATAGATTCAGTTCCCTACTCTTGAACCCAGGCCAATTGATGCCCCACAAGGACCAGTCGAGGAAGAGCCCCAAATTGAAGGACTTATGTTTGAGAATATTCTATTAAAAGAGGAAGTACGAATGCTTATAAGGGAATTGGAAACTTGGAAACAAACCTGCAGGAAATAGGGTGAAAGGAAAATGCACACATTGGTGGAGGCTGCAGACCAATTGAAGGGATCAAATTCTACTGAGCCTGGCAAGGAAGAAGAGCGAGTGGTCTGTCCCACCTGTGGGGAAATATTTAAGGAAGTAAGCCACAAGATTGTAATTCATTCCTGTACAACACAATAGTTTGCACCTACAATAGAGGGAGTTGCAGAAAAAGGAGATGTTGTCACACAAGAACCAACATCTTTGAATATTCTTGTTGAAGTTGCCACCAACTCTGGGACAGAGGAACCAAGGGATGAAATCATGCCTGATACTGGGGACGAAGATTTCACTTTGATTCTGGAGTACTCCCATGATACAAAAATTATAGAAGGGGAGACACAAAGGCAAGACAATGATGAAATTGAACAGGGTGCTGTCACACAAGAGCTAGCATCCCTGAGTGTACTTGTCCAAATGGTCGAACAAATGGGAGAAGAACTTGGGATTGAGGACACTGTGGAGTTTAATAAATAACTCTGTACTACAACTCCAGAATGTTCCCATGATACAGAAATCATAGAAGAGGAACCACAACAACAGGGAGATGAAGAGGTGAGACAGGATGTTGTCACACAAGAACCAACATCCTTGGAAGTTGCAGCAAGGACTCTCGAAATGCAACTAGAAGATAACCCTGAAGTGCATATCATCCCTGATATGAATTGGAGTGAAGATGAACAAGTCCAAACACAATCCTCAAGTGATACTGAAATCCTTGAGGAGCGGCTGCACACTGAAGAAGACATCCAATCTCATCCGCAGAAGGAAAAAGAAGACACTGTTACACAAGAACCAGTGTCTCTAGGAGGGGTGGATGTGGCTGTTGAAGAAAATCTAGAGGAATTTTCTGTCACACAAGAACCAGCAACTCTCAAAATAGCTTCAGACATGCAGGGTGCCCAAAAAGAATACAATGTTACACAAGAACCAGTGTCTCTAGGAGTGATGGATGTGGCTATTGAGGAAAATCCAGGGGAAGTTGCTGTCACACAAGAACCAGCAACTCTCACAATAGCTTCAGATGTGTAGGGTGCCCAAAAAGAAAGCATTGCTACACAAGAACCAGTGTCTCTAGGAGTGATGGATGTGGCTGTTGCAGAAAATCCAGAGGAAGTTGCTGTCACACAAGAACTAGAAACTCTCAAAATAGTTTTATAGGGTGCCCAAAGGGGCACATCAAGCGACAATGTGAGGGATGAGCCCCTTAGAAATTTCATCGACCTGGAATCGGACAAAAAGGAACATCATAAAGAGGAAATCATGAACCTTACAACAGAAGTCTCAATTCTAAGAATGGAGGTGATCAAATGGAAGAGCTAGGTGGAGGAATACCAGAGAGGGATGATTCCTCTTAATGAGCATAGAAAGATTATCAGGGGATTGGAGGAGAATTGGGCAGAAGAATGTATGACCCAGAGAATTTGGGAAGAAGAGCTACAGAGCAATCTGAGGGAGCTGAAAAAGTTCCAATTCATGCAGAAGGAAAAAGAGAAGATGTATGCTCTCTCTCAAGAGCTCCTAGGCACCATGATGCCTTCTTCATCTTACCCTGTCTTCCTATTTGAATAGTTTGTTTGGTTTAAGTTGAAATCTGTGAGAGAAGGGAGGTCATTTGAAATAACGACCTCAACAAAGTTTTTGGAAACATTTTTTGGAAGTAATTTTGAAGATCAAAATTTGCTGTGTGAACTATACTTGCATGAGATGGCTTTCCCTCTGGGCCACCATTCAAAACCTGTTCCTTTTTCAGGGGATGTTCAGCTGAGGTATTTTGATTCTTTTGTGAGCAATCATTCTTAGTGGGAAAGGTATTTTCAAACCTTTTCTCACAATGAAGCTCACTCTAACCTGTGGGTTCGAAGTGAGCCTCAGAATCCTAGTATTCTTATTGCTCAGTACAAGAGTTTGCTTTCATGTCCTATCCAGGCTCATCATATAATGGGACTTCAGGAGGAAGTGATCTCTACTTGCACTTACTATATTTCCATATACCAGCAAGCATCATTAGAAGGGAGTAAGCACAGATGGTAGGTTGCCTCTACTATACTCAGAAGCCGAGACCGCTATTGTTTCAGGAATTTTGAACAGGCACTTTCTAGGGTCAAGGGCTATGTTGGATGTATCAGGGAATGTGGGGTTAATTGGTTGGGTTTGAAATTTAAATTCCCCCTCATCTGGTGGCCAGTAAAACCGTATAGAGTGGACTTCTCCTTAACTAAGGTAGAGGAGCCGCGATGCTAGAGGTATAGAAGGAGTTACCTCTAATTTAAGAGTTTTTATGCTTGTTCAGCCAGGGTCTCTGTGTGAAGGCTGGGCCTACCTTCCATAGAGATTGCTGAGTTAAATTAGGACTTTTTAATTCATTATTGTGTGATGTCCTGTTAATTCTATTCCTTTTGTACGTACCTATAGTAAGTGTGGATTTACAGTGTGTTGTGATTGCATTTCTTGGAGACCTGTAGTGGTACAGAGTGACAATCGACTGAGTAGGTGATTATCTTTCATGCAATTCGTGTGGTAGCTATAACAGCTCTGTTCATCTTGAGGTATTAGTTGTTTTTCCATGAATCTTTGTAACTTGTCTTTACTATTATGATTGCTGAATTTCATTCCTGCATTTTAGTTTTCTTAGAGTAGCCGAACTCAATTCTTGCATTTGAATTCCCAGATCAATATTCAATTTATACTTGTGGTTTTCTAGAGTAATAAGATTGAACAGGTGAATTAATCATTCAGGGATGTGAATAGGATTTCCTTTCATATGCAATTGTAATTTGGAATTATGTTATCTTTCCATTCTTAGATCAAAGTATAGCAGCAGTAATTGTGATTGTATCATTTAGAAGATAAATGGCATTACATAGATTCTTGGGATGAGCATAGTTGAAGAGAGGATAGTATTGTTCAATTGCAGTGAATTTGTGTTTAAGCATATATTGTGCATTTTATCCTTTAAATACAAGACTTTCACGGGTTGACAATAAATATTGTACACTCTGTATGTTGGTAGTAATATACTTGCATATAGGGTGCTCGACAAGGATAGCTGAAGCCTCCATCTCAGAAAAGATGTCGAACTTGTCAGGCTTAACCACATTGACCATCGATATCGAGAAAGCTTTGCAGATTTGGACACATTTCCAACATCACCTCACCATCACAGCCCCGACCATTGTTGAAGTCTCTGTACAAAAACGACCAACCATCAGACTTCACAGCCCACTAAAGTAAATTTTTGAAAGACCAGCAAGGATTTTTGTGTACCTCCATGTTTCTTTAGGACGAAGAAATGTTTTGTTCGTGGGGGAGATGTAGAAAGAGCAAGTTGATAAAGTTGACTTAAACAAGGGCCGACTTAGTCGATCAACCGACTAAGTCGATGAGCCGACTTAGTCGATCAGCGGACTAAATCGGTCAGCCGACTAAACCAAGAGATTAGGTTGGTCACCTAAGGTCGCGTCGGTTCACCGTATTCGACAGGTAGTTATTTTGTAACCGTTCTTTAAATCATATATATTAGGCTGTTGAGCCAGATGAGAACTCAGTTCAATTCTCTGCATTGTATGGACTCATTGTTATAATCTATTTAATTCTATCTCTTCTTGTCTCTTGTCTATGTTCAATATTTATATATGTTTTAGTGTGTATTATTGGTAACCTTATGTGATCTGTGAGATTACAACAACAGGCAAGGAGATGAGGATGAATATCCAGATCCGAGATTATGAGGTTGACTCTGTTATTTTGGATATTGTATCTGGCATAAATATTTTGATCAAGCAAACTTTGCAGTTGATGGGGAAGCCGACACTGGGATGGTCGCTGGTAAAACTGCGACTAGAAAATTAGGAAAAGGTTCAACCCATTGGTCATGTCTCTAACTTGGTTGTCAACATTGAAGGTATGAAAACACACATCAAGTTTGATGTGATAGAAGTTGTTGAAGATGGAGTCTCCTATCCCGCTCTGCTAGGGATCAAATGGGCTAATGATAGCATGGTAGTTATCAACTTGAAAAAATGAGTTATGACATTTGAGAACGAGGATGTTAGGGTCATTACTCCTATGGATCCTTAGGAAGGATGTCGGTATATTTAACCGATAAGGGAAGAAGCTGATAGGAGTTGGGACCATTCCTATAACATCTCTGAGCATTATATTCACCTGATTGTTGATGGTGAACTTGGATGGATCAGTGCTAGTTCTGATTCCTCTAACTTTAACAATGCTCTGGAGAATTGGAAAAATTGGTTGCATGAGGTATCATTCAGGAAGTGTGGGTTGATTACATAGTCTTTTTGTCATGTAGCCATTGAGACTCTTGAGTTTCCCATTTATGAAGGACTGCCGAGACTATCATAGTTGTTTCAAGAATTTGAAAAAAATGGTTTTGAACCATAGAGGATACTGGGCCTTGACGTTGTCCCTCTATGTAGCACTGAAGGCTACCCCGGCCTGCTGGTGGGCGACACACAAGCAAGAGATCCATGACTAGAACCAATTTCAAAGGTTGATGATGGTGTGCTTCAGTGATTTAGAGGTCTATCATGCTAGGATATATTATGGAAAAAATGATCCCACTGATCATTTTACTGAGTTCCATACTTTGTGGGCATCGTGACCCAGAGATGAATGGGTCCACACTTTCATTCATACACTGGAAGAAATTCTGAGATCCTAGTTTGTGGTGGCAGAGTTACGCAGAACTATCACAACTTGGGAGGAGTTGTCTATTTTCTTTATGCAGACGTTTAGTTTCTAGGACGTCAACCTTGAGGTATGTAACACTTTACACATTATCCATGATGTAGTGCTGAAGGTAATCCCTGTGGCATACCCAGTCGATCCACATGCGCATTTCTCCATCCAATCCATGATGACGTGCTACAACTTGTCTGGGGAACTTGAAGAAGATGATGAGATGCGGAATGTTATTATTCCAAGGTCAGAAGAAAGTCACGATGTCACAGACCCAGACATATTGACGGACTCAATGAGTTAGTCTTTGAGGATTAGGAAAGTAAACATTGGATTGGAAGAGAACCCAAATTTTGCCAATGTCGGGGACTATTTGGATGAGGAGACAATGGCCAAAATCATAGATCTATTGCATGAATTCCAAGACCTTTTCCTAACACGGTTTTTAGAGATGAAGGGGATACTAGGCGACCTAGGGAAAATGAATATCCTATTGAAACTAGATGCAAAACTAGTACGACAGAGGCCATATCGACTGAACCCATGATATAAGGATCGAGTAAAGGCTAAGATAGACAAGATGCTCGATGCTAGGATCATCGAACCTATACAAGAATCAAAGTGGATAACCCCTATGGTGGTCTAGGACAAGAATACTGGAGAAATATGCGTTTACATTGATCTAAGGGAGTTGAATGGTGCATGTGTCCATGACCCATTCCCAACTCCTTTTGCAGATGAAGTTCTTGAAGGAGTAGGTAGCCACGAGATGTATTCTTTCACATATGGGTTTTTGGGATACTACCATATCCATATTGCAAAGGAGGATCGCCATAAGACCATGTTTGTCATGGAATGGGGATGCTTCCAATACACAGTCATGCCTTTTGGACTGAACAATGCACCTGGAGTATTTTCTCGGGTAGTTGTCACTATCTTTAAATATTTTATTCAAAAAATTCCTACAGGTGTATATGGATGATTGGACTGTCTATGTATTAATTAAAGACCATCTCAACAAATTGTGATGATGTAAGAAAGATGTCGACAACATCAGATCACATTGAACTCTAAAAAGTGTATTTTCTGTGCACCGTTTGGCATGCTACTTGGGCACATAGTATGCAAGAAAGGTCTATTGGTTTATCCGGTGAAGATAGCGCTAATACTCAGTTTACCATCATCGAGGAACATGAAGATGCTGCAAGAAACACTGTGGCATATGAGCTACTATCACAAGTTTATCAAAGGATACGCTGCGATTACTGCTCCCATGGAGAAATTGCTAAAGAAAATCCTAACCAGAAACCCTTTCAAAGTTTCGACAACACCGGTTCCAGATCTTGATCAAAACCAAAATCGGCTCTTCATAAAAGCTCTGATACCATGTTTGGGTACACAGGGTACTCCCAAAAGACCGAACACCTTCAGAAACAGCTTCACACAAAATATCACACATCAACACACCGATGTTTGTCATGTGGTTAAAACCATCGAGAGGGAAACAATCCACGGCCCCAGCCAAATAGCTACTTAGAGCAATTTATTATGCAAAAGAAAGAAAGTTACATATGAGCTTCTCAATCGATCAACTAGCCAAGGACCCTCTATGCTCTTTAAATAGAGATCATAGACCAATCGGGTGTTAAGCCACGGATCAATGGTAGGTATGATCTAAGAGAAGTTGAATCATCAGATTACTCTATGTCTAGAACATATCGTAACTATCGGATTAGAATATTTACAAATGCATACTAAATAAACACACTTTTACCTAATGGATATATTACACAAGTTGATCTTAACTAACTCTTTAGTGTCTAAATACCCTAACATCCCCCCTTAAGAACAACTTGGGATAGGATTGAAGGATTTACAAAAGTGACACTATTAGGAGAAGGAAGGGGGCATTAGAGCCTATTCCCCCTTAATGACACATTCCTGAACTCCTAACATAGACCGAAGTTTAGAAAACTTCGCTTTTATAAGAGACTTGGTGAAGATGTCTGCAACTTGATCATCTGTTGGGAAATAGAGCACTTCAATAACACGACCATGAACAAGATTTCTGATGAAGTGCATGTGTAGCTCAATGTGTTTACTGAGCTGATGTAGAACTAGATCTTTGGCAAGCTTGATGGCAATTTGATTGTCACACCAAAGTGGGGTAGGATCCTGCTACTCGAATCCAAACTCTGAAAGGATTTGTCAAAGCCACAAAGCTTCCTAACTGGCATTAACTATGGCTCGATATTCTGCTTCTACTAAAGAAAGAGCAAGAGCTTGTTGTTTCTTACAAGCCCAAGTGACAGGTCTAGATCTCAGATTGAAAACATAACCTGCAGTAGACTTTTGATCATCAGGATCACCAACCCATTCTAAATCAATGAAACCAACCAGCAAAGGTTTTCCCCCTGTACTGTAATGAATCCCAAACTAAATTGTACCTTGAATATATCGAAGTATTCTTTTTGCTTCTTTCCAGTGACTTTCATGAGGAGTTTTCATATAACGGGAAACACGACCAACGGCAAAGGAATGGTCTGGACAGGAATGAGTCAAGTATAAAAGACTACCAACAAGCTAATGATACAAGGTGGCATCTACTTCAGGGGAATAACAAGTGGCAAAAAGTTTGACTCCAGACTAGAAGGGAGAAAGGGCTGGTTTACAATATTCCATGTGGAAGCGATGAAGAAGGTCACAAGCATACTTAGATTGGGAAAGAAAGATTCCTTCTTTGTTTTGCAAGACTTGGATACCAAGAAAATAATGCAAATGTCCTAAGTCTGACATTTCAAAATTTTGCTTAAGACTGGATTTCACATGGGTTATAAGGTTAGGGTCACTACCAGTAAGGATAATATCATCAACATAATGAACAAGTATGATGAGATGGTTTCCTACTTTCTTGATATAGACATTGGGGTCAGCATGGCATCTAGAGAAACCAATGTCAAGAAGAAAGCTATCCATTTTGGCATACCAAGCTCTAGGAGCTTGCTTAAGGCCATATAAGGATTTCTTAAGGAGACAGACAAGGCTAGAGTTATCTTAAACATATCCAGGAGGTTGTTCCATGTAAATTTCCTCCTGTAAATCACCATGTAAAAAAGCAGACTTGACATCCATTTGATGGACTTCCCAGTTATGTAAGGCTGTAAGGGAAAGAACAAGGCAGATGGAATTCATTTTTGCTACAGGGGCAAAGGCTTCATTATAGTCAATCCCTTCAACTTGGGAAAAAAATTTGGCAACTAACCTTTCCTTAAGTCTTTCAACACTTCCATCTGATGCATACTTTGTTCTATAGACCCATTTACATCTGACAAGTTTTCTTCCTTTTGGAAGAGGAACAAGATCCCAAGTATCATTCGCCATTAAGGAATGATATTCTTCTTCCATAGCTGCATCCCAATCTGGATTTCCTGAAGCTTCTGCAAAAGTTTCTGGATCATGATTCTTGAAAACTTGAGCCAAAAGAGAAGAGGCTCGCTGAAATTGAGAACATGTTCGACGTTGATATCTAGGATTACTGGCAAGATCACCAGCTGCTTCACAGGTTGAATAGACCCATCGAGGAAGTATTGGTGCTGGTGCAATTGGAGGAACATGAGCAGGTGGAGGTGGATTTTCATCCTTACTGTCATCATCAAAAACTGGAGTTGGAAACCTGTCAAGGAAGCTGGAAGAAGAAGAAGAAGAAGAAGAAGAAGGCACAATCGCTAAATCAGGCTTGCAGGCCAAAGATGGCACACCTGCCAAATTAGGCTCGCAGGCCAAGAGATTTTCATCAAATTTAAAATCTCTTCTAATGATTATATCATGAGAATGTGGCTGAAGAATTCTATAACCTTTTACATCTTCAAAATATCCAACAAATATGCACATTTCACTTTTAGGCTGCAATGCTTTCCATTTTTCATCCGGAATGTGAGCCCATGCTTCACAACCAAACACACGAAAGTGACTTACATCTGGTTTAATTTTACTCCATGCTTATTCGGATGTTATACCCTATAAACCTTTAGTGGGTGTGTGATTAACTATGTAATTTGCACAATTTATGGCCTCAGCCCAATATTGAAGACTTATTCCCTTAGATTGGATCATACAATTAGCCATTTCTTTTATAGTGCGGTTCTTCTGTTCAGCTACACCATTTTGTTGTGGTGTATATGGAACAATGTGATGTTGTTGGATTCCTTGTTCAGTGCAAAAGGTAGTGAAATTTTTGTTAACATATTCTCCTCCATTGTCAGATCTTAACTTAATAATTTGATGACTAGATTGTTTTTCAACAAGGGCCTTGTAGGCCAAGAACATGTTAAATACTTCGCTCTTAAGTTTTAGGAAGTAAACCAAAGTGTGTCTAGAGTAGTCATCAATGAAGGTTAAGAAATATTTGAAACTAGAAAAGGAAGCAGATGGAAGGGGGCCACACAAGTCACTATGCACAAGCTCCAAGGGAACCAAGGCGTGCCAAGAGGCATGTTTGTCAAAAATGTCCCGATGATGTTTTCCGAGTACACAACCAAAACAAACACCATCCTTTCAAGATACCAGTGGAAGACCAGTCACCATATTGTCTTTACATAGTTGTTGCAATGAGCAATAATTTGCTCAAGTGATCACTATGAGCAACAAAAACTAAAGGAAAAGGTGATGACCCAAAGTTGTTAAATTTGTACAACCTGGTAATATCATCAACAGTTCCAGTAGCAAGGATATTGTGAGGATTTTTAAAATCCTTGATTACAACTTGGTGATTTGTAAACGTCACAGTTTTAACTTCACCCGAATGAGTGATTTGATAGAATAATAACAAATTGCAGAAAAATTTTGGAACACATAGTACATCACTCAAATGACCATTTTCTACTGGAACTGTTCCAGATCCTACAACACTTAGATCAAAGAAAGTGTTGAAGATGTCCCCAATAGTGACGTGGAAGATATTAACTTAACCAACTAAAAAAAGAAGCCCCCTCTTCTCAAGATCAACCTTTGACAATCACTTTTACAATAAACTTGCTTTGAAGTGAATCACTTTTGTAGAATAAGTGATGTTCACTTTTACAATAATGTGACTTTTAAATAGTACGGAAATAAATTAAAGACTTAAGTGACTCACGTTTTATTTTATTTTATTTATGTGAGATACACTTTTACAATAAAGTAACTTGAGAATAGAAATTGCATGCACTAAAAAGTAGCTTGATAAGACTTGAACTCAAGACTTACCAAGGAATAAAGCAACTTTGGACCAAGTGAGATAAGTTTAAAAGGTACATTAAAGTATGGAAAGATGAATGGGGACTATTTTTTTTACTCTTCTCTCTCGTTCTCCGTGCTTTCTTTCGTTTCCTGCAAATCACACAAAAAATGAAAAAAAAAAAAAAAATTCCACACAATGGAGTTAGATCTTGGTAAGCTTACCAAGAAAGTCTACGTTTTCAAGTTTTCTCGCTGTTTCATATTTGTTGTGATCGCACAAGGTGCATGGAAAAGAGCATATGTAGCCAAGAAGACAAGAAAAAAAACTTTCCCTCACTGTTTCTGATTCGCCGCAATCGCACAAGGTGCACGACAAAGAGCATACACAGCCAGGGAAGGCAATAGTCTGAGACTAAAACAAAAAAAAACTAATAATAAGACTGATAAAATATGAGAGATTTCAAAAAAATAAAACAAATCCGTCACTGTAACATTATACCTTCAGATTTGCCGAAATTGGTGTTTCTGAAACAAACATAAATGGTTTTCAGTGAAACGAAAACTATTTCCAAATGGAAATGGTGCTCCGACTGCAATGGAATATCTCTCATAGGCCAAAAATGCATAGAAAATATAGAACCAGAAACCCTTTCAAATTTTTGGCAACACCGATTCCAGATCTTGATCAAAACCCAAGCGGCTCTTCATAAAAGCTCTGATACCTTGTTTGGATACATAGGGTACTCCCAAAATACCGAACACCTTCAAAAACTGCTTCACACAAATAGATCACAGATCAACACACCGATATTTGTCATGTGGTTAAAACTCTCGAGAGGGAAATAATCCACAGCCCCAGCTAAATAGCTACTTGGAGCAATTTATTATGCAAAAGAAAGAACGTTACATATGAGTTTCTCATAGTCGATCAACTAGCCAAGGACCCTCTATGCTCTTTAAATAGAGATTATAGACCAATTGAGTGTTAAGCCACAGATCAATGGTAGGTATGATCTAAGAGAAGTTGAACTGTCATATTACTCTATGTCTAGAACATATCATAACCGTCAGATTGGAATATTTACAAATGCATACTAAAGAAACACACTTTTACCTAATGGATATATTACACAAGTTGATCTTAACTATCTCCTAACTATCTAAATATCCTAACACGCACTACTTGAAGTGCTAAAAAAATGATGATTTTGTTTCAGAGTAGTAAGGCGAGCCTTAGAGAAGAGGAAGCGCAAGGTTAGAGTTAGTAGCGATGACCGGTCGACCACTTGCGACGGTTATAGGGATGTGGTTGGTCAAATCAGGTAATAAATGCAGGTAGTTAAAATAGTTGGTTGGTGATGCTAGTTGAAGTGATCTGCATTAATGTTTGATTTGACCATTAAAGGAGTAGGATTGTTGATGGATTTGGCATCATTAATACCATATTTAGTAATAATGGTGATAATAGATTTGGAAATGATGAGTTTTTAATTGTAGGTGGCTATAAAAAGCGTGCAGGATGTATGAGGATGGAATTGTTCAGTTGAGCAAGCAGAGTGTGAAGAAGAGGGATAATTATGCAGTGTATCGAGAATAGTTGAGTGAGTTGCAGTGTTGTAGTTTAGAGTTGTTGAGTGCATTTTAAGGTTTGAGGTGTGAGGCATGCTGAGCGACCTTGACGCCATTGAGATTTCAAGTGAGTTTAAGTCCCCTATTCAGCCCACAACAGTTGAAGAAGAGGTTATGAGCATGCCATTCATTTCATCGTCCTTTCCCAGGAGGAAGTGGCTAGCTCAGAAGACTTGTTCCACACCACCACAAAAGAGGCAAACCCGCACGTCAATGAGAGCGCAAGGGGAAGGAACTTCACAAACTGAGCCATCGAGCTCAGGAGTTGTCGAGTATACAACACCTAGGGGCATCTCTGTTCATGATATTTTTGGGTATGTTGCTCCTACATGGTCGAGAGAAAAGACAATGCAGCCAACGAAAAGTTAGAAGTACCCGCCGAAATTTTTGCCACTACCAGAAGTGATGATGTGCTCAATTGACATCATCCCTACCTTGCTTCAGTTGAAATTTGAAGACCATGACTTGTTACTAGTTAAGGATGTTAGGGATGAGCCCTATGAGTTAGTACCGATGGTGCGGGGTGCCCCCATTTAGTGGATTCCTCAACCTTGGGCGAGTGAGTTAGACTAATCTGGATTGCTAGGGGTCATTAATATGCCTCATTTTGGACGATTGAATGAATCTCTTGCATGTGTTAGGAAACTGTTGGCTTGTTTTCATGGGTGGAAATTGTGGTTGAATACGCCCATCCCGGTGACAGGAGATTTAATCACCGGCATCACAGGATTTCCAAAGGCCAGGGAAGATCTGACACAGTATATCCACGAGCGGGATATCGATAAGAAACTTGCTAAGTAGCTGAAGGATCGCTTTGGCCTACACTGGGATGGACACACCTACCGAATTGATAGTATCAACCCACAAGTAGTGCGTATCGACGCACGGATTCTGGTAAGTAAATTTGTTTGAGGAAACTTCACAGTCCAATGTAACTCTGGTGTTGTTGCATGCACCCATAAGTGTGTAGAGGGTGTGCAAATGAATTTGGTCACTATTCTTGTTGAATTAGTTACTAGAAGACGCTCTTGTTGCTCAGACCGGGAAACCATTTTCATATAGTTGGTTGTTGATCCTTATTTCCCTCGTCACCTAGATGGAAATTGAAGACTACCAACCAATGGCAGTTGAGGCGGAAAAGGTGTGCCGAGGTGCCCGATATCAAAACCTATGGTGGGTTGAAGAGCCCAGTCGACAAGTGGACTGTGCCATTCATTTCTGCGTTTATTGGGAAGCACTGTAGGACATATCCATCACTGTTCCTTGCATCTCTCCTTATGCAGTGGCTAAGTATTAGAGGCTCCTTTGGTTTTCCATCAGGCCAGACTCTATTCACATTCAGGCCAGAAGGGACCCTGACTGGTAGTGGCTACCTTTACCTTACAAAGTCACGACGGAGGAATTGTATGCTATTCTTCAAGAATGGCCAGTGGAATGGTGCACCCCAGTGAGTCAGGAGGAATTGTCTAATGAGTTTACACCTGATGCCCCAGAAGAGCCTTCCCAAAAGGAGCTGAGCATTCATGAATATGACAATGAGTCGTCGACGGACCCTGAAGATACAACACAACACATGTGGGATTAAACTCGCACCAAATGGGGCCAAGAATATGAGGCAGGTAGTGGTATCGGGTTGGGGATGAAGGACTAACTACAGTGGCTTATTAAAGCGATCACTGACTCCTCCAGGGCTAGGACTAAGGTGATCTGAGAGTCGAACCATGAAGAATTTAGCAGGGTAAGAGACATATTACATTCCATTTTTTGTATTGTTTCCAGGAAAATATCTGCAAGACCAATGATGCAGGACATCCCGTCGATCAGCACTGAGCCCCAGGATAGGAACGTGCAAATTCCCCTGAATACGATTGACCGGGGCAATGAGGAAGTTCATTAGTTGCTGCGACTGATCGAGCATGTGGATTTGGATCTGAACAATTTGTCTACTACAACGTTAGTAGAGTTGCAGCACATTGCCACCCTAGAATTGGTAGAACAATAGAAAGAGTTGATTGAGGGATATGTCCAGTCACAAAGCACAACTAAGAAGCTGCAAAAAGAGGCACAGGAGCTACATCAGGTCTGAGTGCAGATGGCAGAGGAAAAAGTGCAGGAGATAGATGCCTTGAATATGACACAGGATGAGCTGCAGCGAAAGGCTAACAAGGATATTACTGAACTGAAGAAGGTGCAAGACCACCTGATTGTTGAACAAGTGCAGATGTGTGCCCAGTGTGGAAAAGTTGAGCAAGCAATTTCTGAGGCTTGCCAGCACATTTTTGAGAAAACAGTCGAGCTCACCCCAGTTGAAAAGGCGAAGCGACTGGGGCAAACTATTGTTCAACTCCAAGATACCAACCAGTTGCTCAATGCTATGGTCCAACCAACGATGCTGCCTGAGCAGGTTATGGAAAGGAAGGCTTCCATTGAAGAGACCACAACTCAGTTCGAAAACATGGAGCAGGAAGCCAAGACCATTATGGAGGTGACAATGTAGTTTTGGTAGAGCATTTTCTAGGACGAGCAGCTTAATCTGCTGACTGCATAGGTGCAAGAAGATGAATGTCAACTGACGACCTTGAAGACATCACTAAGGTCCATGCCACTGATGCTACATATTACCAGGGCCGAGGAATTGAAGGATCTTCAGTAGAGAGCTTCCTGTGCCCAAGAACATCAACAAAAGCGTCGTACTTAGCTTGACGAATTTCAAGAGTTTAGTGGAAAGGTTGGCTATTAAAGCATTCACCACACTATAGGAGGTACATGAGAGTCGGCAAATGGTCAACGACAAGGCCAGTGAGGAGCACCCGGTGCAGCATCCTTTGACTAATTGTCAGAGTATTGCTGACAAAGTCTAGCTTTCGGTTCATGAGATTGCACATCAATTCAAATATTTCAAGTTGCGGACGTCGACACATACCCTGTCAACCTAACAAGGCTCAGGGACGAGCCACAATACTGTGTTGGGGGCCTGTTGGTAGGGGTTTTGGTAAGTGAGTTGCACAGCATCATGGAAGCTATGCAAGCTCACGCGGCATTGTCCAAGGCCAGATCAACGTGATGGGCCAAAGAATAACAGCTTTGAATATTTTATATATATTTTGACCAAGTTTTGTGGAAATAGGTCATTAGCAGTTATAAGTTAGTTAGAAGTGGACCCTTAATGTAAAGGCAAAAGCCATGATAGGAGACATGATAGGAGAATCTCATGCCGTAAATGATCCCATGCAATCAAAATAATAAGAGACATGATAGGAGAATCTCATCAGAGGATAATTATCTCATGAGGTCTAGTGCAATCTGGTTTCTGGAGAATTTCCTGTTGTATCTGTAATTTATCTGGGTTTTTCCTTATGTATTCAGCCTCCGGTTTTGGAGAGAATTGTCCTTCTTTGGATCATTTGCACAAAGTTAATATATATGGCAGTTGATGCATAATTGTGCCTTTTGTGTTCTATATGCTATGATATATCTTGTTGCAATGTTGTAGATCTGTTATAATGTTTTCATTTGTTATGATGTTGTTGTGGGTTATTCTATTTCTGCTATGATGAGGATGGTCTGTTTAATAACTTGTTTTATTGTTGTTGCATTATGAACTGCGATGTTTAAAATATGTGATGCACTCTGTGGTTATGGAAATGATTTGATGTCAATTGCATGTCTTTCGATCTATTAAGTTATGTTGTTTTCCTGTCGGATCCCATATCCTCCGCTCCCCACTGTCAGAAACTTAGTTCCGATAGTCCTCCCTTGAACAACTCGGGTGAGACTTCATCCTCTCTGTGGATGTTGTTGGGAAAGCTAAGCCCTGTTTGGGGTGGTTCTCAAGGAGATCGTGCTTGTCACATGCCCCAATTTTGCAAAATAATATTATCTTATTTGATTTTATTCCAAGACATTATGTTAAATTTTATGCTAAGTTGTAAATGATGACTCAGCAGAGTCAAGGATATTGAATGTAATTCTGAATATTTTAATTATAAATAAATAAAAGTGGAGACAACATCTTGGGAGAGTTGTTAAAAAGAGTGTTACTGGTCAAGTTGGTGGAGGAGACTAGGTGGAGAGCAAATAGACAAGTGGCAGCATCCTCAAACACTTCCAATGTTGTAGGTGGCAACCTCCCTACATTTGGGGTCATTATAACCCAAGAAAGTGGGATCAGAGCAGGTGGCTCAATTAATGAAAAATAACCCAAAATGACCTAGGCAATCTTAATAAAAATACCCATTGAAGAGAGCTAAGGCTGCTCATTCCAAGAGGATAATCATTCAGGTGAATGTACTTCAAAGGATTTCATTGGGAAGGGAATTTGTGGAAGGTGTTTGAGGGGTAAACTACCGAAAGTGATCTAGTACAACTATTCAGCTGAAGGATCTTTCTGCTAAGTGCAGAGTTAGTACTAAGTCATTGGACTAGTATTTTGTTGCTTGCTCCACCAATTCTTAGCCAAGGAGACCAGGAACAGGCTCGGGCATCCTGAGAAGATGTTGTTTGAGCACTCTTTAGGAGTTGGTAGGGAGTAACGGCCTCCCAACGGTGTTGTCATCCAGCTTTAAACAAATTCTACATTATTTTATTTACTGCGTTAATATGTTTATATCTGAGAATGAATGATTACATGTTTTGCAGTGAACTGATAGAGCTAGTAACCCTATATTTATTTGAATATTGACTCTGTAATTGATGAAAATAAACCTAACCTATGTTTTTCCCCGTCTGGAATAAACCAGACCGTACTCTAGCACAGGCAGTGTGTTTAAAATAGATGAAGAATATGATAGAAGACTGAATTGAATAGATGTATTATATATTTCATAATATCAGAATAATTTATTTCTGTTTGTAGGTTATTTTCAGTAAAGAACAATAACTTGTCTAATTCTTGTTACTGTGTAACCAACTTGTTGATGTAAGTAGGTTAGAAAATAAATAGCCATAACTCATTATAGGTAGCAGGTTTATCATAGTAATAAGTTACTCAAATAAATAAGATGTATTTAATACAGTGCATTATTTTGTTATTTATGCAAGATGGTAAACTGTGTCATGTTATATACATAATTTCTTTGTATTTTATTCATTAACCTCTTGCTTATGCAGTAGAAAAAAGTACAGATAAACTATTTATTTATATTCATTCAATAAAGGTATAAACTAATAAATATATAGGTTAATTACTAATCATAGTAATTTAAGACTAACAGTTATTATTAACTAAGTAAAGAAATGTAAAGAATAATTATGGTACTAAGAACAAACTTATTCAAAATATTTAAGTTATTCTATCATTTCCCTTTTACTATTCCAATAGGAAAAACAATAAGAATACAATAATGAACAACATATACATAATGTATACTTATAAAATAACTATTCCTTTTAATTTTTTTACAAACAGGGTGTATCTGTAAAAGCAAATAATAGGGTTGAAACCCATATATATATTACAATTACAAATGTCAATGCATCAATATTATAATCCAAATTAATCAGATTATGTAACTATTAAACAACTAGGTTATTTTAAAATTACTTACAGTCCTTAAAGGACAAACAAAAAGACATTGGTAATTATTATAAACTGGAATTTCCACAACACATTGCAACACTAGTTAAAAGCCAAATTAAATAAGTATAGAATTTGTTAAAAATTAAGTAGAATCATTTATTTTAAAACGAGGGTTTCCACAGGAAAAACCCTAGCTCATAACTATGAACAAAAACGAGTAAGATTTATAACTAAACTATGACTATATGTGTCAGTCTTAAAAACATTAATAATAAAATTTTACAGAGTACTTTAAACAGAGCACAAAACTTCGCTTACAGTCAAGAAGGGTAAAAACCTAGAGTACACAAAGCATAATACTAAGCATTTTGATAAATTGAGACAAGCTTGAAGACAGAACTGTCTTTACAAGAGAACTATTGTTTAAATTTTAAAAATACGTAAATCTAAACATCAAAACAAAACTAATTACATTGCTCAGTTTAAGACTGAGTTTACCCATCGAATAGCGAGGGTTTGAAACTTCGTAAATCAACAATGACCTGTAAAAGAGACCACATATTTTATGACGTGCCTCAGAGAGCTTCCACAACTCTGGGTCATTCCAAATTACCACCCTGATACAAGTAGGATAAAACCCAACATATTGACCATAGGGCTTACCCGTATAAAGCCACGAGCCACAACATTCGAAGACTGTCTGCATACTTCCTCCATTGTGGATGTACGTAGTCGCAAGCCCCCTACAAATATTTTTAAATATAAAGGTAAGAAAATAAATAACCTAATATTAGTTTATGCTATCGCAACAGCAAAAACACCTGCTGCAAGTTAAATGAACACTAAAAGAAATTTACCTATGGATTTGAAACGTTGAACAGTCTCATGGAATTACTGTCACCAACGAACTTTGCAAATTATAGACCCAACAGCTTGTAAAGGCTAAACCTTCACAGAACTGTGAGCCACGAGGACGACCAAAGGAAGTTTGAACAGACAGCAAGCCAACGGAAACGATAGACTCAACAAAACTTGTAGAGTGAGAACTCACAGTAACTAAGAATGGCTTTAAAATCGAGCACTGGAGGCAAAGGGAATGCTAACCCAAGACTCAGGAAAACTGGAACAGAGAAGGACTTACATCCACCATGAAAACCAAGCAGAGCAGCCTCAAGCGCCAGTGTGAACTGCGGAGGAGAAATGAAAAGGGTTAGGGTTACAATTATTCTTATATCTCCCACACTTGGCTAGGAGAAGACCACATGGTCATGATAATTTAAACCATGCAGTGGATTGTTTCTATAGTCACCTGCATTACAATAATAACCAATTATTTAATCATTGAACATGATGCATAAACTATATCATAATTAAGTTATTGTTTTGTGAAATCGAATACACCGCTCATCATATGATGCTAAATCAGTGTTAGAATAACAACGTTAATATTTACATTGACCTAGAAATAAGGGATCACCATTAAACTCTGGTTATTGCCCAAAATCAATCATGCATAGAACTTACTCCATCATCAACCTGTTGAGGCCTGGAAATTCGCAGGCGACAACGGAAAGGGATTCTCCCCAATCAACGTTCCCAACTAGCCCGTTGATTGTTTGGAATAGGGAATCTGCCCGGTTTACGGTCCGGCTACCATAGGTCAAAGTAACAACAAGGGTTTACCGGTTGCGGCCCGGTCCACCAGAATTTGTATTTTGACTTAATATATGCAATGCACATGCCTATCTTAACTACGCAGGGTGATAAAGATGCAAGGAACGACACAATGTGCTGCGCAGGTTCTTACCTCTCGTCTTAGGTTCTCGAACATCCAAACCACATATGCAACTATGAAGTAAAATAACTAACTATCTAAACACCTAACTACCTATCCCCGGGGAGCTAGAAAATGATTATTAATGAGTAATGCATTATCTCCATGTATAATAAACCAAATTACAGATAGATGATATTTTACATTTACAACACATGAACAAGAAAATATTCTAACAATCAGATAGCTAACTGTTATATGAGCCACAAGCATTACTCTGAGTGAACTTTCCACACAAAGAACCAGAAACCATTTAACAAGACATAGGTCATGAAGTTAGAACGATCTCACGAATTATGGACACAAGCTGAAAAATAAACTAGTTCATCTTTCCGCCATCCATTTGTTAGCATTTGGAAACTTCACATCTCTTTCTCCAACAGGAAAACTAAAATCTTTATTGCAAAAGGAAGTAGTTCTTCTTACAATAGGTCCTCCAGTATTACAGGGAAAAATCCCTTTCCTTATCTATGTCTCCTACTTTTATACAAAATGCAAGAAATGGTTGGGCTGCCCAAAGGGACCTTTGGGCATCCCAACCCTTGGTCTTCCTAACGCTTCCCCTTTTCCCAAAAACTTTTACAAATATTTTACAATATTACAATGACCGACTTTTCACTCAGAGGGTCCCGCTTGACTCTCTAGAAATTTCTTCCACGCTGCAGCTTCCCTGGAGAGATATTCAAAAGAGTTGGGCTCCAAGAATTGGATATTAAGCTCAAACTTTTCAGCCTTTTTCTTGATGGCCTCGACCCTGGTTGCATTTAGTCTCACTTGTTCTTCTAGGAGCTGCAAACAAACGGCTATATGGCCTACTTCAATCTTCAGGGTTTGTTCATCAATGGCTTTGATGCATTGTACTTTGGCCTCTTCCTCTTGTTGTCTTTTCTGCAACATTTCTATAAATGAGTCGTGATCTAGGAACTCGGGTAGCCTTTGCTCAGCTTCTGCTTGACACCGGTTGTAAATGACTAAGGCTCTCCTGAAAAATTCGGTGCACAGTCCTTTTGTTTTTTGGACGTTTTTCTTGAAGTCCTCTGTAGTAGTGATAGCGAACTCCATCAAGTCATAATCTCGCTGAAGGGTTTGTCTATTCTTGTCTAACAGTCCTGCTGGGACTTCTTCACCTTTCTATACCCTTGCAATCCTGGTGGTCAATACTTCAAGGATATCTTGTGACCTATCAACAAAGTAAGAAGCAGTCTCCAGGATTTCTTCTAATCGGCTATCAACCTGGAGAATCTGGCATCTTTCTTCTTCTAGAACAGTTTGCAGGTGCAGCACCTTAGCTTTCTGGGACTGGATGTGTTCTTTGATCGGCTACAGATCAACCTGCTGTTGTCTAGCTGCTTCTAGTTGCTCTTTCAGTTCTTTAACACATGTAGTATTGGACTCGTATATAATAGCCTGTTACCCTTCTAGGTATTCTATCTTCCCCCTCATCTGTTCTTTTTCATTCTTCAAGTCTCGAATTTCTTGCTGTGCTCTTTCCAGGGCTTCTTGTGTTGTTTCCTGTGCATGTGCTGCTCCCTGGATGGCATAGATTTCACTCTTTGTAGCCTCCATTTCTCTGAGCACATGATCATATTTTCTTTTGAGTTTATTGCTCTCTTCTCTTTCCTTTCTCAGGGTGTCCTTCAGCTGAGAGGAATTTTTATTGGTAGATTCTATTTCATTCATCATTCGATCTATGTTATCTTCCGAAGCATGTATGGCTGCCTTCCCGGCACTTATGGTGAACCTCGTATCTACGTCTGTCCCCACCATCACAGCTTTATTTGATATCATCTTGCTAGTCATTCCTTCTACTTCTATCCTTTTCTCTGTTCTCCTCATGATTCTTTTGGTAGCCCTGTCATAGTAAACAGTACTAAAATCAGGGACTTCTTCCCCTTTTTCCTGTACGAAAGGTACCAGCTGAATCATAGGGGTAGCAGCTTCGATGGTAGTGGGTACTTGAGGGATCTGCATCTCGGGGTTTTCATCTCCCTGACCCAGCCCTGATGACGCCTCGGGAGCTTGCTGTTGCATCAAATTTATTTGTTCGGCCTCCTGCTCTTGCAGTTCTTCATCTAGCTTTCTCTGAGCTTCTTCGGCTACTTGCTTAGCAGCTTCTTCTGTTTCTCTGGCTGCTTCATTGGCTCGTTCAGCTGCTTCTTGGGCAGCTTTCCTCTTTTCTTCTTCTCCCTTTCGCATCCATTCTGCAGCCTCCTCTTCCAACCTCTGAGCCTCTTCTCTTATTCTTCTGGCTGCTTCTTTAGCCTTAGATTGTTCAGCCTTCTCTTGCTCAGATCCTTTTCCACCCTTGGTGGAATGCTTAGGTTTGAATGTCTTGCGGAGCTCTGTCATATTTGGAGCCATACTGTAAACCGATTCATCGCTATCAAAATGATGGTTGTATTCGTAGGTCACCTTGTGTTTCTTGCAGTGTTCTACTACTCTGCCATGAGTATCATTCCTTCAAAAAGTCATTTCGCCAAAGTGGAACCTCCCTAGTTCTTCTATGAACTCGGGCGCTTGTTTTACATTTGCGAATTTATAATTTCCCAGTTTAAATGGAAGGGGGAGATATGCAGTCTTCTTGTGCTGGAACAAGAAGTGACCAACTCCATCAATGTATACTTGTCTGACTGCCTCCTTGTAGATTATATAATCTATAGCATATTTGGGCAGCAAAAAGGGTGTCTTTGACCCTCCAAACATCCTGATATACATACCATTTTCAGTCAGAAAGTAATCTCCATATTCACCAATGACCTGCATAGCGTCTTCTGACATGCAATTACATTCTCCCCGGAAGATGAGCTTGTATAATGGCATGAGGAACTGCTCGCATATCTCTCTGTAGTGACTGTGATATAGATGAGCCCCTAGAGGTTTGTACGCCGCATATATAGGCATTCTGTCTTTATCCCATACACACTGGAGGCCGGGGAAAGGCTGGTGACAAAGTATGCAATCTATCAGGATTGAGCTCATATAAAACTCAGATCTCTTCCTAGATTCTCCTTCCAAAGATGTAGCTACACAAGAGGAGAGACTGCTTGATACTATACTTGCCCAGTTGAAGATCGTGCCCTCCATGGCCACACAGAACATCAGGGGTATCCACTCGAATTTGAATAGCCTGCCATTGGCTCTCCCGAAGATCCTATTCAACATTAGAGCTATGAATCTGTAAGGAGGTCTGAGACTGGCTGTTTCGTATTCTTCAGTTGCTCTATGTCGGTATAGCTTCCCTGGCAAGAGCATCCTCTTCATGGTTTCTACAAAATCCATCCTAAGGTTGTCCATCCATTCATTTGTCAGGAAGAGCTGAGGCTCCGGCAGGTGGTAAGATAAGGCCACATACCCAGGGCTAAAGGCGGCATAAACCTGGCCCTCAACATTACACATAAGCATTGAGTTGTGGTTGGTATTTGGTAGAACCCATCTCATCACCTCCGGGCATGGAAACAGCTCGGGCCTGGTGGCAACTTTCATAATGGCAGATTTTCCTATGTTTGTGTAAATGGGTGCTTCCTCCAGACCCATGTCTGGGACTTCCCTGCGGGAAATCAACCTGTATATATCTCCCCATTTATATTCAGGTTCAACCCCCGTGACACATTGGGTGTCTTCATAGATGTACTCAGTTTTTGCTTCTGTGTCTGGTGCTGGTACTTCCTCCACCGCTGGGGCTTTCTTCTTCTGCCTCTTGGACATTGTAGATTCTTCCTGCAATGTAAAACATTTTGATATTAAGCAATTTCAGGCTTGTGAACATTTTGCAGGAGTTTTATCTTTCTCAAGTGTATCAAAGCTAGAATGGGATTTAGACTTAGGCCCTTCATGCCGAAAGGTTTGAAATGGTCGTGCAATATTTTGCAACATACTATTATTCTATGTTAATATGTAAGTAAGAAAGCAACCCACATGTATGCACAACCAATCTATATCTTGACTATCTGAAACTATTAGTAAAACTCAGACCAATCTGTATTCATCAACCGGTCTATCATCAAACCTACATCATTTTCCAGTATGCCATTTTTTACCAATGAAACGATATACAATGCAAATGCATAAATTTTAAACTCAAGGCGCAACTACAGCTTTCCGAAATCAGATATGGCTTTAGTAAGGATAAATAAAAAAATGACGAAAGCTTATGCTGCTCGCGGCCATGGTAGTTACATCGATGCGACTATAAACCGCGGGAGTCCACAACAACTTTCCGAACAGGGAGCTCTCACCGACACCACTATTCATGCTTCCCCTAGAACTTAAATGCTAACAGCGGCACAACCCTAGGGTTTCAAGGTAGCCGACAATGAGGAACTGCGCAGCGCGGGCGGAGGTTAGGGCTCGAAAAATGGGCAAACCCATTAGGGAAAATAACCAGATAAGTCTTCACCATCAAATCTTCAGCAAAAACCCCTTCGAAATTACCGACTGATATCATCATCATAAGGAATCGAACCAGGTGCAGGCGGCACGACGGCCGCCTACACCTCACCTTTCTCTACTGCTCAGGGTGAGACCGAAACGGCCACGACAAAATAAAACTTGGGTTCTAAAAGAAAAAGGAAAAACTCCCCCCCCCCCCCCTTTAACCGCCAACAGCCATCCAACCGGAAACCCTAAAAGAAGAAAAACAGGCGCAAACCACCAGGGAGATGATTATAACAACTCTATCTGCGGGTGAAAAACTCCTCGTGTGAGCGAAAAGGAACTATGGGGCCTAACCTTAGTAATACCCAAACCACAACATGAATCCCTTAATCGAAACCTTGAAAACACGATGTTAGGGAGTAAAGATCCTACCTGGCAATCCAACAAATGAGTGAGCTGATGCCGATTAGACTTCTCCTCCTGCCACTTGGACGCGGGTACACCAACAGCTAGATCCTCATGTGTTCCTAAAATTGACAGCTCGAAATACCGCGACAGCACTCAAAAACAATACCAAAACCCCGTTTGTCGCCCCGTATATATTGAAAACTGCCACACGTGCAAGAAAAAATCTATCGGGGGCGAACTGAAACTGTGTCGGGTGATCAGAACCTTCTTCCCTCCGTAACGGCGGACAGCTCCATATCCTTATTCACTCGCGACGGCTAATTATAACGTTTGAATCACCGTCGTCGGGAATCAGCGGACACAAAATTCCGGACCCCTCCGCAACGTCGGAGCAAGAGATGGTCAATCATTCCGCTATACCGCCAGGCGACAACGAAACATCGGAGCGTCATATAAAGTCCCCCTTCCAGAAGCAGTCAGCAACGTCGGAAGGGGAGATCAACAAACCACTCGCAACGTCGGATGAGGATGACTTCCCATTCGTCCGATGAAGAATCAAAACCCGTCCGAAACGGAGGAGAACCAAAACCCGTCCGAAACGGAGGAGAACCAAAACCCGTCCGCCACGTCGGAGAGTCCAAAATCACGCGCTACGGTCAGAGGATTCCAGACCCACCCGAAACGGTCGGGGCAAAACAAAAGTCCAAGACTTGAAAATGATCCGCAACGGTAGGGGAGGAAGGTTAACGGGACGCCCGCAACGGCAAAAAATAGACAAAAACTTAACTCCCGATTGATCAAGGCTTTGAAGAAATGGGCCAAGCGACAATGAAATCAACTCAAGATAAAATCTTTAAGGCACGAAATCTTCAGAACATGTGATGAGCAGAAAACCAATCGATAAACAGTAACCAAAAAATGCTTCAAAATCCATAAGCCAAAAACCAAGAGGCTGTAATCCAGACAAGAACCAACTAATTCAAAGTAGAAAAGGGGGGTCCCAAAATTTTAGAAATTTGGGAAAATGTTGCGGCTGCAACAATTGGCGACTACCTGGTGAATTCTAGATCTCTGAATTAACTTTCTTTCTAAGTTTGAAACTGTATGAATAAAGCTGAACTCTTTTAGCAGTCTGCATTCCTAAGCCAACTGGATTATGCATCAAATTACTTATAAGAAGTCCCTTTCCTCGGGAAAAGGTAACCTTAGTAGCGTTTTAGGTCTGAATAACTCTCTGGAGGTCAAAGGATGAGTTTTATTTTATCTTCCCTTTGGTGGTTATAGTCTGGACACCACAGGATTGTGACAGATAGTGAACAGTATTACCCTTTTGTTCCTCATCCCCATGCCTATTTTCACTTTTGTGCCCTTAGGACTTTAGTTCATTTGACATGAGTCCTCCTGCAGGCTTTTCTTACTGAATTTTAATTCAATATCCTCTATCCCATAGTTCCCTTTTGTGTGAATGATATATTTCATACTTCAATTCACGGACGAAGAGGATCTTGTGGCCATTTGGTCCTTCATGTTTGAATATTTTTTTGAGCTTTGCTTTGATATGTCTTGCTTCTTTCAGGAGTATTGACTCTTAGGAGCTTTTAGCTCCTTTGTTAATTTATGGCATGGGATCATTTATATATGATAAACTGTTTCACTCTGCTTCCTTTCCGTGTGTCTTTTACTGTGACTACCTTGGGGTATTTGAAGTGTGAAGTGGATGGAGTCCCCAGATAGTATTTCAAACCTTCTCACTGCTGAGGTATTTACAGGGATTAAATGAGACTTCGAATGAATGCATTGCCAGTTAGGAATACAATTACTAGAAGACATTCTTTAGAGCTTAGTCTTTCGCTCAGAATTTTAGTTAATACAGAACCCTGACGTTCTCCTTGCATCCAAAAGTTTGCCTCTTATTCAAAATAAACGAAAACTAGCAGACTATAAGAAAACAGCAGTAAAGCAAATAAAAAGAAGAACCATCAAAGTATTAAAGCAAGAACACAATATAAACAACAAAACAATTTATTTATGTACAAATGAAAAATAAAGACAACAAAACTTTTGCCCATTCCGGAAAAATTTTAAATCTAAAGCTGAGGAATGAGCTGGGTTTTAGACATAAATTATCTAACCATGATCCAACTGTGTTGTTATAGAAATGGCATTCATATCCAAAACCCTACAATCGTTTCTTTCAGCCTGAGGGAGCTGAAGGAGCTCAGGCTGAATGTTCGTCACAGGACTGGCCTTTGATGAATGGTGTTCTAGCTTAAGCTCAGTAAGATAATTTCCTAAAACAGAATCAGCAGATTCTTTTTCTTCTCCTAGCTTAGTGACATTGTGCTTCATATATGGCTCTCTTAGAATTTTAATCAAGTTTGGACTGCCTTTCTGGGGTAGCCACATATGAGACCAATCTGATGCAAAGTATCCATTTAGTCTTGATGTCCAATCCCGGTTCAGGATCATCCCATAACCATCCGGTATACCTGCTACTATGATGTCAATGTAGTGGCATATATTTTTGTTTGCAGACAATTGAATCATCACATTCTCCATTTCTCCTACTACTTTGACACTAGTTTTGTCAAGTTGCGTGACATCCCAAAAAGTAGGTTTTATTTGACCCTTGAGTTTTTTGCAAACTACCAGAGGCATAACATTCATAGAAGATCCCGAATCCACCAAACAATTATGCACCTTATGATTGAGGATTTCAAGGGTCACAAGGAAAGTTGGGGCGCTGGTTTTCTTTGTCTTAATCAATTCAATCTTTTCCTTCACAGGTTGGTTCATTGTGGGCAATTCTTCATTCAGTTTGTCAGCTTTTCTTCCCTCATCATTTTCCACCTGTTTGGCAAATTGAATGAGCGGCTCTGTTTTCTGTTTGCCAGTAATATCCTTAGATATGTCATCTTTAGCCCCCACATTAGTCTGCCCCTTTATTCCCTTTTGCAAGTCCTGAACTTTTGAGATTCTATCATTGTTTCTAATGGCCAGGTTTTCATTTTTTGTGGTCGTAAGTGCCTGTTGAGATTTGAGAGGATTTTCTTCTTGGTTAAACAATGAAACTCCATTCCATGAGAACATAGTATCGTCTTCTGTCTTTTCTATGGTCTGTTTCTCTTTTACCTCCTTGCTACTGTCTCTAGTCAACTCTGGGTCCAACAACTTATTCATCACCCGTGTCATTGAATGTATCCATTGAGGACATTTCTTCTCAGAGTGGGGTAGTTGGTGAAAGGTACAAAAATCATCCCCTCCTACCTCTGTTATGTTAATTGATGCCAAATTGGGAGGGGGGACTTTCCATTGGTTGTCATCCTCTTTTCTGGGATAGGGAGGCTTATTGGTTTTTTGAGTATCCCTTTCTTGTTCCAATTCTACAAATCGGTTGGACATCTTCTGAAGCACCTTCATCATCTCATGATAATCATGTGGTTGGCCTTCTCTTGATTTGGACAGCAATGAGATTCTTTTTACCGTGGTATTTTCTTCAAGTAAGTCGGGATAATCCTCTATACTCTCACTTTCAGCCTCAACTCTCTCAGCCTCTTGATAGGTTTCTGCCAGCGTAGTCTTGACTTTCATCTTGGCAAACATGGCCAACTTAGGGCCTAGGGCTGAGGTATAATACTCAATCAGAACTTTGTCTGAAGGTCTGTCAATAGAAGAATTTTTTTTTAAGTACAACGAGAATCTCTGAGTGAAACTATGTACCTTTTCATTCTTTTCTTTTCTTAACGAAACCAGACCTTTTATCAATGAGGCATGCATCTTCTGAGCGGTATACTTCCTCCTGAAAATCATTTCAAAAGTGTCCCAATTAGGAATGGAGTTTGCAGGTAGTCCAAAGTACCAGGATGCTGCTGCTCCTTTTAGAGTATGAGGAAAAAGTCTACACACCACATCTTCATACTCTCCAGCCCTTAGCCCCTCTAATGCTAGGTAATAGATTTGAAGGTGATCATCTACAGCAATGTTATCCGTTGGGTCAAACTTGGGTAAAAGCTTGTCAAAGGCTGGAGGCAAGTCATGCAAAGGAGGAGTTAAGTTTAGAGGTGACCTAGCTCTCCATGCTGGCAAAGGGTTAGGTTTATTACCGGCCATGAGCAAAGGTAAACAAGTAACACTAGGAAAATGGTCTGTCAAGGATAGGACTGGAAACTTCAAACCTGAGTTAGATTAAACTTTAAACATCTGCTGGTAGGATAGTCTCGGGAAATCAAATTCCACGGCCAGCCTTTTACTGGCAGCCCTCCTTCTAGCGCCAAAACTGTTGAGGCTTGGAAATTTGCAGGCGACAATAGAAAGGGATTCTCCCCAATCATAGTTCCCAACTAGCCCGTTGATTTTTTGGAATAGGGAATCCATCCGGTTTACGGTCCGGCTACCGTAGGTCAAAGTAACAACAAGGGTTTACCGGTTGCGGCCCGGTCCACCGGAATTTGTATTTTGACTTAATATATGCAATGCACATGCCTATATTAACTACATAGGGTGATAAAGATGCAAGGAACGACACAATGTGCTGCGCAGGTTCTTACCTCTCGTCTTAGGTTCTCGAACATCCAAACCACATATGCAACTATGAAGTAAAATAACTAACTATCTAAACACTTAACTACCTATCCCCGGGGAGCTAGAAAATGATTATTAATGAGTAATGCATTATCTCCATGTATAATAAACCAAATTACAGATAGCTGATATTTTACGTTTACAACACATGAACAAGAAAATATTCTAACAATCAGATAGCTAACTGTTATATGAGCCACAAGCATTACTCTGAGTGAACTTTCCACACAAAGAACCAGAAACCATTTAAAAAGACATAGGTCATGAAGTTAGAACGATCTCATGAATTATGGACACAAGCTGAAAAATAAAGTAGTTCATCTTTCCGCCATCCATTTGTTAGCATTTGGAAACTTCACATCTCTTTCTCCAACAGGCAAACTAAAATCCTTATTGCAAAAGGAAGTAGTTCTTCTTACAATAGGTCCTCCAGTATTACTGGGAAAAAGCCCTTTCCTTATCTATGTCTCCTACTTTTATACAAAATGCAAGAAATGGTTGGGCTTCCCAAAGGGACCTTTGGGCATCCCAACCCTTGGTCTTCCTAACGCTT
>LPNX010352959.1:5476-21401 GCA_001517045.1 Pseudotsuga menziesii | reverse complement strand
TTAAAATATACCATTCCTTTCGAGAATGAGAGAGTAAATCCCATAAATAACCTTAAATAGGTGTGGCCGTCTTATTAAACATAAAATAAAAAATGTGGGCTAGCTTTACCACACATATATAAATAACCCTCCAACTCTAAATGTGATGATGAGATAACTCCTAACTAGCCATTCTATCCTTCCACTACCAAGGAACCAAACCATCAATTTCCATCTAGTAGATGTTATGAAAGATGAGCGAATGTGACACTTGAAATAGATGAGGAGATGATATGATACTCGACACTTCGATGAGATGCTTCTTGATGGTCTCACTTCTATAGACACAATTTTCATTTCCTTCGGTGTCATAATGAGTGAGCATTAAACTAACTTCTTGTTAATAGGTTTGGATAGCATCCAAACTTAGATCCATTTAGGTTGGTGTTATATTAAACCTAAGAAAATTGCACAATATTTGGAGATTCACATTTAAGTTGAGTGGGTTATTGAGGGTGTGAGTCTAGGGTACATATTTCATCCAATCTAATCCCATATAAGCTCATGATAATTTACTAGCGTTACTTTTAATTTACATAAAAAATGAGAAGATATTAAATTTTTAATTGTAATTATTAAAATAATTGAAATTAAAAAAATTGTGCAATTTTAAATAATTAATAAATGTTAATATTTTGAGAATATCCATTATATATATTTGTATCTCTAATTTGAGAAAAAATAAAATAAATAATAAAAATATCTCTAAATCTAATCAAATGTTAATATTTTAAGTAAATCCATTCCACATATATACATCTCTAATTTGAAAACAAAAACTAAAGAAAAATAATAAAAACATTTCCAAATCTAGTACTCAAAAAGTTTTATACAATATTATAAATTTACAATATTTTAATGGTAAATAGAAGTGAATAATATACATGTATTAATAATGCTAACACTAAATGTTAATATTTTAAATATATCCATTCCACATTTATACATCTCTAATTTGAATAAAAAAACTGAAAAGAAATAATAAAAGCATTTTCAAATCTAGCACTAAAAAAGTTCTATCCAATATTTTAATGGTAACACTAAACAGAAATAAATAATATACATCTCTATAAAAGAGTTTTTTTTTTTTTAAATACTACATGGTAATTATGGAAAACAATAACCTTTAAACAATTTGATAATCTTTGTAACATTAATATAGTTTTCAGATTTAAATTTATAAATCATTTTGGATTCCATCTTTCCCTCTATTGCATTTAGTTAATGCCATTGTAGAAGACAAAAAAAAAAGAAGAAGTAAAAAGTACATTAACTTGATAATGAATAGTCTCATTTTTTAGTAGACATTAATAGACATTGATCATTTGAGTTTCTACTATTTATTCTTTACCAAATCTTGTAACAATAAATATTATCAATGTTACCATAACTATTATTTTTCCATGTAACTGAGGTACTTAAGATTTTATCAAAAATATCATAACAATATGTCAAATATTGTGAAATTAAAATCTATTAAAACCTGCTTAATTATTTTCTTAACATTAGACCTCTTACACATATTTTTACTTATAACTAATTTGATTTTTTTTTCACAATATTGATTTTGATTTAATTCCTTAGATGCATAAGTACATCACTAAAATATGTACATTGACCTCACACTATTTTTTAAATTAAATAGTATTAAATGATATGTCATTTATTCTTTAATGTGAGATGATCCCTTAAAAAAGATCTATCTCAAGTAATTTGGCTCTATTGAGTTTCTAGATGACTCAAATCTCTTAACTCAAACTTTATTTAATCCTTTTTGAAACTTGATAAAACAAGAATTAAAATCAAAAAATATAAATGTAAACCATTTTAGTGAATTATATGTTTTGATAATGAAAACAATGAATAGTAATTTATGTCAAAAACAAATTGAAAGAAATATTCAACTTTTCTCTTCAAACTATTTAAGAATGGGTTTCCATCAAATTTTCCGAGTGAAAAAAGAAAATAATAGGGTATTAAGTTTTATTTTGAAAATTATTGTCTACATTTATCTTGAACCTCACTACTACGAAAGAAATCTTCTTTCCTTAACCTCGGTCTGGAAAGCTTTATCGATAGATTGTGCATAGAAAATAATTTGAATTTATTGTAAATTTAATTTATTATATATGAATTACATAGATAACAATGTGGACATTTAATGTAACTATATATCATATAATATTATATAAAACATTTTTTTCATAATTTTTGTATTTATAATATAACGATATATTATATGTTTTTATGTTTCACATTTTAGGAAAAAATATTCATAGCTAAGAGATTTGCTCAGTTTATCTAGGTTTTGTCTTTTAAACAACAAATAGGATGTAAAGCTATAGTTTACGATGGATATTATTTATTTGAATAAAAAACTGCTTCGATTTTATTATTGAAGCTTTGTTTAAATATTGCGAGAAAAGACAAAGATATCAATATTCTTTTAGAAAATGCAACATGAGTATTAATGAATGTATACTAGTGTTATATTCATCTAGAATCTCAGGTTTTCTTACAAATTAGAAAAAGAAATTGGTGAGATGACTGTGTGTGAGAAGTAACGTGCCATAAGATAATACTACTACTAAAATACTCCTGAAGCAAAGCGAAATCTGTTATTGCATGATGATTAGAATACATTTGCAGCCACCTGGTTATATACCAAAGTTTGGTTTTAGGTACTTTAACCATTATCATGATTAAAAAAATAATCTTATTTTTTATTTTTGTAAATATATGAAATTAATTCTATTTATGTTATGGTATAGCTAACTATTTCACACATATTTAAGGACGTTAATTTTTAACATTACATTTGCCCAAGCCTTCAAGGTTTGGCACGGGTCAGTACTTAGGTTCAGTTCAACCATACAAGGGCCGTTCGGTAGTAGTGATCCCAACTAACAACAATACAAAAAGTAGTACTGATCCCAATAACTACTAGATATAAAATTCTGTATGTATTTGATTGATATTACTATATTTTATTACTTTTCATGACTCATGAGTTCTATATCAAATTTCTTTTGTATTTAGTACATTTTTTCAGGATATCATATCAATCTTATAATTGCTAAAATCATATAACCCAGCAGGAAAATAACAAAGCAATAATACAAAATTATAAATCATGCACATACAATATAACACATGATTTATCTTGTAAAACTTTAAAAGTAAAAATGATCCAAAGATATCTGTTTTTAGTTTGCCAAATCCTTTTAAAGAAATCAAGTGAGCATTATCTTCTCACTTCTTACCTTGACGTTTTATTATAATGGAGGATTCCAAGCCCTTTTATAGGCTTCATTATATGTAATACTATGACTACATAACAAGGGTTACCAAAGCCATGTGTCTAAAAACCAACTGTTTTGATTTAAAAACAATTTTATGTTAATGACTCATTTACCCAACCAAACTTAACCTAATAATTTAAAGGAAAAACAACACCTTCTTTGACCTAAAACAAGATTTATTATCCATATTTCAATAACTTAACATCATTTAGCCAACCAAAGTTAACTAACAATTAAAAGATCAAAACAAACTATTATAAGCAAAGACAATATTTGCCCAACTACTTTGACAAAAAACAATATTTACTGTTAAAATTTCAATAACTTGACATTAAAATTGAATTAAAAATTATAACACATAACAGACATTAAAAAATTATTAAACTTAAATGACATTATAATTCCAATAACTTTAAAATAGAGAATCCCCATGCACTTGATGGAGTCTAACTGTAAAGCCATTTTGATTGTAATTGTAGTAACATATTTCACATTATTCTATATTAAGTTTCATTTGTATTTAATTTATTTAATAAACTTGTTAAAGTCCAATTTTAGTTAAGGTATTTAAGCAATTCAAGTATTGTTGTATTTATCAGATTCCAGCTACTTGAAGTATAATTTAATTAAATAGGGTATTTTGTTTTCTTTCATTGGAGCTCATATTTTGATTTTTCTGAAGTGATGCTCATATTGTTTCTCAGTTTTAGGATGAGAAATTTTGATGCTTCAGATGTGAATTTTTTATGAAATGGAGTTTTTTAAAAATCAAGGTGTCCAAAGTAATTATGTTTTATTGAATTTCTTTAATTTAATAATTTGTTCTTAATGTTATTACATTTTTTTAACTGGTTATTTATAAATCGTATTAATAATGTTTTTAACTGGTTATTTATAAATCGTATTAATAATGAGCTTCATTAGCTTTACTTAATGCTATACTTTGTCATAAAATCATTAATAAGAGGATATGTTATACTTTGTTACAAAATCATTGATAATAGAATTTTAACAAAAATGCCACTTAATCCAATTAAGTTTTCAAGAGACGCCTAAAAACTAATGATAATAAAAAATTAAAAAAATAAGTAAAAGAACAACCAGCTTAATTTTCAACGATATCCCTTTAAATACTTGGGTTAGTTAACTCGTAATTTCCAATGATATCCCGTTTCCAAAATCGTTGAATGTTAAAGCATGTTAAATACTTGGCCATTATTATTGAAATTACCTTGACCTAGAAGTAAATGCAAACAAAGGTCAAACGGTGTCATACTTACCCTTTCTTCAAGACATTCTAATTAAACTAATAATAGTAAGTTTATGACATGACCATTTACCAAGAATAGTAATTGTCCGTGAAAAAAGTGTTAAAGGAAAAATGTATAATGCGGATTAGATTTTCTTTTGGTTAAACATTACCGCCAAATTCATGTACATAGAAGTGACATGTCATTTTGATTGACATGTCCAAGTTAATTGACTAAAATGGAGTTAAAACTGTTGCCCTTTTTTATTTTTATTTTTAATTTTTTAATGATTAAGATAGAGAAAATTATAAATTTCCATGTTCAAAAAGGGTAATGTAACATTTCTATTATGAATATTTTATTTTATTTTATTAGTTTATTATTTAATTAATTAAATTCGTTAGATCAAATATGTTATTTTTTTAATGAACGAATGTACACATTTATGCATCTAATAAAATGAGAGAATATTAAAGGACAACCATGCTAAATGAGGAAATCGTTCTTACAAGACTCGAAGACAAAAAAGAGTTAAGGTCGGGTAAGTCAAAACAATTGTGGAGAGTGCAATAATGGTACTAGGGGTGACTGCACAAAGTTGAGGGACCTTTTAGATGGAATGGTACAATGAATTCAATCACTCTTGATCCATAAAATAGAAATCATCTTAAGCAATTTCGACTTTGCCAAGCCTAGTCCCAAGGCTTTCGACATGCATGCCAATTTAGGATAATTAATGAAATCGCGCCCCCGTTTTAGCAAGAAAAATTGCGCCACTTGTGAATCCATACCGAAATTCACAAATATGCAAAAGTTTGTCAAGTACATTGCAAGTTTGCATAAGTAATTTACATGCCCAATGTAAACCAAAATTCCAATTAATTCATAAAAAAAAATCAACTTCATTATTTGCATATGTATATTCGCAAGCATTCTTGTGAATCCAAACCAATATCAACAAATATGCAAAGTTTGTCAATTATATTGCAAGCTTCCATACAACTAAAAAAAATTCAAGTAGAATTCATATCTTCCCTAAAATACATATACAAACATGGTAAATCCCTTGGCTCTATCTGAAATAATGAAGTTGGTCATTCAAGAAGATCAATAACCACCTTATAGCTTCGATGAAATTTTGTAATCCAAATGTTAACATAAGGTATAGAATCTTCCCATGCTTAACAAATATTTTATCTTGACTGAAGGGTGTTTTTGAGTTAAGGTCAAAACAACGCAATTCAACAATAGGCTCTACCAACATCAAGACACATAAGGAGGTTGATGTGTTTGATTACATGCCAATCACATACTATCATACATGATAGAATCCAGTGGAAACCTTGCAACCATAAAAGCCACTATACACAATTATACAAATTCTGTCATGGGTATATAGAAAGAGTTCATAAAACTAAAATAACATCAAGTGGAATCCATACATGGCCCAAATTACATATAAACAAATATCTACCAAATAGACTTTGGGGTCCAAAAAAAATCTCGCTACAACAAATAATTACATATCTGAAAAAATATTTTCCTATACTGGGATTTTATTCATCAATAGCACATTATGATGCCTCTTTTGGGCTATATCCCTTGCCTCTACCCCCAAACTCGGAGTTGGTCATGCAAGGGCATTAGTCAACGCCTCACAATTTCGATTAAACTTCATAATCCAAGCCTTAAAATAAGCTAGTGGAGCTTCCCAATCAACGTATGCACATAGGACATTTTATGTACACATGCATATGGAAATTGGAATTAATACTTCAATTTAGTACATCAATTTAAAATGAAAAAAAATTATATGTTTATACTTTATTGTAAAATTGAAGATCAATTTAAAAATCTAAATAATAGATTTAGTTTATGTTGTTATTTGTTGTACATTAGTTTTACACTTTTCATTGCTTAGAGATGTCATTATATCATGTGTTTATTTTTTTAATGATATTTTTTTGTATTTATGATTGCATTTGCTACTATGGACCACAATGCAGAGATATTGAGGGCTATTGGTCATCTTAGAGAGATTGGTTCTGCTCGGATGGGTGGAGATGAGCTTTGTCACTCATTTTCTGCATCATTGCTAACAATAGTTGATATGATCGCTAGCTCGAATGATGCTTTGTATAGCATCACATCCTATAGGGAAAAAAAAAGATGAGAATATGATGATGGTTTGAGCTAAAATGACATAAAAAAGATAAAAATAACCAAAGAGCACATATATACATGTTTTAGAGTGCATGGGACAGATGAAATTCTGGACAGCACCCGGACACATATTTCGATTGAGTGGTTCATTGATCCACCCATTATAGACCATTGGATGGATAGATGGTACATGGTTTTTGATGTTGCCCTTCAAAACAATAGGGAAGTACCATTCTACTTCCTCCGAAAGTTGTATGCAGAGTTTGTGATGGGGAAACATGTCATCTATTTTGACATGTTGGGGTTCAATAGAGTTGGTAGGGGAATTCCCCAAAATTAACCCAATTCTATGCATATATATGCCGAACGACAAATACCTCCACCCCATGCCCAGCTACCGATGCCAGACATACCTCCTGCACATGATATGGTTACCCAGACACATGAGGAATTTCTTACTCTAGCTAAGATGGTTTCCCAACACACCACAATTATTAACTAAACAAGGCCATCTTCCTCTGGTTGGGTACAACCACTAGCTTCCGATGGTAGAGCACCATATATTGGTGGGGATAGAATGGAATCCCATGTGCCCCAGAGAAAGCCACATGTGTGCACAACATGTGGTCAATCATGTTATGGTCCTTGAACAACACATGGTACCTCTATGATAACTAGTGGTCAGGCAAGGACATTGTTAAAACTATATTATTATTGATCTTTTAATTTTTCCATACTGTACACATATTAAAAGATTCATAATATATGCAATTTTTACTCTTGAAGAAGATTGATGCCTGTCAGGGGGGTGGTAGTGCACCTCGTGTGGTTGTATCCAAGGCCCAAACAACCAACACTAAGGTAATATTTCAACCTGTGTGATTTTGTTAATAGATATCATTTTGTTAATGCGTGTGTTAGTCTTGATTAATTTGTTATAGAATTTTTGAAGTTGCACGAACTCCATTTAGAACTAGATGCTGGAGACATTGATCTCAGTGAATTAATTCCAGGTGGAATTTATGATTACCTGAAGAATGTAAGTACATGGTTAATGACAGAATTTTGTTCGAATTATTTAAATTTCTTACTATACATTGCTTTATAGATTGATAACATTTATAATTTTTAAACTTGCATATGCTATTTGGATATGAAGATATGTTCCATGGGGGAGATATGTCCCAGGAAAGGGTAAGTATATTACAACATGTTCGTTTTTTAGTACATATTATTCTATCCATTCAAGTCCATGTCTAACTATGGTAACAATTTATGGCTACAGACATCATCGAAAATCCATGCACCACTTCTTTGGTTTGGATCTCCTCGTAGTCCAAATGTAGATAAGCAGGTTGTCTACACTAGATGACCCTCTTCCTTAAAATGAGCGGGTTTCCGTAACGATCAACCTACTCATTCCACGGTAATGTACACACTTCCAGTGGTATTTCCTAGTTATCTTTGAATTCACTTCACAACTAGTTTTTCTTAATGTTATTTTCACATGTTTACAAGAACAAGATGTAGAGTCATCAGTGCTAGAACTTAGTGGGGTTGTTGATTTTGTAGTCAATGTTGCATATACAATATGGATAAGTCCCAGAGAGGTACATCTACTTGAATATTTGCAATTGTACATTTCATTTGTATTGTCTATGGACATGCACAATGTATAACTATTTTATCATTTGGTGAATTTAGCCACACTATGGTCCATTAGTGCATGCGACCAAGGTTGATGTTGAACCTATCGCTCCTATTGCTACTGAAGAAACCCAATATCATTCCCAGGAACAAGTTTTTTTAGTGAGATGTTCATTTTTTTTATAATTGATTAGTACTTTCTCACTCATGTACATGTTGATAATTGTTGAGATAATTGACATATTTTTTTTATTCGTAGAGAAGCATTGCAGAGAGGCTCTCCCGAAGGAGGAGGACACCATATGAATCTATACTCTGGATGGATGTAGTGAATGTTTGTTTTATGTACAATTGAGTCATATTTTAATTTTCCAAACTTTGTTATTGCTGGACAGTACTAGTTTAGTTACTTGAGCTAGAAATACTGTCATTGATTTGTAGTTTCGAGAGATGTGTAGTGGTCGTGGATAGAGGCAACAAGCATCAAGGTTAGAAAAAAACAAGATAAAGTTAGAGTTTGATGTGTTAGTCCAAGACAAATATGCATTTTTCGGTACAAGACAAAGTTAGAGTATTGGGGCACACTTCAGGATAGATGTACTTGTGCTTGCATGTACATCAAAGATGTTTTTGATACATGTGCATTGATAGACCATATAGGGGCCTTCCATTTCTGTATTATAAATTTCATGATATAAAAAGTAGTTCATCCAGGATCTTGAGATCTTCATGGTTCAGTCTTTTAAGTGTGATTATACAAATGTGTCCAAGAATGTTTCTATGTGTAATGTTCCTAATTTTTTATAGATTTTACAATTGCATGGAGATATCAGTTATAAATTTGAGAGCAATGCACAATTACAATATTACATAATGACAAAAATGTATATTTAAATTGTTCTTTACCACAATCCAATTGCATATACAATGTTAAATTGTATTCACAAATATGGAACATACCTAACACACATAAGCACCCAGCATAGCTAAGCAACTGATCCAACTAAGTGGAATACTAAGGAACCTTACCCACATAACAACCTAACAAAATTTTAAAGGATACACAAAGTTGACACACCTAAGTGATGCACCTCTCTGGTATACATAAATGAAATTGGTGTTTGGCATGATGTCTTTCATCTAATGAATATATGGGATACACATCAAAACTAAAAGTATCTAAGTATAAGGTTGATTCAAAATAATGGTTATGATTATATCCTACAACTTATAAGTTATAATTTTGTTAATGTACATGGAATTTGACGAATCCCCTCAATGAACAAATTTGGAAGAGATGAAAATTATGTATGATTTTATTATAGTTTAAATTGATTAGAGAAGTACTATTCATAATCTTGTTTTATAAATTTATGTTTATGGAGTATTATTTGAAACATTAATAATGTGAAGATATATATTTTGTAATAATGGTGTAATAGGTTGGCCACTTGTTTCTAAACATAAACATGTTCCATTACATGGTTACTAATGTAATGGCTTTGTCCCCTATTGCATTTCATCATACAAATGCTCACATCTCTTAGATGACCAAGCTAAATTAATATGGAAACAACCTTCTTTCTGATTTCTAGTCTCACGAATGATATGAGATCCTAAGATCAATTCAACTCGACATAGATATTGACAAATCCTTTCACCTTGATGAAAACACAAACAAAGAATATTTCTTGCTTCACAATGATGGGAAATAAGTCAAGTTCAACACCTCACAACATGTAACAAAATTCTCAACATCTACACATGGAATAATAGTTTGCAACAAGTTTCTTTTCAAGAGGGGAATATCTACACTCACCTTCAAACAGATATGGATTAATACTTCTTTCCAATTCTGTGTCACATCCTATTGTGGGTATCCTTTCTTCTATGTGATGACGATCAAACACAAACCATCAACATATTTGTTTAAGCCAACCTCGTATGAGATTTTGGGGACACCTGTTGAATCCCTACCTGGGGCATCGAATGGAAACCGTGCATCAAAACAAGGTCTTGGTGGGTCGTGCAAGTGTGTTTATGCAAGTTCCATGTGGGAACACAAGCCACATGTTCATGTTCAAGCAATTTCCAAAGATGGCCCCTAAGTGCAAAAATTTCACATTCCCTTACTGAGAAAAAACCTAGTTTCCAAAATTGACCTAAAACACAATCCCTTGTCCATGGACCCAAAGTAGAGGGATACCCGTAGCACTATTCTGATTCCCTAATTTCAACAGATTCAACATTTCATAGATGTGAGCCATTTACACCATTCTATGGCACGTTGAATCCCACCTCCTACAAGCTTTCACGGACACTTGTTGAATCCCTACCCGGGGCATAGAATAGAAACCATGCATCAAAATGGTATTATAGTGGTTGATGCAGTCATTTTTAGGTAGGTTCCATGTGGAAACACTAGCCATGTGTTCACATTCAAGGAATTTGCAAATTTGACCCCTATGCACAAAAAATTCACATTCCCTTACTAAGAAAAACCCTATTTTCCAAATTTTACCTGAAAAAATATCCATTTTCTGTGGGCCCAGACTAGAGGGCCACCCCTAGAACTATCTCAATGTCCTAAATATAATGGCAATGGAAGTTCCTCTATACGAGCCATGATCATCCTTCTATGGCACGTTGAAGCCCACCTCCTATAGGCTTTCACTAACACCTGTTGAAGCCCTACTTGGGGCATAGAATCAGAACCGTGCATCAATATGAGGTTCCACTAGGTCATGAAAGCATGCTTAAGCATGTTCCATGTGGGAATGATAGACACACATTCATGATCAAGGAATTTGCAAAGTCGACCCCTATGTGTAAAAATTTCACATTCCCTTAGTGAACAAAACCCTAGTTTCCAAAATTAACCCGAAACAAGATCTCTTATCCATGGACCTAGAGTATAGGACCACACCTAGAAATATACCAATGTCCTGAATGTAACTAATTCAACAGTCCATCGATCTGAGCCATGGTCATCATTCTATGGCATGTTGAATCCCACCTCCTACAGGATTTCATGGACACCTATTGAATCCCTACCCGAGGCATAGAATGGAAATAGTGCATCAAAACACGAATCCCTAAAATTGAATCCCTTGTCCATGGACGCAGAGTAAAGGGACACAACTAACACTAAGATCCAAAGTAGGGTTTCTATGGTTTATAATGCAAACTATGGTTTACGTTGCAAACTAGAGTTACTAGGATTAGCTATAGGGTTTGTAATATAAGATTGGCCATGGTTATCAGGCTAGGATTACCACTCCTTAACTACAAAGCTCCTGTGCAGAAACAAATTATCGGATTTGAGGAAATGTCCTTATAGGACCAACTTCGAGATTCATGGCATATGCAATAGACATATTCCATATAGAATGCTAGATAATGGTCTTGGCCTATATGGAACGAGTCATGTAAGTATGAATATAATACAACAAATCCATGATGAATATTTTGCAATTTATCAAGTTGTATAAGTCTATTCAATTTATCAATCTATCAGGTGGTCAATCTACCAAGCTGTAAATAATCAATGAGACCACTGCGTATATGTTTCCTACATAAAATAAAGTGCATACCTAGGATTCATCTAACTAAACACAAATAGTCATCAAAAGTTTCATAGTTATCAACATAATAGTCGAACCTGGTTGTACGAGATCTGAAATGTGGTCATAGTCATGTGAAATAATCGCCTGAACCTCCTACAACTGGGATTATTCTACAGTTATTTGTTGACCAATGGGGAGTCATACACGATCCCAGCTGTCAACCCAATCTTTGGATTCAGATTTGTCCCATTCACCATTCTTACATGGATAACAAAAATAAGAGAGTTTCCTAGTCAACATTTCAACTATAGTATTATCTAATGTTCTAACTGAATGGAATGCACGATTTCCTTGGACGGTCTTGCACTGATATAGGTGTGATCAGTGTACATCAACCAAATCCCAAATCTAATTTTAACTATGTACATGCTTTACATACTATTGTTTCTTTTCATAGAATTCTTCCATGAAGTTGCAAACGAGTACCTGGTAGATCAACAATAAATATTTACATATCAGTAGGTTGTTACATATATGAAGTAGAAATACATGAATAAAACAATACTATTCAGGAACTCGTTACTAAACTGAGAGGTGACCAATTGTATTTTTTTTTTGTTACCTCCACCGAGATCATACATGACATATTTGAATGATTGCAAGTTCACTTCATGTCTCCAAGTTCATTCTCATCGGTCACATGTATGCGTTTGTCCAAATATTTCATTCCACCAAACCTTGGGCATGTCCCATATACACAAGGCCTTTGATAAAATGTGCAACATTTTGTCCTTATACACTAAATGCTATGAATAAAGTCTCTAGATGATGTCGGTGGAAATGTAGTTGAGCATTCTTGCACAAGAGTGTTATGAAATACATGCAGTATATGTATATATGTGTCATAATAATAACCGTACTCAATGTGATATCGACAACAACATGCATTACACGTTGTTTTTATTTTAACATACCTTAGTTTTCATTTCTCGAAGGATATTTGGCCCAAGTTAAGTTCATTATGTTCATTCCTAAATCTCTCATATAATTCTATTTGTGTCAATGTCAAGAAAATGTTTAATGTGGGGCTCACGATCCCTTGAACCCCTTCTCAATTTTAGTACATCTTTTTGGTTGGATGAAGGTCTAATATTGTCATGGAAAAACTTATGCACTAGTCCCTTTAACACATCAATGAGCTTCATATCGGAGCGTGGCAACTTGCCAATGAAGGACCAGACATCTCTTTGACGAGAGTAGAGTTGTTTTGTTCTAGAACAATACCTACGAAGTGATTTGATATCCTATCCTACAAGTTTGGATGTAGGCTTAAGAATTCAAAGGTCCCTGGTGCTTTTTTTCACTATTGATTGTGGCAAAACACGATGAGCTGCATTGCGATCTTTTGAACAATATTTATTTCCAATAGTACTAAATGCATCTCCTGAAATTCTCGCAACATGAGAACTTGGTTCATAACTGTTTATCATATTTATCCTTAGGTTTCTCCTAACAACAGCCATAGACCTAGATTTTAACAATGATATAAATAATATACATTTATCTCCATCACATTTAGAATAAAAATAGTTGACAAGTATATGTTAAGATTGATATGCAATACTGCTTTTAGACAATGCACCTTCAAGCGAACCAATGAGACTTTCATCAATCTGTATACATTTTGGAGTTCTTCAGTGTGAATTTGCTAATGTAGGTAGGGAGATTGGAACTACACCCTATACCATTGTTAGGATATTTAGACACTTAGGATTTAGTTAGGATCAACTTGTGTAAAATATCCATTAGGTAAAAGTGTGTTTCTTTGGTATGCATTAGTATGCATTTGTAAATATTCTAATCCGACGGTCATGATATGTTCTAGACATAGAGTGACCCGACAGTTCAACTTCTCTTAGATCATACCTACCATTGATCCATGGCTTAACACCCGATTGGTCTATATCTCTATTTAAAGAGCATAGAGGGTCATTGGCTAGTTGATCAATTTTGAGAAGCTCATATAACTTTCTTTCTTTTGCATAATAAATTGCTCCAAGTAGCTATTTGGCTGGGACTGTGAACTGTTTCCCTCTCAAGGGTTTTAACTACGTGACAAACATTCATGTGTTGATATGTGATCTATTTGTGTGAAGCGGTTGCTTAAGGTGTTCGGTCTTTTGGGAGAACCTTATGTACCCAAACATGGTATCAAAGCTTTTATGAAGAGCCGCTTTTTGTATTGATCAAGATTTGGAACCGGTGTTGCCGAAACTTTGAAAGAGTTTTTGGTTATTCATTTTTTGTGTATTTTTGGCCTGTGCAAGTTGTTCCATTGTGTCCGGAGAACCGTTTCCATTGGGAAATAGTTTTCGTTTCACCGAAAACCGTTTTCGTTTGTTCCAGAAACACTCATTTCGGCAAATCTGAAGGTATAATGTTACAGTGACGGATTTTTTTTAAAATCTCTCATATCTTATCAGTTTTATTATTAGATATTTTTTTTTTTAGTCTTGGACTGTTTCCTTCCCTAACTGCATATGCTCTTTGCCGTGCACCTTGCACGATCGCGGTGAATAAAAAATAGTAAGGGAAAGTTTTTTTCTTATCTTCTCAGCTATGTATGCTCCTTTACCTACACCTTGTGCGATCACAACAAATCAAAAACAGTGAGAAAACTTGAAAACATAGACTTCTCGGGTAAGCTAACCAAGATCTAATCCCATTATGTGGGAAAAAAAATTGTTTTTGTTTTTTGTTTTTTTTTGTGATTTGTAGAAAAAAAGAAAAGCACGGAGAATGAAAGAGACAAGTAAAAAAAAACGCCCCCTTCCTCTTTCCATTGTTTTACATACCTTTTAAAATTAGCTCACTTGGTCCAAAGTTGATTTATTCCTTAATAGGTCTTGAGTTCAATTCTTATTAAGCTACTTTTTAGTGCATGCAATTTCTATTTTCAAGTTACTTTATTGTACAAGTGCATCTCACATAAATAAAATAAAATAAAAAGTGATTCACTTAAGTCTTTTAATTTATTGTTGCACTATTTAAAAGTAACATTATTGTAAAAGTGAACCTCACTTATTCCACAAAAGTGATTCACTTCAAAGCAACTTTATTGTAAAGTGATTGTCAAAGGTTGATCTTGGGAAGAGGGGGGTTATTTTTTTTAGTTGGTCAAGTTAACATCTGCTACGTCACTATTGGGGACATCTTCAACATTTTCTTTGATCAAGCATAAATTCATCATCCAGAATTAGTTTTCAGTGCCGTTTTTTTTAAAACCGCATATTGTTTCATGCACTTTGCAACGAGATAGTTAGTTTCTATTTTTTCAGCCATTATTTTACATTATGGCCACCCCTTGTGATATTATACTAATAAGTTCTAACTATTTATCATGGAAATCTCATATGGAGGATGTTCTATGAAGTAGGAGAATTTTCAGGATAACCTCAGGGAAAGAAACAGAACCCACTGATGATGATAAGAAAATTAAATGGGAAAATAGATGTGATGAAGCTCATGGATTGATTGGGATGTCAATCTTTACTGATTTGTGATTCCACATATCTGGAATTGATGAATCTGATAAAGCTTGGGAAAAGTTGGAATCTGTGTTTGGTAAACACAATGAAATTCAAGGTCATCAAATTGAGAATGAGTTGCTTTCCTTGAATCCAAATGATTTTTCATGCATTCCAGAATATTTATCTAAGTATAAAACTCTTAGACTCTTATGTGTACAATGAAAGATTAAGAAAGAAGACAGACAATGTATTTATCATATTCTTTCCAAACTTGGACCTGCATATTCTATTTTTGTATCTACATTCTACTCCATTAAAGAATCCTTGACTGCAGCTAGTTATCAAGAGCCTAGTATTGAATCCTTTTTGTGATTCCTTAATTAGAGAGCAAGATAAGCTCATTCATCTTGGAATAATTAACAATGGAG
>LPNX010352938.1:2071-34089 GCA_001517045.1 Pseudotsuga menziesii | reverse complement strand
CTCTTAAAAATTCCCTGATCTGAATTGCAGTAATGTGCTAATTGCTAAAATATAATAAGCCTCTATTGCCTCTATCTGCCCTCTTCGAAACTTAAAAAAATATTGTATGATGAAGTGTTGGGCATTAACCACCTTTTTAGAGGCTGGTGATTCCTCATACTTCATCAGGCTATGTACCACCCGGCCTAACTTAATGGCAATGGTGATTTCTGCTAATCAATGATATGACACCCCTGTGGGAGTGTGCCAACCACTTCTTTCAGGAATTGAACAGTGCTGTGGGTGATAGCATCACCCTCCTTCAAAATATGGCCCAGGGAGATTTCCACTTTGCTAGTCATCTAAAGAATCCAATTATTATTTTCTGGCAATATCTTGTTTGTATACAATTAAAGTATGGAAGAAGTTGGATTCAATGACAGGGGTAAGAGGTAGCTGATATGGTTTTACAATTGAAGAAACATTGAAGAAACGGTGTGAAAATCCCAATGCCAAGGAGATTAAAGCCCTTCCTATGATCATAGCAAGGGGTGTCTGGTTAGAAAGGAATTCAAATCTATTTGAGGATAATCCCATTCCCCCACAGCACTGTGTGCTACACAATTTTTTAACATTCAGTCTAGTTTGAAGTAGCCTGACAAAAAAAAAGCAAGAAGACAGAGAAATAGACAAATAGACAGAAAAGAAGCCTGGGCCCACTTTCATGGTGCAGCTCAGGGTAATGCCAGGAAATGTGGAGCCAGTGGGTCCTAATACCTGGAAGATCTTCACTATTTCAACTTCAAAACAGGGCTGAGGATTGGAACTAATAATTTATACAGATTTGATGGCCCTGAAGCTGCAACTTTTATCCTCAATTGAAAAAGTTTGAATTTGAAGCAGCCTGACAAAAAAAAAGCAAGAAGACAGATAGACAGAAAAGATGCATAGGCCCACTTTCATGGTGCAACTCAGGGTAATGCCAGGAAATGTGGAGCCAGTGGGTCCTAATACCTGGAAGATCTTCACTATTTCAACTTCAAAACAGGGCTGAGGACTTGAACTAATAATTTAAACAGATTTGATGGCCCTGAGGCTGAAACTTTTATCCTCAATTGAAAAAGCTGTTAAAAGATCACAAGTGTTTGGGGACTTACTTCTAGTCATTAAACGAGTGATAAAGGTGTTTGCTATGACAAAACTCATTGTGATTGGATTATTCAGGAACATGCACACAATCAAATTTCTGAATATAAACACCATACCTTTATCTAAGTGGCTAATTGAATACACTGTTTGATAGAGATTTTGACGAGGTTCCTTTTAGTTATGATGGGTTAGTAACGGCTGATTCTGTAGTGGGTTTGAAAAAAATATTGGGAATTTAAAGAAGATTCTACTCCAGAAAAGGTGTCTGTTGTGGGGGTGAAAGGTATGGGAGGTGCTGGCAAAACTACTATGGCATGGGCTCTCTGCAATGATAAAGAAATCAAAGGTGTTTTCCAGTTGCTCAAACCATTTTCATTTCCTAATATGCACTCTGTTTACTCTTTCACTTCTTGTTCATCTTGTTCGAAAATCCCAATTGCTTGTTGATCTTGTTTCTTCTGTTTATAATTCAATACTGTACGTTAGATCATTTGTGCAGTTAAGTTTCAGTTATTGTCAATCTGAAGTGAAACCTTGAGGCATTGCTCCATCCTTTTTATACAATTTTTTTAAAAATACGAAGAGATTGAGTTATTCCACACTGGACGGAGGAAACAAGTCCACATTCTGGTAAGTTTTACATTTTGGAGAACTTGTGTTGGTAAGTTCTAAAGTATTTGAGAGTTTATGAATTTTCAATGTATAATATATGAATATTAATCATCAGTATAATATATGAATATCAAGATTTTTAGGAAGGTTATCCATTCAAGATTCTTTTGGCTTCAAGCATGTTAAATCATGGAGTAATAGATGCTCATCAATGATTGATAAATGGCTTGTACTTAATAACCAAAGCTTAATGAAAACGTTACCCGTCCTAATTATCCTCTACCTTAAATGTGTTTACCATGGAATGAGAAAGTTAGTGACTTCTAACCCCTTTTTATTACACATGGATTTGTTGAAATAAAACCCTCCAAGTATGGTTCCACCCTTATAGAAAATCCTTCAATTTGTAGCTTTCGTTGCCAGATTCATTTTTATGAGTTTATAGAAATATATAAACTTTTGAGTTTTCAAGGAAAAGTTAAATCTAATAACAAAGAGTCTATAATTTAAACACAATGTTACATAAACCAAGACCACAAAGGAGCATGAATAGTCAATGACACTTAATTCAAACAACACCAAAATATCAATTAGTGAAAGATGTAAACTTATTAACCCTATACCGAAGGAACAAGAATATGAACAAAGAAATAGTTCATTATGGCATGTTGGTTTGGTGAAATTAAGGTGGTGATATCACTTCCACTAATTATTGTTTACGTTGGTGTTTGTGTGCACTTGTGCTTGTGAAAATAGGTGGGGCTAAGTGCAAGCCTTGGACATGTATGGAAAAATAGATACCCATCATTCATGAATTTTTAGTCGAATAAAAATTCCATAGCATGATAGTAAATTAATAATGACATCTACTTTTCCAGTGCCAATAATCATGTTATTTTTCTCAAAGCTTGCTTTCGATTCTTTGCAGCCTTAGCACTGCTACTCTTGCATATATGATTCCCTTTGGGCTGGGTGTTGCTGTAAGGTTGGTACAACCGATTCTAAAGTCTAGCTAAAAGCAAATTCTCTAAGGATATTAGCTTTCCAGTCTTAGACTCTATTTAAATTTTTCATTCTAACTTTTTGCATTGCAGTACACGAGTTTCCAATGAACTAGGAGCTGGACACCCACGTGCTGCATGGTTCTCAGTGAATGTCGCACTTTGGATGTCAGCCATGGAGGCCCTTCTGATAGGATCTGCTTTATTCTCTATTCGAAATGTCTGGGGGTATGCTTATAGCAACGAACAAGAGGTAGTTAACTACGTTTCAAGCATGATACCGCTGCTTACATGCTCGACAACTTTGGATGGCATCCAAGGTGTTCTGGCAGATAGATAATCATTCCCATAGAATTTTTTTCCCTTAGGTAGAAATATAAAGGGGTATAAAAAATGTAAATGAAAAAATGGATACATGCAATATATAGGGAAAATAGGGGTTTTTTAAAATCGGCAAGGCATATTGGGAGGGGGTTAAAAAAAACGATTTTTGGAGGTATTTTCCAATATTTTTTGAAAATAGGGGTATTGTTTCATATGCCACGAACGAACGTGCTATGGCATAGTTTCACTAAGTGAAGACCCCGTGTCCTTTAGTGTGGAATAAATAGTCCAGTCGTCAAAGTAGACTGCCATAGTTTTATAGATGTATTCTTGGAAAGTTTTTACAACAATTCTGGAGAACACTGTGGGTGCATTCTTTAGTCCAAAAGGCATGACCTTATAAGCAAAAGAACCAAATTCATAGACAAATGTTTTTTTCTTTTGATCCTCTTTTTCTATGGGTACTTGGTTATAACCTGAAAACCCATCTGTAAATGAGTAACACTCATGTCTGGCAACTTCATTCAGGATTTCATCAGCATAAGGTGTGGGAAAGGGATCTATCAGTGTGACTTTATTCAGCTCCCTGAAGTCGACACAGATTCTTAATCTGGTCGGGTCGTGTTTCTTAGGCTGTATGACCATGGGACTTGCCCATTCTGACTGGTCGATAGGGTAGATAATCCCTGCTTCCAACATGTTGTCGATCTCTTTTTTAACTATTTCCTTATACTTGTGAGCTAGTTTATAAGGCCGTTTCTTGACAGGTCGGACAGCAGGTTTATTGTCGATTCTCATCTCTCCCATTTCTTGAACTAACCCTTTCAAATATTTATAATCCCTTGCAAAGACATCTTGGAATTCTCTAAGTAAGGTTACTATTTCAGCAGTTTGTTGTTCATTCCAATAGTCACCAATCTTGGCTATTTTTGGTCGGTCGTCATTTGAAATGTCTACCTCCTTAGTTATTACTTTGGCATCTAACCATTCTGGAGCTTTTGCTTCATTGATCTGTCAACTTCCTTCCTTGAACTGTGAGAATGTAGCAGGGAAGTCGGCTGCAGTCATTCGATCGAGGTCTGGTTTATCGGTAGTCACGACCCTTAGCACAGAGTGGATTGGTTTTGTTGTTTCAGCATGGTTGGATTTCCATCTGAATCTTTTACCTTAGGTGTGTTCATTCTCCAATTGTAATCGGGTCAACTCGACTTTTGATCCTATGTGAAGACCATTGCAGTTCTTGACCTGTCAAGGGTCTTTGTAAGGGTTTGTTTCAGTCGGTTGAATGAAATGTTTGATTTGTTGTGCTGGCTCGACTAATTGTTTATCTTCAGGTATAAAGTTGAAGGCTTTAATTAAATTTACTTTTAGTTCATTCCAGAAAAAGGTTTCACCTTTAGCTTCCTCCATCTTATACCATTTGCTAGGTAGGTCGTCTAGGGTGGAAGGAAATAAGTGTGGCCAGGCTCTTTCATCCTTATGTCCAAGTCTTCGCCACTCTTTTTCACAAGTTTGGATGTGTTCTTCTGGGTTTTGTGCTTGGGTGAAGATAGGGATCTGTGCTTGTGAGGTTAACTTCCTTCCACCAAACCTTTCAACAAAGTAAGTTGCAGCACTAGTCCAGGTTTGCAGTTTTGTCTGATGGGTGTCCCACCATCTAGCTGCCTGACCTGTGAAGGTTTCTACTAAGCTCTGTAGTCGGCCATGTTCTCCAATGTTTTTAGATACTTGTTCAACATGCATGACTGGGGATTCCCTCTCCTTATACCTAGGTTGTTGCCTGGTGTTTTCGCTGGTCGGTTGTAAGGTAGGGTGTTCTCTTATTTTTTTCTCAAAAATCTTGGGGATAATTGAGACTATAAAGCACTGTCGGGTGGGTTTTTTCTGTACTTTTTGGATAGTCCAGCACCCTCTTGCTTATGTTTCATAGTTTTCTATCTCCGAGTCATATAGTTCGGCATCTGAATTATAACCAACTGAGTCTTGGTTACCTAAGTGAAGTTCCCCATAGATGTTTGGTTCAGTATAGTCAGTATTATTGTGGATTTGGTATAGCTGTCTAACATCAACCTCCTCATCAATAGGTTCTATCCAAGGCTTTCCTTGGGAAGGGTTAATGGGTACAACAACTTTTTGGCCATTACCTTTTAGCTTGATCCTTTCTTTATCTAAGGAGATAGAGGCTTTCATCTTTCGACCCCAAGGTCGACCGACAAGGGCTGGGAAGGAGCTAGAGCCTTCCTTTGGGTCAATAATTTCAAAATCAACCTTAGTTGATATGCCTTTAATGGTTGTGTCTACATTTTTCCAAACCCCAATGGGTTCAATGAGACCTTGGTCGGCCAGTTTTAGGTAGATGCCTGACTCATAGAGTCGAGGTTTTCCCATTTGTTCCCACGTATCCCTGGTCATAATATTTACTTGAGAGCCAAAATCAAGGACTACTTGTCGTACGTGGTATCCTTCAATTTCTAGGTCGACTAGTGGGTCGACATCGTTTTTGTCTTTCTGATTTAAACTACAAATGTTCTTAGTTTGTTTCTCAGGGTTAGTGGTTTTAATTTGATGCAGTAATTCGATGAACTGACCTACAGATTCGTCTGTTTGAATGAGATGGGTTCATTCTTGGTTCGATCTAAGTCGACTGTTACTAGTGTCTTCTTGTTGTGCAATGTTTTGGAATATGTGTGTGGCTTCTTGATATGCCTGTTGTTCCTTGCTAGGGTCAGGGTATGCAGTTGTGTTGTTGATTTTTCTAATCTGAGGGTTATCAGGCCCGGTTTTGGTGCCTTGTTGAGTGAGAATGTGCAAGTTCTTAGTAGTTATTACATCATTCTTCTAGACACAAGACAAGACATTAAAATTCTTTTTATTTCTTATTTTTTCCAACATGGTAGGACAATCATCCAAGGAGTGATCGCCTACCCCACAGTGTGTACAAAATTTGAGGTCAGTTCTGTCCTTGTACAGACAGTCTGCGCATCTGTGCCCTTCTTTGTAACAAATAAAGCATTGTGTGGGTCGTCTACTTCGTATTTCGCGATTCCCTACGAATCGACCTGTTCTTCCAAACCCTGGGTGTCGATTGTCATGTCGGTGTTCATAGCGTCGGTCGTCATTGCGTTGCCTATTCTGGTTATTGTTATTGTTTTGCTCCGTGTTCTGTGCTACTGCATTCGTCTGGTAGACGGCCTGGTTGTTCTATCTATTTTTCAGGTTAAGATGGTAGTCGGCCGTGTTGTGATTTGCTGTTTCGCAGATAGCACACCAGGAAGCCTTTCCATTCTTCATATTGTAAGGACAGTCGGCCGTAGAATGGTCTCCACGTTCCTAGCAAATGTCGCAAAACGCCTTTGTCTTCACAAAACGGACATCTTGTCGACTGAATTGCTGTCGACAATTATCTTTGGAGTGTCCGGCTGTTGAACAGTTAGCGCACCAGATTTCCTGGTTCTTCAGGGTCAGCTCTTTCAGGGACTTCTGCACGTTTTCTAGCTGTTCCTCCAGGCGGTGGTCGGTCGGATATGCAGGTATATCTTCATCCATCTCGACTTGTAGAGCTTTTGTCAGGGCATCTTCATATGATTTGAAAGTTTCCAGACTGATGTGTCGGCGAACCTTCTGTGAGAGTCCTGCAAGGAACCATTGAATCAGTAATTTTTCGTCAATAGTATAGTCTAACTGGCTCAATAGATCCTTCCATCGTTTATCGTAGTCGCGGAGTGTTTCTCCTGGCTTCTGTGATGTCGTTTTCAGCTTCTTGGCGGCTAGGTGTTTGGTCTGGGGTCTTAAAAAATGATAGGAATTGCGCTTTTATCTCGGCTTTTGTTGCTCTGGGCTGTCGTTCAGAAAATTTCATATACCATGTTAGAGCTCGTTTCCTTAAGGCTCCTGCGAACTGGGCCATCTGGCGATCTTCTTCTGTGACCTTGTTGGCCTCCCATATTGACTCACAGACAAACCAATGTCGTCTGGGGTCTTCGTCGCCCTCATAAAGGGGAATCTGAGCAGAACCGAGACCCATGTCGGAGTCACTTTCACTACTTTCTGAAGTTGGCGGGGTGGGAGGTGTGGGTGGGGGTGAAAGAGGTGGGGTCGATGATATAGTCAAACCTGTGGGGGTGACGATGGGGTTTTGGTCGACGGAACTTGTGCCTCTGTCGGTGGTTGATTCTTTCTCGCAGTACAGCGGATTGTTGATAATTTGTCTTCTCGATGACCCACTGTCACTTTGCGTGCTCAGGTCTGACTCTTGGTTATCTTCAAAAGTTGTATGTGGCAAGGGGGGTTCTCCTTCATGTGTCGGCAGGAGCAAGTGGATACTGCGAAAGGAGGGTGCCGTTTGGAAGGTCACCCAGTTCCCTTCGATCGGTCTGCGTATGACCAGGTGTCATCCCGGGTACGGTTCATCACCGATTCAACTCCAGAGTGTGATGTCACCAGCTCTCAGTCGGAGGTCGTCTTCAATAATAGTTTGTATTACGGTATGTGGATTGACTAGGGATAGGGTTACTTCATCGGGAGTCATTATTTGGAGAGCTTCTTGCTGCTCTATCGACACTTCTTCATCCTTAGGGCCGGTTTCTTCTTCCACGCCTTTTTTTGGTCGGTCATGACCCAACTCTGGCAGATGCTCATCTCGGTCGGTCTCCCTAGGGTTTTTTTCTCGACGCATCTCGTCGGCTTGTTCACGTCTGGCTTCCCTTCTCTGCTGTCTTTCATCCCTCTTGATTCTTTTAATGTCCGACATACTTTCATACAATACTATCAATTCCTCTTCGGTCGACTATTCATTACTGGCTTAAGTCTGGTCGACTGGTATCCACCATGCTCCCTCTCCGACACACGACCAGCTACCCCCCCATAGCCTACCCGACGCTTTTTAGAAATCTCGGATAATGCTGTCTATTTGCTCAGGAAGTATTCCCACTCCCTTTCAGCAATGAATTTTTCCCACTTCTTTTGCTTCTCCACCCAGTTAGTGTTTGAGGGTGGTTCACGTAATAGTGGTCGAGCTTCAACAATATGGCCTGCTTCTTTTTCTATTAAAAACTTGAACAGCAAAGTCGGCAAGGAACACAAGAATTGATCAGTAAATTCTGTGAAAAATTTATGTCGGACGGTTTCCACAGAAGTCCTGTCTTCGACTGCTTGTTCCTCACAGAAGTCGTCGGCTATCCTTTCGAACCACTCCGATAGATTCGTACGGCCTCCTCGGATTAGTTTCTGGAGTAACTATTCTTCTTTAGTCTTGTCCGATTTTCTCATCTAAAAGCTGCTTCAGTAGGTGTGGCACGGATTCGACAAACTTTTCGTGAGTCTCAGTGAAAAATCTGGCTTTTGCTTCTGCGACTGTCAATCTGTTCCTTCTCGCGTAATTTTGTAGATAGTTAGCAATTTTTCGCTCCCACCAGTCCTTTATCTCCTGCTCTGGTATCATATGTGAGCATATATTCTAGTTATGTACTACTGGAAACGGAACCAATGTTGTAATCTCACAGATCACATAAGGTTACCAATAATACATACAAAAATATACAGAAATATACACAGAGACAAGAGACAAGAACAGATAGGATAAACAGATTATATTATTCTCAATAGTTCGTACAAAGCCAAGAACTGAACTCAACTGCGTTCTTGTGAGGCTCAACAGCCTAATATATACAGATTACAAACAGTTACAAGATAACTACCTGTCGGTTCAGTGAACCGACACAACTATTAGTTAGCAGACTTAATTACTGTGTTTACTCGGCTGGCCGACTAGGTCGTTCCATCGACTTAGTCGGTTGATCGACTAAGTCGGTCTTCTTTCAAGTCGACTTACATCGACCTACTCCTTCTACAAGTCTCCAAGTAACTCAAGTGAGAATCATAGATTCACCCATGTAGATGTGTATAATAATAATGTAACAAGGGATGCTACTAAAACTGTAGAAAATATGGTTCTCTAATAATCTCATCATAAAATGGAGAGATATAAATTTCATACTCTTCATATGGCACCATAGAAAAGAAACCTTTCACCCAAAATTCATTAGGATGAATGCTGCAAAATTTGGAAGTGTAGAATGTACGAGAAAGAACCAACTCACCCAATTGATCAGAAAGTGAAAAAGTGTGATCATGTGAAGGATCCATAGGGGTAGGAGTATGCACCTCCCTTAAAAATGCAAAAAAAATCCTCATGGTTTGGTTCCAAGGTAGTGGAATTGTGCACTTCTTCAATACATGTGCACCCATCTTCAAGAAGAAATTCAAGTTCCTCTTCCACCACAAATAGTGACTGGATTTCATCAAGCTCATATTCAAACAAATCAAGAACCTACAATTTTCCATGTTTCTCATTATCCCTCATGTCATGATAATCCTCCAAGAATTCTACCATATCATAATTTGAAACATAGGAGGAGGAACAAGTATCTTGCAACCTCTCAAGAAGTTGCTCATTTTGAATTTTGAGCTTATGAACATTGTCCTTATTATTCAAGTATTGTTCATGTAAACATTCATTAAGCTCAACCAAATTACTTCTATAAAAAATCAAATACATAAAATGACCTTCAATGTTGCACATTACTCTTTGAATATTCTCCATGTCTTCAAGGAAGGATGGCTCCTCCAATGAAGAAATTTTCCAACAAGAATTTGACACCAATGCTTTAGTGTCATGGAGTATGCTAAGGGCCTCATGGATATCCATTTCACTAATATTCAAAGAGCCTTAAATGAATGATGGTTCATGTGAGGGAACCTCCTCTTCTTATTAATTCTTTATTTTATCAACTTCTTGAAGCTGAAGTGGTGATGGGGAAGTTGATCTTGGTTCTTCATTATCTCTCACAAGGTATTCATCTTCATGCTTATGAGAAATTTGATTTTGAGAAAAAATTTCAAATATGATCTCTATGTCACCAACATATATTTGTGGGAACTCATCAGCAGATACTCCTTCATAGTTCAATGATGCATTCATATATTCTCTTTTACTTAAAATACCCCCATCAATAAGGATTGTGTGCTTGTATTCACTTTCCTCTTTATGTTATTCTATGAAATCACCTTGAGGTAATTGATGCCCCACTTTATGATTATATGTTTCTTCCTTTAATGGTGTATCTAAGGTATTTTCATCTCATTTATAAAAAAAATTCTTGGACATATTCCATCTGATGTTTGTAAAAGTGTTTATAACTTCCTCATTTATAGTGCAACATAAATCTTTTCTCTTTTCACAAGTAGGCTGATTTTTCCTTAATGAGTTCACATTTTCCTTCTTGTTCCTAAATCCATACTAGAAAAGATATTATTGGAAATAATACTTCTCATGAATGTCCCCTCTCAAATTTTGATAATACTAGAGACATGCTCCAATATCTATGGTTGTAATTTCTGTAATTGTTGGTCATGGAGGAAGGAAAGTGGGAATTGTGGTTCTATTGTGAAGCCAAGGAATGTCTACAAATTTTTATTCAATGTATGGAATTAGTGCATAGGTTACAATACCATTCTCTGATACCACTTGTAATGTCTCTTTTTCTAAATTTTATTACAATGACCAATTTTTCACTTTTTTCCCTATTTTGACCTTTGACTAATTTTGATATCTATGTCTCTAAATTGGTCCAAATGCTCTCAAATATTCTTAGAAGGTGTATGACTGATATTAAGACTTGAATAATATGTTCAGGGATGATTTATCACCCTCCAATTACTTCTTTAAACTTGTGTAATATTCTTGTCAAAGTAGGAGTCTTTACTAGCAAATTGGGGTTCCAATTCCCCGTGGGTAAATGCTGGAAATGGATTCTCAAATGCTCCTAAACCCACTCAAATTTCAGAAGAGAGGAAGATCATGTTTAAGGGAAATTTTTAATGTCTAATATGTATCATTATTCATTTTATACATGCTTTTATGACCCTCTCCCAAACAGCTACAAAATCACTAATTTGACCCTTGGGGAAAATGCACCAAATCTTCTCCAAACGCAATTAAACTGAGTAAAATGACTTCAAATTATTAAGTGCTGAACATGAAACTTATAATAGACATAAATTAAAGTCCATTAATCATAAATATACCTGATATACATTCTTCCATTCGCAATAATCAACATTTCCATGGAATACATCAATATAGTGGGGAAATGGTCATTGCTTGCTCATTAATAGTCATTTTGACATACAAATCATGGGAATTTTGACTTGAGACTTTGTGAGAATGAATAAAATATCATATTTATCTTATTAAAACTATTAATGGACATTGAAAATATCTCCCAATTCTAAATCATCAGCATTACAATGGTTCACAAGAAGATAGTGGGGAAATTGCACTATTTCTTCATTGTTTAACATTTTTACATGAAATATTTTGGTATTTCGACATGATAATATTCTGAACTTGAAATAAATATAATTTTAATCATAACGTAAAATAATTGGGCATTATAAGCTTCCCAAAGAGATCAACAGCTCACCCAAAGCGCAATCCCTCCATGAGCAAGAATATGCAATAAAAACTAGAAATGGTTGAGAGAAAGTGCTGCATTAGAAGGAACCACAATATTCCTGTAATTTACACCTTCAAATACAACTCCATTAAATATCCATGAAATACTTGAGTGGCCTCTCCAAACACCAACTTGGATGGGAATCTTGCACCCTCGAAATTGGCTAAGGCAAGAAACTAGTCATCGACTAGCTCTCTCAATTCACAAATGAAAATTTCTCAAAAGATCAAAATCCCTTATCTTGGTTTATTCCTGTATTTTATAAATATCATTATACTTATAAGGCTACCAATCCATCCACCAACTCAAGACAATTCGAATTGTTATATTTTTATCATTCAAGCTAGCATTATCTTAGGATCTTATCTGAGAGAATAACATGCATAGAAATAAACAGAAGAGACAAGAGACACAAATAATTTTACTTGGGGAAACCATAAAGGAGAGAACCCCACAGCTTCCTTAGAGATAGAATCAGCACCAAAAGTAAACCCGAAAACATAAAGATGATCTCCCAACAGTAGCAGTCTCTCTCTCTGATCCCAGCTTCTTCTCTCTCACTCATGCACCCCAATGAGTGAGTGTGTGTATTATAAATAGAGAGGCTCACTCTCTATTTATATTCTTTCATTCACTTAATGTCCACTTTAACATGTTGGCCTCGCTTAACAATTACTTACTAGAGCTGACATCTCTAGGAGAGTCTAATAACCCTAGTGCCCCACAACTGTGGGGACTTTAACCCTTGATCAATAGGAGGGTTACCCACAATGAATTTACATGACTTGTTTACATTATTGAATCTCCCGATAGGAACATCGAGGCATGAAATGACTCAAATACATTATAGACACTTCCTGGAATAAACATCGAGGTATAATACATAATATATATAAGTGAATACATTCTGAAGTTACAAATACATCAATAGTCCCTCTTAATGAGGAAGGTATTCTCTCGACACAATTTATCAGCATAAGTAATATTCTCTTTATCATCTAGATCATCATTGAGTTCTCGTTTATCTTCATCTTCAAGTCATCTTCATCTAGATATAGATCATCACTAGATCTGGATCATCATCACTCGATCAAGATCTCATCACTGGATCTAGATCATCACTTGATCTGAATCAACATCACTAGATTTGGATCATCACTCGATCTGGATCATCACTGTTGGATCATCATCATTGGATTTGGATCATCACTCGGTCTAGATCATCAATGGGTTATCATCACTGGTGCTATCTCTTGATTCTTATCGTCATAGGAAGTTCTGTAGAGCTATCCCTTTCTCATGTTGGTTGTAGGCCTAGCCTCCAAGTAGGTCTTCATCTTCTCTAGCACTTATATCTGACCTAGTTAGAAGGGCCCATCCAGCACTTATATATGACCATGGGAGGGCCTGGCCTGCCCCCATGTCAGAATGGCACGTTCAGCACTCACATATGACCATGACAGGAACACATCCACCATCATGTTAGAATGGCCCTGTCCTTACATCTGACCATGGGAGGGCCCAGCCTTACCCCATGTCAGAATGGCTCTCACTCCTAGACTAAGGTTTCCTGGTAACTAACCAGATGCCTCCATTCTCCCAGAGAATGGGATCAACCCTTATATCTGATCAAGTGGGAACACATCCCTCAATCACATCAGAATGGCCCTGCCCTTATATCTAATCATGTGAGACTACATCCCATAGTCATATCAAAATGGCCCTCAGTCCTAGATTGAGTATTCGTGGTAACTGACCAGGTACCTCCATTCAGAGAATGGAAATCAGCACTTATATCTGATCATGTAGGAACCAATCCTACAGTCACATTAGAATGGCTCAACACTGGTATCTTACATGGAATGAACCAATCCTTTCACCATGACAGAATGGCTCATGGAATCATCAGTTCCCCTTGATGGGAACCTCGATTTGGAGAACACTAAGATTCTCCCTGAAGTACTTAAACTTCACTCTGGCCAATGGCTTCATCAACACATCATTTATTTGTTCATCCATTGTAACATACTTGAGCTTCACTGCTCCTCTCTGCACCATATCCCTGATATAGTGATACTTGATCTTGATATGCTTCGACTTGTCATGGAACACTGGGTTCTCCAACAACTTCAAACAACGCTGGTTGTCATAATATATACAAGTAGCATCTAACTAGAGATCAAATAAATCAGATAGTAGCTTCCTTAGCCATACTGCCTCACAACTAGCTGAACAAGTTGTGACATACTCTGCTTCAGCTGTACTCAATGCCACACAGGATTTCTTCCTTCTAAACCAAGAGATAACACCTAATCCCATATTGAAGCAACACCCTGAAGTGCTCTTCCTATCGATTTCACTGCCTACCCAATCTGAATCAACATAACCCTCTATGTTAATCTTTTGATTCACCTCATACTTGAGCCCATAATCAAATATACCCGTTAGTTACCTCAGAATATGCTTTGCAACAATCAAGTGAACATGTCTCAGATCTGTCAGGAATTGGCTCAAGGTGTTCACAACAAAGAAAATATATGGTCTCGTGTTCGTTGGGTACACATTAGAGGAAATTTGGGGTCTAAAATGGGCCTTATAAGAAAACGTGCCAAAATAAGTTTTTGTGAGTTGGAATTCAAGAACCAATAGAATTTCAATAAAATAAGTCAACCATAATGGTTGAATTGGCATATTTGTCATTAAAAAAAACTACTTTTTTTGTTCATATTTTCGACATATCTCATTGTGTTTTTACTCAAATTTTGATCAGGAGAGCTCGTTGGATGCGGAATTTGATTCCGCATCCAACGAGTACCCACACTGCATACTTTTGATGGACCCCGCTACCCCAAAAACAAGAAATAACTGAAAAAACGTGATGATGATGTCATCATCACATTTTTTCAGGTATTTCTTGTTTTTGGGGTAGCGGGGTCTGTCAAACGTATGCAGTGTGGGTACTCGTTGGATGCGGAATCAAATTCCACATCCAACGAGCTCTCCCGATCGAAATTTGAGTAAAAACACAGGGAGATATGTCGAAAATACGAACACAAAAAGTAGTTTTTTTCTTTCTTCCTCCAAAATTAATTAATATTATTTTATTATTTTAACCATTATTTTATTATTTTAACTATTATTTTATTATTTTCCTTAGGAGGCCCATTTTAGACCCCAAAATTCCTCTAATGATCAAGGACCCAATCATCTGATGATACATCATAACATCAACCACTTCTGATGAAGCATCACTCAATAGCTTCATGCTTGATGCCATAGGTGTGGTCATGGCCTTGCAATCCATCATCCCGAACCTCTTCAGGATATCTACAATATACTTCTTTTCTCCCAAGGAAATTCCATCTCCATTTTGCCACACCTCCATTCCTAGAAAATAGTGCATCATACCTAAGTCCTTCATCTTGAACTTGGCAGCAAGTCTCCTTCTTGCAGCTTTAATGAGTTCCTCTTTTCTGTCAAGAATATGTCATCGACATTTAACAGGAGCATCACTCGTCTTCCACCTTCAACCTTGAAGCAAAGGTTGGAATCCACTTTACTCTTAGTAAAGCCTAGAGTCATCAGCAATATGTCCATCATGTCATACCATGTCGAACCTCAGGATCTTCTACAGTCACTCCCTTTGAAGCAAAGCATCATTCTCCCTCTTTATTTCATACTCTATGCTTGAAACATTATGTACCGGAGTGACAAGTAGCTTCCTCTACTACTAATATTGTGTGTATCCATCTAGGGTCACTAATCTTGTATCTTGGAAATGTTCTTCTCACACCCATATGTGAGCTTGTCATCCTCTATAGGCTTTCATCTTCAACCTTGTAGAAATGGTTATGATCTTAATCAAGATCATCGTCTATGTGTAATCCCATGGGTGTCTTCTGAGCTTATACAAGGCCTTCTTTCATTTTCACACATGATTCTACATGTCATGTGTCTCAACTCCCAGTAACTGCAAATGTCTTTTTGTAGTTTATGTCTACTTTTTGTGAGAAGCCTTGTGCTACAAATCTTCCCTTGTATCCCACGATGTTTCCATCTAATGCATGATGTAACTACGGAATTCCCTTCACGTATTGATACTGCATCCTAGACATCATTCTTCTTGAACTGGTCTTCCCTTTCTTCTTGGTTAATTCTTCATAGCTGGAAGGTTCTGCATCAATGATGTCACTGCATTTGGCATATTATTATTCATCTTGAACTATCGTCACTTGTTCTTCGGAATAAGTCTCATCCTTCTTTGCTTGTAGGCGATTATGTATGCAATATTTCCCATCACATGCATATTAGTAGTATAATGACATTAATGTAAACATTCTATCATGCATAATACATCAACTGAATATAAACAAATGCATAACAAAAAATAGTATCATGAAGTGACAATTGAATACTTATCTTTATTTATTTCATGGGTACACTCCTTCTTGAGACTTCAACTTTATTATCTTGTTCATTCATCATTTCTTATCAAAATTATAAGATGGATAAGAGTTTCATCAAGAGTTGAGTCCTTCATATTCCTCATCACTTGAGGGATATTCTTTGGATGGTGATAGCTTGATCTTCAGTTTCTCCAATCATCTCTTCTCTTATTATGAGTCGAGCTTCTTCTTCTTCCCAGAGTCTGCTGAAAGTAATCACTTCCTTCTGGCACACATTCCTCGCATGAATGAATCCCATGATCCTCAGAGACCATTAAAGGTGGCTATCACCACTTCTACTTTTTCCACTTCTTCTTCTACTATTACAAGTTGTTATTTGATTTGAGAGACCCTCATAAAGTATGACTGTATGGTCTCTGCATTCTGGATCTTCACATTCTACAACTGTTTTCTCAAAGTCGTCTTCTGATTTATGTTCTTCCCTTCAAATATCTTGGTCAAGGATTCAAACATCTCTTTTGGTGTCTATAGGGAATACACTTACGGTATAAGGTGATCCGTGATTGAATCAAGAATGATCCTCTTGACCTTGACCAAGTTCTTGTTGTGTAATGCTTTTATCCTCATCTCCCTCTGGAACTGGAACCTCTATACTTATGTAGGTGTCCAATTCATTTTCTTCAGAGAGATCATATAATTCCATGCTTGGAAGTTGTCAACTTCACCAAGATTGTCATGAGCTGATGTGATATATCACTTTGAAATGAGAACCTCAAAGGAAAATAGCAATAGATTAGATCTTACCGATTTGAGGTGTTCATCCTAGTTTCGGAGCTCGTTGATCTAGGGTTTGTTATAGAAACCATAATTTTCAAAACTTGGAATGTTTCAGATATGATTGGATAGAAATATAGACCTCTTCAAGGTGAGTTGTCCAATGTACTCATTTTCTAAAAAAAGTGGAGGGAAGCTCCTAGAACAGGAAACCCTAGTTTACCAATTTCTTCTACAGAAATTCCTCATACTATTTCTGCGGTATCTCCAAAATTACTTCTCCCCTATGTGTAAAAATTTGAACTACAGTATCCTCACCTGTCCCTATTCCAACACCATACCTTTCATCAAAATTAGTTTCACCAATTGGGACTTACAATCATTTTTCCAAGGTGACCCATTTCAAGACTCTTCAGCATAGCGAAGTTGTACAGACTGCCACATCTCACTGTTTGATCTTCGGGGTCTGAAACTTCTACCACAAAAATTACAGTGTGTGAAATTTCTATAACATCTTCATAAATTTCATTTGGACCTTTGTAGTTCAATCTATAGCAATTATCCCCAGGTGTCCTATTTAGGGATGAATCCTCGAAGAGGTTGGAACCCTAACTTGGAGGGATCATATCTCCTAGCATACAGTGAATATGAGGGTGAAATTTGGACACAGTGTAAATAAGTATGTCATATTAACTCTATGAAAGTTTCATATCCTGAGCCTTCTCCAATCCGAAGATATAGCGAATATACCAAAACTTATCAGTCTTATTATTTTAGGGTTTTTTTGGCCGAGGGTCAAACTAGGGTTTGACATTCCTGGAGATATACCCAACCAAAAATCTCGACCCAGGTCTCTAAAATTTTATTTTTATGAGGATATAAATCCTATTCTAGGCTCACTAAAAAATTCCTCTTATGTAAGAAGCCCTAATTTCCCGCACCAAAAAATTGAAAATGCTCGGAATGGAATTCCACTTCGACACAAATATGTGCCCTTCAATGGAGAGTCAGCCTATCATACTTTTGCTAATGGATTGTTGAGAGAGACCCAAAAAGGTAAGAATCCCTAGCTTCTACAACTACACAATATCTTCTTCTCAGGTTAGCTCTCATACCATGTTAGATTTTTATCATTCAAGATAGCATTATCTTAGGATCTTATCTGAGATAATAACATGCACAGCAATAAACACAAGAGACAAGAGACACAAAGGATTTTCCTTGGGGAAACCATAAGGAGGAAACCCTGCAACTTCCTTAGAGATATAATCAACACCAAAAGTAAAACCCAAAAACATAAAGATGATCTCCCGACAACAGTAGTCTCTCTCTCTGATCCCAGCTTCTTCTCTCTCACTCATGCACCCCAGTGAGTGAGTGTGTGTTTTATAAATAGAGAGGCTCACTCTCTATTTATATTCTTTCATTCACTTAATGTCCACTTTAACATGTTGGCCTCACTTAACAATTACTTACTAGAGCCCACATCTCTTGGAGATTCTAATAACCCTAGTGCCCCACAACTGTGGGGGATTTAACCCTTGATCAATAAGAGGGTTATGCATAATGACTTTACATGACTTGTTTACATTATTGAATCTCGTGATAGGAACATCAGGGCATGACATGACTCAAATACATTACAGAAACTTCCCAAAATAAACATCGGGGTATAATACATAAGATATACAAGTGAATACATTTCGAAGTTAGAAATATATAAACATGAATTAGGGTGTGTGCTCATGATTTTCCATGTGTACTCCCTTTCTGAGCCTTCCATCTTCCCCGAATTTGAGTAGGATCCCATTGAGTTTCCCCAAATCACATGAGCTCCCTCTTATATTATCTATTTTTACATGTCATGTCAGATATGTCATATTTCATCCTTTAGATCTGATTTATGTCATATGTGTCATAGCATCTTCATCATTGTTGTCATAGAGCTAGGGAATCTAGTCCAAGTGTCTCACTAGCTCCAAAATGACTCTTCCTCTCCCATGTAAGTTACATTTCCTTCCAAATTGGACCTATGATACATATGGACAATATTATTAGCATTATAAATTTTCCAATAACATTTAGTCTTCCCATGGATTCAAAATTGCATGAGGAGGATGCCATGTGGCACAAAACTTCTAGCTTGTGTTCCCCCTAGTCTCTATGTGTCTTCATGGAGAGTTAGCCTATCATACTTTTGCTAATGGATTGTTGAGAGAGACCAAAAAAGGTAAGAATCCCTATCTTCTACAACTACACAATATCTTCTTCTCAGGTTAGCTCTCATACCATGTTAGATTTTTATCATTCAAGATAGCATTATCTTAGGATCTTATCTGAGATAATAACATGCACAGCAATAAACACAAGAGACAAGAGACACAAAGGATTTTCCTTGGGGAAACCATAAGGAGGAAACCCTGCAACTTCCTTAGAGATAGAATCAACACCAAAAGTAAAACCCAAAAACATAAAGATGATCTCCCGACAACAGTAGTCTCTCTCTCTGATCCCAGCTTCTTCTCTCTCACTCATGCACCCCAGTGAGTGAGTGTGTTTTTTATAAATAGAGAGGCTCACTCTCTATTTATATTCTTTCATTCACTTAATGTCCACTTTAACATGTTGGCCTCACTTAACAATTACTTACTAGAGCCCACATCTCTTGGAGATTCTAATAACCCTAGTGCCCCAGAACTGTGGGGGATTTAACCCTTGATCAATAAGAGGGTTATGCATAATGAATTTACATGACTTGTTTACATTATTGAATCTCGTGATAGGAACATCAGGGCATGACATGACTCAAATACATTATAGAAACTTCCCAAAATAAACATCGGGGTATAATACATAAGATATACAAGTGAATACATTCCGAAGTTACAAATATATAAACATGAATTAGGGTGTGTGCTCATGATTTTCCATGTGTACTCCCTTTCTGAGCCTTCCATCTTCCCCGAATTTGATTAGGATCCCATTGAGTTGCCCCAAATCACATGAGCTCCCTCTTATATTATCATTTTTTACATGTCATGTCAGATATGTCATATTTCATCCTTTATATCTGATTTATGTCATATGTGTCATAGCATCTTCATCATTGTTGTCATAGAGCTAGGGAATCTAGTCCAAGTGTCTCACTAGCTCCAAAACGACTCTTCCTCTCCAATGTAAGTTACATTTCCTTCCAAATTGGACCTATGATGCATATGGACAATAGAATTAGCATTATAAATTGTCCAATAACATTTAGTCTTCCCATGGATTCAAAATTGCATGAGGAGGATGCCATGTGGCACAAAAATTCTAGCTTGTGTTCGCCCTAGTCTCTATGTGTCTTCATGCTCCATTTCCACTTAAATTTTATATCATGTTTATTTAATAAGCTACATTATTAAATATTTATTCCATTCTAATTTCTGAACATCATTTATTAGCTCCCTTATTAAAATTCCAAATTTATCCATCCAACTTAGGGAACTAGTAGGATTGATGTAATTGTCCTCCTATGCAATTATTTAAAATGGGGACATTACAAAAATAGTCAAAGTGGATACTGAGGTAGTATATGCGCCTATAAATTACAATTTTATATTAGGATGTATTTGGATACACGTGATGATGGATATAGTGTCTTTAGAGTATCAATTTATTTGGTTCCCTCATTGGGGGAGATTGTGATGATCGACCAATCATATTAATGCATGCTTGATATTGTTGTCGAGACAAATGTTCCTTTCATTAGGGATGCTTGAAAATAGTTTCAGGACATTAGGGTAGGACCATTAAAAATCTATTCTCTAATGGGAAACATTATGATCCTGCAACCCTTATCTTATGTAGAAGTATCATACCCAGCTATTCAAATAGCTTCAATATATTTTGATCAAAAACTCCTTTCGTTCACTTATTCACTATTCATCACTAAATGAATAATGAACTATGAATCTTCTACATAAAAATAATTCTTTGAGATCAACAATCCATTGGTACCCTAAAATAAGGTTGTCAAATAGTTTTCAGATCCTCATTCTAAACAAGATTACTTCACCATCCTCATCTCTTTCTTATTTATACTTCTTTACTAAATATATGTGCACACATATATGTTTATTAATTAATTTTCTTTACAAATATTTGTACTACATATCGTATTCTTTGTGGGACTTTTACACACAGTTTTGTTTCTCTTTATCCATAAGTCACCCAAATTGTATTTCTGCACATGTTCCATTTTCAATGTTCTTCCATTTTTATGATTATGTGTGCACTTGTGACCAATTTCATGGTTAGATACTTTCTTTATTGTGACTTCTATAGTCTTGCATATGTATTTCAAGCTAGTTGTGTGAGAGGGAGTCTTTTAGTAATTCCACCTGATTATTTTGACTTCTGGTCCATCTGCTTTTGATCCTTCAACATATTTGAACTATATTATGATCCATATGATATTTTATACTTTCACAATAGTGACAACACATCTTCAACAAATATAAGAAAAAATAAGTAACTACATTCCTAGTAAGAATTCCATGTCGAATTAGGAAATTATTAGAACCCTAGATGAAACTTGATTTTACTTTATTATAAAGGCATAGGGAATATTCCATAGCTCATGATTCTTACACATATTAATCATTTTAACAACACTTAAAATGGGGAAGTTTTGTGAATTGACAAGGAAATAAGAGACAATGTCAGAAACATTAAACTAACTCTAGCCATAAGAAAAGCAAGCAAACTTTAAAGTTTTGCAATTTTGGAAAATGGAGTTTATATTTCAGATTATAATTTTTTTATAGTTAGAAAGTGTATCCAACTAAATATATGTATAATTTTACAATGAGTGTCACCTACACACATGGGACAGATAATACTCAGACAATAGGGTTATAATGAAGGAGCATCACTTCTACATAAGCGATGGCAAGTGTCAAGACTTGGATTTTTTACAACAAAAGTTTCAAATGATATAAAATCACTTGAAGGATAATAATATACATATCCACTGACCTTATATTTTATGTGATAGTTATGTGGAGCAATTAAAAACTTCCTATTTATTTCAATGGTTATGTATGCTCCACAAAAGGCACAAGGTGCCACATATTTGGAACTATTTTGAGGTTGGACATGGAAAATGGGTACATGATGGAGTAAGTACATGCATAAAGACTACATTATGTAGGAATTAAATTAATTTCACAATTGTTTTACCCATTTTATATGAAAATACCATTGTTGAATTATTTTCTTTAGTCATGGGGGGAGGGAGCAAGAAGGAGAGAATACTAGTCAACCAGGAAAGCACATGTACATAGATATTTTTGGCAGGTGTTTGATGTATGTTAATCATATTCATATCATTGCAAGATATTCTATGTAAAATTTGCATTGCATTCAATTAAAATTCCAGATAATTTTATAGTTGAAATGTGAACAACTCTCTTGTTTTTGTTCTACATGTAATAGAGGTGATTGTGGAAAATGTGAATCCATGGATTGGGTTGAAATTTGGGATTGTGTATCACTCCCCATTGGTAAAAATATATATACAGTATAATACCAGTTGGAGGAGTACCAATCAATTATTTAACCATACTATGACCACATATCAGAGCTTGTACAACTAGGTTTAATTCATATTTTGATAATTTTTGCCTCTAGTTGTGTATATTTAATTTACTCATATTTTGGTGCTCTATTTTCTACATGGAACATATATGAAATGGTTTTCCCAATAGGAAATGGACGGGGAACTAAATATTAGCTCCCAAGCTGATTGTATGGAAAGTAGAATATCGATGTCTCATTAAGGGACTCCAAGGGAAACAATATTCCAATTGGATTTATGGTTATCAAAGGATAATATTTGAAATCCCATCAACAAAATAAAAAATGGTTTGAATTTGAATATTATAGACCAAGTCATCCTTAATACCATTATACAAACTTATTTATTGGCACAACCCTCTAGCTACAAACAATTCCAAGAAAGAAATCATCAAAGGTACGTTACTTCCTTCCTTATTCTAATCATGATATGTTCAAGGATACATTGGTATTAGATGTGATCCTGATGGTCTAGTCAAATGAGTACATGTAGGTAGGTAGGTAGTTATGTATGCATTTTATTTTGTACTATGTTATAAGTAAGTGGTGCACATGTATATTCTAATTTTGTTTCATGGTCACATTGATTATTGACATTAATATTTTTACTATTGCAACTCGACATTGATATATTGATAAATAGATAAACTGCATAAACATATACAACTAGATAAATTACACAAGTTTCATTGTGGATTTGTTATGTTCATTTTTTTCTCCCATCTAAGTACATCATAAGTTTTGGATAATTTTTTCCATTTTCATGCTCATTGTCACCATCCACATTCCCATTTTCACCATCATTAGCATGCATCGTAAACACCGTGCCTATTTCCTCCATGACATCACCACCATCCTGGTCTTTCCCATGTTGTCACCATCACCATCCATTTTTAATAATTTTCATCATCCTAACCATCATAATCATCACCATAATTCCACATCATCATCATTTTCATCATCCAAGTACACCATACTATTCTCATCAATCATGCACACCATCCTCATTGTCACCTTCCTTACCATAACCATCATTTCATGTCATCATCACTACACATGTCATCCTCATCATCCTCATTTTCATCATTTTCACCATTTTCATCTTTTTCATTATTTTCATCTTTTTCATTATTTTCATTATTTTCATCATTTACATATTTTTCATCATTTTTATCATTGTCATCATCATCATTTTCCCCATCCAAGTACACAATAATATTTTCATCCATCATAAACACCATCTATTTCCTATCTCTATCTTATCATTATCATCATTGCTATTGTCATTGGAATTTCCATCCTCATCCTAACTATCATTTATTTTGATCATTATTATTTATGTCACCATCATCGTCGTTGTTGTCATCATCATCATCTTTTTTTATTTGTTTATTTTTCATAATTTTAATCATCCTTGGATCCAATATTAAGTTCATAAAATTAATGTTAGGGGTTTCCCTTTCCTTTGGGTCCATGGTCAAGGGATATCCTTTTAATATGGTTATGGAAACTAGGGTTTCACTTAGTAAGGGATAGTAAAATGTTTGCACAAAGGGGTCAGCTTTGGGAATTCCTCCAATAGAAACTTGTCACTATTTTTAATACATGGAACCTATCCAAAAACACTTGTATAATATCATGGAACTTAGTTATGAACCACAGTTGGAAATCTATTCCCTAGTAGGGATTCAACATGTGTCCTTGAAATCCTTTAGTATGCAAATTTCAACTAGCCAAAAAATGATGATCATGGCCTCTATCAATGAACCGTTGAATTCATTGGATTCAAGGCATTAAATTAAGTCTATGGGTTCCTATTTTCTTTGATTCCATGATCCGGGGATTATCTTTTAGTACATGTTAAGAAACTAGGGTCTCACTTAAGACAAGATAATGCAATTATTTCATAAAGCGGTCAACTTTGGGAATTCCTCTAGGTGAAAACATGAAGTTGGTATACACTTTTTTCCTACTTTTTGAAAAAAATTGCAACATTTTATGTTTTTCAACTTAAACCCTTTCAAACCCATATCCCCCTTAGTAATTTCACCTTGACATAAATACAAGAAGTTTATAGAATTATATTAGCTTCATAAACATATTTTTTTGAAATTTTTTTATGGACATATCGTATGACAAATTTGACAGGAAGCAACGACATATAATTTAAATTTTTAGGTTTGGATAATTAGTGACGTGTGTGCACGGGGACTTCACTTAGTGAACCTCTCACATAGCACATGTGATTGTGGGATATTAAAGAATACCCTTAATTTCAAGAAATATTGACCCAAACCCTTTTTGTTGAAACCCCCTCCCCATACTTAAAACTTCCTCCCCATCCCTTTTTATACCTCAATCCTTATAAACCGTCCTACCCACCCCGACCTTAAACCCCTCATCCCCCCAATACGTGCAATATATTGGTTTGATTTTTTATAATTTTAAAAACTACAATATGAAACAACGTGATAGGATATTGGTAAACAAGTGAATCCCCCGTGCGTGTGTACTGTTCATTTTTTTAGAGACGGTTATTCATTTTATGGAAACCAAATGTACGTTCATAATCTACACACATTATAATTTTAAATGGACCATATGTTGAGGATTTTCAGACCTAAACACTATTTTTTATTATCTTTTGAAATAAGATATGCTTAAAAAATTCTTTCTTATTGACACATGTTTGTGTCCTTCCATTTTGTTTCAAATGTGACTCTTATCATACAAAATAAAACTACCCTTTTGAAGAGGAGAATGCAAGGAATATACCTGTTAGTTTTTACATTTTTTTGTCATCATTATGATGATCTTGAATTTTCAGTGTCATGATTCTAAAAACATTGTATAGCAACTTCGTGTTTTCACCCCTCTATCAGAAACTTGTTGATAGAGATACTATGTGGAACCTTCCAAAATGTACTTGTAGGATCTAACAAAACATATTTCTACATCACAGATGGAATTATATGCCCCTCACAAGGATTCAACATGTGTTTGTGAGTTCCTCTAGTAGAGAAGTTTCAACTATCCATAAAATTATGACCATGGATTGGATTGATGAACCATTAAATCTATTGGAATCGAGACACTATATTAATTCTATAAGTTCCCTTCCCTCTAGTTCCATAGCCTAAGAATCGTCTTTTAGTACGTTTTTGGAAACTAGGGTTTCACTAAGTAAGGGATAGTACAATTATAGCACAAAGGGATAAACTTTGGGAATTCTTAAAGAAATAATGTGTGGATAGTTTTCCCATGTGAAACCTACTATAAATCCGTCCATCACTTAATGAATTAGAATTAGGGGGCATGTCACGGTTATCATGAAGGAATCAAACATAATTGTGATGGGAAGTTAGTAACACAAGGAGGTCTTATTCCTTAACAATTGTATTATGGTGTGAAGGTTTATATTAATAGTACATCTTTGTCATGGGACTCATAAGGGAATATATATAGACACACACACACACATATACATATAAATCAAAATTTAAGCTTAATTAGACTTGGTTAGGGTCAAATAATGGGTTAAATAATAATAATATGTATTTATGATATATTTATTTATTTAGTATATTATTGCATGGTTATTTTGCATGGGGACATGTATCCTACCTAGGGGAGCTTGCAAAGGCTTAAAGAAGATAAGGAAGAAGGTAAACGGTCTTATTCCATATTGTTTGCATTCTTTTATGTTTTTAGGGGGGAGTCTAGGGGTTTGGAGGCTTAGGGTAGGATAAGATTCAATGGCATGATATGTAGTTGATGTGATATGGTTGGATTAGTATTTATCGGTAAGGGATCGAGGGATCTAAGTCAATGATTGAGGGGTTGGTTGGGAGGAGAGTGGTTTCTGCACACCTAATTTAGGAATTTTAGTGGATTCTAATGCAAGGTTGTAAGTTAAATAGTCGTCTCATGTATATATTTTGTTGTCTTTTTCTTATTATGATCGAAATTTATTTCATATCTTATGTGAATTAATTAGGGCTTCTATTAATTTAACTATGATAGTTTATTAATTACCCTTTTCCAATTTTGACTGCTACATTATGGTATGAGATATTAGATTTAAATCCTAAGGACTAAGGTTTTTTATTTCCTTGACCAAAATTGAAGTTGGTTTTCTTAGCTTTCTTGTAATTAAGAGACAATTTAGAGATTGCAGAACTTAATTTTGGTCGTGAGGCTTAGTTGAACCACTGAAAAAATATAACAACTTTATATGTGTTAATTCTCTAGATTTTATTTTAGGAGAAAGGACTAAAATTAAAGAATACACCTAAGAATAAATATTGGTGACAAAAATAATCTAGAGAAAAACGCAGAAGTTTTAAGTCTTCCATGGAAATTATTTTATTCGATAAAATCAACATATATGATGTATGTATTTGAAATTAAAAGATGAGTGAGTATCAAAGACTTATGTATTTAATTGAATATGTAGAAAAACTCTCTTTATGAAAAGGGTTTCCAAATGTAAAATATTACTTCAAAGATATGAGGGTAGCTATTATAGTAATTGATTTATTAAATAATATTAACATCAATAATTCCAATGTTCACTATGGATGGAACTAGTTGAGGAATACAAGGATGTTATAAATATATGTATTGAGCTTGTATAAGGATAAATTCTTGTTACTGAGTAGGCTACTAGTTTGAATTTTCTATCTAATAAAGGTCAAACTAAATGTGCAAGCTATAGAAATCTCCATGTTGAGCTTATGGAAAATGAGGTTCAAGTGTCTCTAAATGAATGTATCACTCCTCATCTCATACTTCGTTTGTCTAGGCAATGGTCATGCTAATGCCAACATAAGAACCAAAATTTCGTTTCTTTGGTGCAAGGTTAGCGTGTAACCAACTATATCCATCCACTAGTTTAGTAAGATTAACACACAACCACTAGAATTTTGTCTCATAATTGGGTAGTAAAATATTTGTGAGTATGAATACCTTTAAAGGACCATTTATTTATTTATTTTATGCGTGCCATATCTAAAATTATTTGAATCCTAATTACAACAAAGTTTTTTTTTATTTGGCGTACTCTTCATGGAATCTACACAATAAAACAAATTTTAGAAGCATAAAAAGAATTACAAAACCTTGTAGATAACTGAAAAAAATGAAGATCTTATTCTTGAAATATAAATATTTCACATGCGAGGGTGTAGATTGAGCATTACTAGTACAACTAAATTTATATTTTCGATAAGACAATCCATGTGACTATGTAAGAGTTGAGGCATGAGGAAGAAAATATTCTAGCAAACACTAACAAGGAATCCTCTAGTGGACTAGAAATGTTTGTCCAAATGTCATGCATTCCATTAATTAATTGGTCAAGCGAATGCAGGATTGACAATTTTACTCTTTAATTAAAAAAAACAATAATAATAAGGTTTCCTTGCGAAGACCGGTGACCTTAAATATATGAAACCTAACCCTTAATTTTTACTACGCCTTAAGCTACTATGACCAACAGCAACAATATTGAACCTTGTGTCTATTCCTCGAGTGTTCTCTATGAAATTTTCTGTCCAATATACCAATGATTCCATACTTTTCAGCTCTTCCAATGAGCACCCCAAAGTGGATAGACTTTCGTGAGATATCTGGAAGCATTGGAATATTGCACATGAGATAACACATGGTACAACCTCATGTATGTGACCATCTTGGATGCCACATACAAAACCAAGGAAATAAAAAATGTCTTTTGCATCGATCCCAAATCTCAAACTAACCATTCGACCACAAGGTTAACACACTAGTCCAAGTGTCAAAGAACCAACGGGAGAGTACACAACCAAGTGCTCACTATGATATACACATCTCATGTGGACCATAGATAGAGTGCGAAGGGATGGAATAGGCTATGAAACCATCCATCCATAAACAAAATAGAGAAAACCCAAACATACATCCCAAGAAAAAAAATTACCTTAAGCTAAATGATAATTATAGCTTCCTACAACTAATGTATAGAGATGGAATGGACAGATCTAGGAGAGTTACAATGTTCGCAAGTCACTAAATACCTCTCTGTATTAAATACTATAAATACCCTGCATTTTAAATATTTTATTTGTTTGGTTATATGATGACCCTCCCATTTCTTCAATGGTGCATAGTGTAGTGATACTCATGGGTCCAATTGATGTGCACCCTTCCTCTCGGTGGTGTTTGGAAAAAAAAACTCATCATGAATTTTTTTTCATAATAGTGAGACATAAAGATTAAGTACTAAAATAAAGAATTTTTATTTTGCGTTAGGCAGTAACAAGAGAAGAGGACATTTAGGTCACTAGTCACCTCAAGGGAAGATAAGTGAGTGAGTAGAAAAATCCTAGGCCTTGCAAGTGGATGAATAATAAAACCAAACAACAAATAGAGTGTGTATGTATTTATCAATGCAATAGTTCATCACTAACAATGGTGGTTGCAACCATCATGAGACAACCCAAATTATTGTTGTATTTGTAACTCCAAGCATGCAATGCCTATATACTCCTACTACTAGGAAGAATAAATAATTGATATTCACCATAATAAATAATTATGTATAATATGTGTATCCATCCATTGAATGCTTGGTATCATGCTGGCATCATGCAAGGTAGACAAAATCAATTGTAGTGGGGTGCAGTAGATTTATGATGAGTCTTGTTTCTCAAAATATTCATTTACGATCTCCATTCATGTTTGAAGCCTATGAAACTAGGATCGCAGACTACAAGGAATTTTTAGGATTTTGGTTGAGCATTATAATTTTATGGTAGGATTCTTCCAATACTTGTCATCCATGATGTCCAAGGATTGCAAAAGAAACCATATTGTAATGTCCCTCCCATACCCAAGATGTTTTTGTAGTTACCAATATTTGATTGTACTTGTCCCTGGTGAGGAGCTCAAGGCCAAGGCCCCACCAGAAACAAAACTGTCCAGTCTGTATAAGTTAATATTCTCTATGTAAAAGACAGAAGACAGTGACACCTTTTAGCAAGTGGCTAACCCAAACCTACAAGGTATAAAGGAGTGAATGGGTGGGGAGCCACATTGATACCATAACCATATCGTTTAAATAACAACAACTTTTAAGGAAGGAATTCCTACTTCACAAAGGAAATCACGCCTACCGCGACTAAGACACCCTAGCTAAGTATTTAACTCTAAGGTGATTTAAGTCCAATAAGGGGATATGCAACCCTCCAAAATATTAAACACAAGATGGAAGGAAAGAAAGGTATCTTCTTGTGGGCATGGGGGGAAAACTATTAATGGTTTAATAACACACAATAGCCATCCTAGATTTTGAAGCAAAGCAAATCCCATTGCCCAAAAGGCTACCCTATAGATAAATATGCATTTTAAAGTTCCTATTTTACTTGATTTAACATGAGGTTAAAAACACCATTATTCCAAAATAATGGGGGCAGGGAAAAAAAAGAAATTATAAGAAGAATTAAATGGGATTATCGTAATAGTCTCCTTTTGGGAAGGTGAGTAAATATTTCATTGAAGGATGACTTTTGTATATACATATAATTGAATTTACCCCTATTTCTTTTATTAACACTTATGATCACAGAAAGGAAAGCGCCTTTGATTGTGCTCTTACTATGGCATGAGTTAGGGCAATCTGCCCCTACCAACTCAGCGAAATCAAGGACGACCAAGAACAAAGCGGTGGGTCATTAAGAGATTTTAAAAAAATATATATACAAGAACAACCCCTTGTTTTAGGGAAATTTTGACAGAGTGGTAGAAAACGTATCTTAAAAATTTATGATGATACCAGGAGGGCACTCGGCGCTTCTTGCTGGAGCTCGGCGTTTTTTGCCAGACTCAGCGATTTATATGGAATGCTACGTTCGTTTAGAGGGTGGATGTTAATAAGAGTTCAACGTATTCAAGGGGGATGCACATTTTAGGGAGCGTGAGAGGTATTAAGTCGGGGGCTAGGGTATGCTGAAGGACACGCACGGAGTCAAAAGGGAAATCGCAAGCTATGCTTCTGATAGCTGTGTTTTCCAAGTGCCAATAGAGAGTTGATTTTGCAGGAGGAGTAGCGTGTTGCTCTAAGGGATTCAGAGAATGCCTAGATCCCGGATCAAACAAAGGAAAACGTGACTTATTTCCTGAGGTATGCTATCGTATTTTAGAAATTAAAAGAAATGGAAATCTCTCTTAGATAGCGATCGGCTGGGTTTCATTCCTCAAATCGCAGCCTGGGTTTTATCCCTTACGTGTTTCCTACTCTAAAATTTACATCACAACCTGGCAATGTTTGGTCAAATAGATATGTTGCACCTTCTTTCTGGGACTGCGATTTGGTAAACTGAGCTGATATCATGCACCTAGTATAAATCGTAGGATGGGGTTATAACCACTTTATGCTTAACAGCGATTCTGATCAATGAATTCTTATGATATGGAATTAGGGTGTTAAGTTCTGAAGTATATTTTCGATCTGAACTAGTGGTTGACCGTAAACCTATGACTTAGTTTCATTGCGGCTTATCAGACTATTATTTTTGGATCTCTCTCTCTCTATATATATACATTCTTATACGATTCGAATCGGAGGGAAACGGGTCTTGAATGCGTTCTTGCTCATGGAATCTGTAGCCTTCCGTGAGTTGCAGAAAGGATCTAAAACTACTGCAAACTAGGACAAGCCGAACGCTACTCTCCTTACTGTCCCGAGCCCAAAATAAAAATGAGTCCCTACCCAAGGCGTCACTATTTAGCCTCGATATTTCTGTCGCCCCACCACCCAGGTAAGCGTTAGGTAAAAATAGTTTTATACCAGGTTATTTTTGCTGCCAAATTCTTTTATGCATGTGCATACCAGCATCCTGCTAAATTGAGGCTGTTGGAGGTGGTTGGATATCGAAATTTGATGTCACCTGAAACCTAACCTGATACACCAAAGATTCAGACCGTAGGAGCTTGTTTTGAACAACTAAATCTGTATTTATCCTTATGGAGGATCGATAGGGATCGTATCCTTGCCTGGTTATGAAATTTTGATCGTACCCACGATGTGAGTTTAGTAGTTCTGAATGATTTGAGTTCAGCGAGTTACAGCACCATTCAGATCAGGTGGGATAAGGAAGTTATACTCACTCAGGTAGGTCGAATCACATGCATATGGTTTTGATTTTTTCTTTACTGAACCTTCTCAGTGATATTTCTGAGCTAAGTCTCCGTTTTTGTTTCAAACCTTGTGCACATAGTTCTAGTGATCGGTAGAACATGCATAAACCTGTAGTTACAGTATTATAACTGACTAGATGGCAGCAACCAGGACTCATGTGAAGTTGTTGTTTCTTATTGACTAGTTTTTAAGTGCATTAGTGTAGACCCAATGCCTCATGGTTTGGGGATGTCTAGAGATCACCAACAATTTTTTCAGAACAATGTTTGCTTCCAGCCTATGTAAGAAAAATATGATTTTTTCTTTAGAGTCCAATGCTAAGAGGACATAAATACTCTGTGAGAGAGTACTTGATGTGTAAACAGGAAGATTGTATGGCAGCCAAATTGTTGCTGTTTGTGACCAGCTTTCGAGAATGTTACATAATAAGATGTTTTGGTGGATTGTAATCCTTTAAGAA
>LPNX010352915.1:205227-283785 GCA_001517045.1 Pseudotsuga menziesii | reverse complement strand
CCTCCTAAAATATTTGTGTCTCTTGTCTCTTGTGATGTGCTTATGTGATTGTTGTGCTTGTTATTCTCTCAGTGAAAACATCTTATCATAATGCTAGCTTAAATGATGAAAAACTAACATGGTATCAGAGCTAACCTGAGAAGAAGACATTGTGCAACTACAGGAACTAGGGATTCCTATTTTGTGGATCTTCCTCCACATATTTTCAGCAAAAGTATACTAATATGACTCTCCATTAAATGGTGCATCGTTCTGTCGATACAGAATTCAATTTCAAGCATTTTCAGTTTCGATGTGGAAATTACGGCTTTCTACAGAAGAGGAATTTTTGAGTGAGAACTAGCATAGGATTGTTCTCCTCATCAAAATGGAAATTTAGAGACCTGGATCAATAAATTTGGTTGGGTGAAACTCTGGGAAAGTCAAACCCTAGTTTGACCCTGAGCTAGGAGAAACCCTAAATACTAAAACTACTAATGTTTGGTACAGTCGCTATATTCCAAGATTGGCGAAGTTTCAGAAGCTGAAAATTGTAAGGGCCGAAGCTCAAATCCTGATGAACACCGTGTCCAAATTTCAGCCTCTGATCCACTATATTCCGGGAGATATGATCTCTCCAAGTTAGGGTTCCATCCTCTTCCAGAAATCATCCATAAACAGGACACCTGGGAAGATCTGCAATATCTTGGGCTACAGAGGTCCAAATGGAATTCTTGAAGATTTTATAGAAAGGGAACGGACTGTAATTTGTGTGGTACGAAGTTCAGACTCAGACGATGAACCAGTGACACGTGGCATGCCATACAACTTCACTGTTCTGAACAGTCCAGTAACAGGTCACCTTGGGAAAAGGATCGTAAATCTCAAATGGTGAAACCAATGCTGATGAAAACTATAGTGTTGGATCAAGGACATGCTAATTTACCTCATTGAGAAATTTTGAGATATAGAGGATCACTAATTTCGGAGATATCATAGAAACAGTAACAGGCATTTCTGTAGAAGAAATCAGAAAATTAGGGCTTCCTGTTCCGGGAGTTTTGCTTCACTGTTTTCAGAAAAGGAGTACGTTGGACAGCGCCATTTGAAGAGATCTACCTGTTCATCCAATCAGATCTAAAAGATTCCAAGTTTTGAAAATTAGGGTTTCTGTGACAAACCCTAGATCAACGAACTCTGGGACAAGGACGGACACCTCAAATCGGTAAGATCTAATCCTTTGCTATTTCCATTTGAGGTTCTCATTTCAAAATGATATATCACATCAGCTTAGTTAAAATCTTGTGGAAGTTGACAACTTCCAAACCTAGAAGTATATGATCTCTCTGAAGAAAATGGATTGGACACCTACATGAGGATGGAGGTTCCAGTTTCAGAGGGAGACGAGACCAAAGAAGACATCATGCTCATGCTACAGAGGATGATGAACCATCCAGAAAGAGATCCATATATGAAAGAGAAGATTCTTCAAGCGAGGATGAATATGTTCTAATATCATCTCTCATAGGTATCATTACTCATGGAAGTGATGATTGGCTTATAGACAGTGGGGCTTCCAAACATATGATGGGATTCAAGGAATCCTTTGTAAGACTATCAGAACATGAATCACCTCACAAGGTGAAACTTGTAGATGACTACCAATATCCAATAAAAGGTAGTGAGGAATCTTCATACAAGCTAGACTCTGGAATGCAGGTTGCATTCATAAATGGTCAAATCATCATGTGACCAAAAGGAAAGACTATCGATGATGCAGTAGTGATTGGAGAACAAGAAGGAGGCTTGTATGAATTGAAGGGCCATCCAGACATTAGAGGAAATTTGGGGTCTAAAATGGGCCTTATAAGAAAACGTGCCAAAATAAGTTTTTGTGAGTTGGAATTCAAGAACCAATAGAATTTCAATAAAATAAGTCAACCATAATGGTTGAATTGCCATATTTGTCATGAAAAAAAACTACTTTTTTTGTTCGTATTTTCGACATATCTCATTGTGTTTTTAATCAAATTTTGATCGGGAGAGCTCGTTGGATGCGGAATTTGATTCCAAATCCAACAAGTACCCACACTGCATACTTTTGACAGACCCTGCTACCCCAAAAACAAGAAATACCTGAAAAAAACGTGATGATGATGTCATCATCATGTTTTTTCAGGTATTTCTTGTTTTTGGGGTAGCGGGGTCCGTCAAAAGTATGCAGTGTGGGTACTTGTTGGATGTAGAATCAAATTCCACATCCAACGAGCTCTCCTGATCGAAATTTGAGTAAAAACACAGGGAGATATGTCGAAAATACGAACACAAAAAGTAGTTTTTTTCTTTCTTCCTCCAAAATTAATTAATATTATTTTATTATTTTAACCATTATTTTATTATTTTAACTATTATTTTATTATTTTCCTTAGGAGGCCCATTTTAGACCCCAAAATTCCTCTAATGAACAAGCCTTGATCCATGTAGAGCCAAATGAGCTTTGGCATAGAAGGCTTGTACATGTACATTACAGAGCACTACCTATTGCAAGCAATGCTGTTGAAGGTCTTCCTGAATTTCAAGCTATTTGAAGGGAAGAACAAAGTCAGAAATGACCTGAAGAAACCAGTTGAAGAATGTGAAGATCCAGAATGCAGAGACCATGCAGCCATAAGAGTCTCTCAAATCAAAGAACAACTTGAAGCGGTAAAAGAAAAAGTGAAGAATGCAAAAGTGATGATGGCCACCTTGAATGGCCTCCCAGGATCGTGGAATTCATTCATTCAAGGAATGTGTTCCAGAAGGAAGTGATTACTTTCAGCAAACTTTGGGAAGAAGAAGAAGCTTGAATCATAAGAAGAGAAGAGAAGATGGGAGCAATTGAAGATCAAGAAAAGAAGATCCCTCAAGCAATGAGGAATATGAAGAACTCAACTCTTGAAGAACTTCTTATCCATCTTAGCATTTGGATAAGAAATGATGCGACTATGAATGAAGAAGACGATGAAGCTGAAGGCTCAAGAAGGAGTCTACCCTCGAAACAAATAAAGATAAGTATTCAATTGTCATTTAATTATATTATTTTGTTATGCATTTGTTTATATTCAGTTGTTGTATTATGCATGATAGGATGTTTGCATTAATGACAGCATACTACTAATATGCATGTGATGGGTAAGTAGCTCATGCTACTATACAAATTATCCATTGCTACTTATCTAGAATGAAACCTCTTTGCGGACATATTGGATTAGTGCACAATCTCAATGTTGTCCTGGTAGAGATGGAAGGCATCTAGAAAGTTTCAGTGAGATATGGATGAATGTTGTATTGGCTAAAGTAGTTGCATGATCATATATTTATGCATAAGAATTTGCCAATATGAATTTTCCTTATGAAATGTTTCTAACCATGCAAATGCATTTGACATGTAGGAAAGATCGCATACATAATCGCCTACAAGCAAAGAAGGATGAAGACTTGTTCCGAAGAACAAGTGACGACAGTTCAAAGACAAAGAATAATATGACAAGCTAACAGATGGGTGCAAGATGAAATTTTGAAGAAGTTCAAGATAGAGGATCTTAGTATCCAGTGATCCTAGATGGATACTACTTGTCACTCCAGTACAGAATCTTTCAGTGCATAGAGTACGAAAGACAGAGGGAGTATGATGCTCTGCTTCAGAGGGAGTGATTGCAGAAGATCCTGAGGTTCGACATGGTATGACAGGATGGGAAGATTACTGATGATTCTAGGCTTTACTGAGAGTAAAGTGGATTCCAACCTTTGATCCAAGGTTGAATGTGGAAGACCAGTGATGCTCCTGTTATGTGTCGATGCACTATTGTTCTAGGTATGGTGGTGTGGTAGAATACAGATGGAATATTCCTTGGACAAGGGAAGTATGCAGTAGAGATCCTGAAGAGGTTCAGGATGATGGACTGCATGGCCTCACCTATGGCATCGAACCTGAAGCTATTGAGTGATGCTTCTTCAGAGACGGTTGATACTACGATGTATCGTCAAATGATTGGGTCATTGATGTACCTGAAGAACACGAGACCAGATATTTGCTTTGTTGTGAACACCTTGAGCCAGTACTTAACAGATCCGAAAAGTGTTCACTTGATTGCTGCAAAGCACATTCTGAGGTACCTAAAGGGTACAATTGATTATGGCCTCAAGTATGATGCGAATCAGAGGATTAACCTGGAGGGTTATGTTGATTCAGATTGGGCAGGCAATGCCATCGATAGGAAGAGTACTTCGGGATGTTGCTTCAGTATGGGATCAGGTGTGATCTCTTGGTTTAGCAGGAAGCAATCCTGTGTGGCACTGAGTACAGCTGAAGCAGAGTATGTCGCAGCTTGTTCAGCTAGTTGTGAGGCAGTATGGCTGTGGAAGCTGTTGTCTGATATATTTGATCTCCAGTTGGATGCTACCTATATACATTGTGACAACCAGAGTTGTGTGAATTTTTCTGAGAATCCAGTGTTCCATGACAGGTCGAAGCACATTGAGATCAAATATCACTATATCAGGGATATGGTGCAGAGAGGAGCAGTGAAGCTCATGTATGTTGCGACGGAGGAACAGATAGCTGATGTATTAACGAAGCCATTGGCTAGGCTGAAGTTTGAGTACTTCAGAGAGAGACTTGGTGTTCTCCAGATCAAGGCTTCCTCCCAGAGACAGTGATGAGACCCTAAGCCATTCTGACGTGGTGAGAGGAATGGTTCCTTCCATGGTCAGATGTAAGGGCTGAGCCATTTTGTCATGGTGAGAGGATTTAGTTCCTTCCATGGTAGATGTAAGTGAAAAAATCTCTCCTCATTGTGAGCTGAGAGTCTTCTATCATTGGATGGGATTGTGCCATTCTGACGAGCAGGTTAGATGTAAGGGCAGGGCCATTCTGTTCATGGCTAAAGGATTTAGTTCCTCCCATGTCAGATATAAGTGCAGAAATCTCTCCTCATTGTGAGCTGAGCGTCTTCCATCATTGGATGGGATTGTGCCATTCTGACGAGCAGGTCAGATGTAAGGGCAGGGCCATTCTGTTCATGGCTAAAGGATTTAGTTCCTCCCATGTCAGATATAAGTGCAGAAATCTCTCCTCATTGTGAGCTGAGCGNATTATTTTATTATTTTAACCATTATTTTATTATTTTAACTATTATTTTATTATTTTCCTTAGGAGGCCCATTTTAGACCCCAAAATTCCTCTAATGCCTTATGATGATAATGCAAGTGATAATGATGTACACTCTATGATGTTGATGCACTCCTATACATTATGATGTACATGCATACCATAGTGTGATAATGCTCTCCTATGCACTATAATGTATACTTGATGATGATGATGCATAAACAGTGCACACTGAGATGATGATGATGATGCATGCCTTATGTTCAGTGAAAGCAGAGCATAATTACTTGTTCAGTAATTATGTATGATGAGGTGTACAATGATGTGTAGACGAGCATATTGACGAGCTTGAACAACAGTATTAATGAGCAGAAAAGGATGACCAGCAGTGATGATCAAATTTGATGTGTAGAGATACTTGAGCAGCAGTGATGAGCAACTATTATTGGAAACAGTGTTGAGTAACAGTGATGAGAATACTGACCATATATTGATGGGTAGTGTTGAACAGTAGAGTGATGTGCAGAGCAAAGGTTGGTTGTGCAGCAGAGCCATATGATTGCTTGCAAGAAGAATATTGCACTTGAGGATTGGACTCCTCAAACCCTTCTTAGTTGGAGCTAAGAAAACCAAGATGGGGCCTATTACAGGAGTTGGTGCTCATTTCATTAGTTGGTATTGATTGTAATCGAGAAGATTGTTATATTTCATGTACAATAAATAAAGATCAAAATTCCATATATTTCTTGTGTCTCTTTTGATGTGATGTTGTGCTTATGACTCATGATGAATTTGATTATGCAATTGATAACATAATGATTGATATGCTCTTATTGACTAAAAGAAGGTAAAAATTTTAAAATTTCTCACACACTAATTCATCCCCCCTCTCAGTGTGGCCATTGTGTCCAACAATTGATATCAGAGCAAGCCTTTGTCATAAGTCTTGTAAGCTTGAAGGAGATCCAGAGAAATAATGGAAGAAAAGCAGAGTCATCAAGAAATAACGTGCCTGTACTTGATGTTATGGACTATTTCGATTGGAGGAGCAAGAGGAAGGCATATCTGAAGAAGTTTGGTGTTTGGGAGACTGTGATCAATCCACCCGCTCCATCAAACAATAAAGTAAAATCAGCTGCACAACAAAGAAAGACAATACTACAACCTTGAAGTTCCTCATGGATGGACTTTCCAGCTCAGTGAAGGAAAGTGTAGGGGAGTACACTTCAGCCAAAGATCTATGGTTCAAGTTGGAGATCAAGTATCAAAAGGCAAGACTAGAACCCGAAAACATAGATCAGGAATCAGAATACAAGCCCCCATAAGAGATCAATCAAGAAGAATACAAGAAAGAAGAGGAATTCAATAAAGGTATGGACTCTTGTGAATCTAATGATAGCTTCTGTGATTAAATTGAGAAAGTTCTTGCAGATGAGGATGAAGGGCTATCAAAGGCTACACATGAGATACATCTCACATTGTTGAATATTGCTCTCAAAGAAAACTGGGTCATGAACACAGTGAATGTGAACCATAGTGAATTCACGAAGTTCAAAAATAAAATATTGGACTCTTTGAATGAATATCAGCAGAAGACCATGACAATGAAGGTGTTTCTTGTAAATCTCAAACATAAGGACAAAGAGTTGTGGGTCAGATGAAAGACAAGGATGCTGAAGTTGAACAACTAAAGACTGAATTGACCAGTCAAACGCAAGAACAATAAGAACTTACTGAAGAGCTTGAAGAAACTAGGGAGGCTAATCATGATCTGAAGACTCAGCTGGAGGAAGCCAAAAGGATAGAATAAATCTTGAAGAATCAGTTGGAAGAAAAGGAGCATACAATCCAGAAGTTAGAAATGCAAGTAGTTGGTCTCAGAAAGAAAGGTGAGAAGAATGATGCTTTTGTCAAGTTTAAGGACAGTTCAGCTGTCCTAGATAAGATCTTGGATTTCCAAATATCTCCATGTGACAAGACGGGTCTGGGTTACAAGAAGGAGAAAGAAAATTCTGAAGATATCGCTTGGTCTCCCAAGACTCCAGAAGCAGGTCCATCAACATCCAAAGTTGCTCCCCATGCACCTACACATGACAACAAGGACTTTTCCAAGTTCAAATATGCATCAAATAGTTAGCCGTATTCCTCAAAGAAATCTCAGAAAATAAACAACTCCAAGATGGAATCAAAGTCCTAGGTATGAAATAGGATTCAGTGGTTATTGTTATTTTTGTTCTAACTTTGGTCATAAAGTTGTGGATTGTATACTCTATGAAAGAAGAAGTGGTGGAAGGCCCAATGACTCAATTAGATTCTGGACATCTAATCAAGTTGGACAAGATGTTGCCACATGTCACACATTTAGATGATACACATGTCGTGGGTTTGGTCACAAATCCCAAGAGTGTGCAAGTCAAAGAAGTCAACTGAGGAAGAGTCCTTCATATACATTGGCAAGAAGAACCAGTGAACCTTGGAAGAAGACCAATGCAGGAAGATTTGAAGATCAGAAGAGAAAGACCTACATTCAGGGATACTCTCAAGCATGGATACATGAAGTTGATCAAAGAAGTGTTGGAAGTTCCAACAGCTCAGTCAGGTGTTGGACATGCAACCATGTTGGTCACATTGCTACATATTGTCGTACGATGAGGTGTTGTAGTTGTAGTGGCCTTGGGCACAAAGCTCAATATTGTTGGAGTACATGGAAACAACCCTTGAGAAGTTTCCTATACAAATCATCAAGGAAATCCAGTACATATGAAGGAACAAATGTTGAAAGGACAGATTCCAAGAAGAAAGTATGGATGAACAAGACTGAGCAACTACAGATAGGAGAGGTTGATCAGAGCAAGGAGGATGGATTCCATATGGAAATACAAGCTTGAGGTCTCTCAAAGACCTTTGCACACCTTGAGTTCATAAAGCTGGAGGATGAACTCAAAGGAGAAAGGATGGTTACTCCAGGAATACAAACAAGTCCTACGATCGTGCATATTGACAGGGGAAGAAATGATCAGTAATTTCATATGCATATATGTGGACACCCTTTTCCATTGATGCCAAATGGGGAGAGATGAAGACAAAGGGATAGATGAAGAGAAAAGGGGATCATGCTCATAGGGGTAGCATGAGTTGTTGTCATCAATGACGAAGGGGGATATTGTTGATGAAATTGTCATTTATGCGAACATGGACTTGCAGTGGACCCACAGGTTGTCATTGATTCCACCAAGTCTCACTTGCGGTGCCTTTGACCCCTTACAGAGTGGATTTGTGCCTTGAAGCACCTTGTACCCATTTAACAAGGTCCATGTACCCACAAGGTTGGAACTTGTAGCAACCACCTTACTGAAGATGCTGAAGACCCTGTTGATGGTGTTGAAGACATGGGAGATGGTGTTGAATCCTTTTTGGATGATGGCGAATCCGTATATGGGTTGGAGAATCATTAATGACCCATTCCATGGTCATTCATGCTTTATTAGTGTCATGGTACCCCACATGTGATGTCATGATGGATATTGACCCTTGGAGGTCTCTTGGTGTGGTTTAGGTGGTTGAAGAAGCCTATGAATCCCCTTGCTTGATGAAGAAGCCCTGAAGAAGCCGTTGGACCCATATTTGATGGCTTAATGGTCCTTAAAGGTGATGATGTGGTCATTAATGACTTGATGAAGACTTGGAAGCCTTGATGAAGATATTGATGCCCGTGTAGCCCTTGTTGGGGTCATGGAATCTTGGAGATTGTCATTATGCATGAGAAGGTTTGGCACCCACATAAATGGAGGCATGATGACCCTTGGACACTATATAATCATTGATGGTGCATTTGGAAATGATTTGGGTCTTGGAATCCATACATATGATGGCTTGTAAGCCCATGATTGTTGGAGCCTTTGATATGATGGAATATTTGGTCATGATGCCCTCATCACTTGGTGATGGACTCCTATGTGTTGGGCTTGAAGTCCATGGAAAGTATCTTGTTTAAATATTATGTGATATCTTTGAAAAAGACCGTGAAACCCTTGCATGTGGTGCCTTGGGTCTTGAACCCACACACTTGGTAGCTTTTTTATGGTGATATATGGTCCTCTTTGTGGTTTTATGGATATTGGGATGTAGAGGGAGGTAGAGCCCATGGAATTTCCTTTATGTGTTGAAGAAGACTTTGAAACTCTTGTAGTTGGTGGTATGGTCTTTGGCACCATCATGTGTGGGGTCTTTGACATTCTGAACATATTGAAGAATTTAAGGGTATTAGACCAAGTATTTGAAAATAAACCCATCATAGGGAGATAGTCCTCGTTAATCAATTACGTTGATATGTGTAACAACTTCTAACTCCTTATGGTTGAAGAGATATGAATTTTTGAAGTTGGTGCACCCCACCTTTTTTGGTCAGCCGACCAAACCAAAGAGAATTTAATTATTTGTAATTTTGAATTGCATGTCGGCCCAGTTTGAGGTACTAAATTTCCTCCACAACCTATATAAATAGATTATCAAACATTTCATTTGTTCATCATTAATTCTCTCATTATTTTCGCAACTCTTGGAGAAAAGTGTGAAACTTTGTGGAGGAGAAATTTCTGGGCATCTTCACTAAAATTGGCATAACTTTCTCATACATAATCAGAATTACAAAATTATTGGCTCGTTGGAAATATTGTTACGAGGGCTATGTGGTGACATGATCTAGATCATATTTGGTTTTTCTACAGTTTCTTCATCTTGTGATCTTCGAAAAGGTATGGTTCATGCTTTTGGGTTTCTCTTGTGATGACACATGTCTCTCATGGATAGAATTCATCTTTGATCTTAGTATGTGAGCCTCTATATAGGTATATATATTTAGAATCAGTATGGAGGATATGATGATGATGTTTCATAACTTTATGCTATGATATGACACACTTTATGATGATAATGCATGTGATAATGATGTACAATCTATGATGTTAATGCACTCCTATACAATATGATGTACATGCATACCATAGTGTGATGATGCTCTCCTATGCGCTATGATGTATACTTGATGATGATGATGCATAAATGGTGCACACAGAGATGATGATGATGTATATTTGATGCTGAGGATGCATACCCTATATGGATACCTATGATGATGATGCATGCCGTATGTTCTGTGAAAGCAGAGCATAATTACTTGTTCAGTAATTGTGTATGATAAGGTGTTCAATGATGTGTACATGAGAAGATTGACCAGTGTGACCAATAGTATTAATGAGTAGAAAATAATGACCAGCAGTGATGAGCAAAGTTGATCTGTAGAGATACTTGAGTAGCAGTGATGAACAGTTGTGATGAGCAACAGTGTTGAGCTACTACAATGATGAGAAAACTAACTAGAGATTGATGAGCAGCGTTGACCAACATAGTGATGAGAAGAGATTTATGTGCGGAGCAGAGGTTGGTTGTGAGGCAGAGCCATATGATTTCTTGCAAGAAGAACCTTGCACTTGAGGATTGGACTCTTCAAACCCTTCTTAGTTGGAGCTAAGAAAACCAGGTTAGGTCTTGTTACAAGATTTGGTTCTATTTTCATCTGTTGGTGCTGCTTGTAATCTAGAAGATTATTGTCTTCCATGTACAATAAATAAAGATCAAAATTCCATATATTTGTATGTCTCTTTTGATGTGATGTTGTGCTTATGACTCATGATGAATTTGATTATGCAATTGATGACATAATGATTGATATGCTCTAATTGACTAAAAGAAGGTAAAAATTTTAAAATTTCTCACGCACTGATTCACCCACCCTCTCAGTGTGTCCAGTGTGTCCAACATACACCACCTATCTTACTTATAAATATCAGGTTTCTCATTGTTTTTCTATAATCGGTTCGAGAACTTCAACTCGAATCTTACCAACACATCTTATGCTTTAGGGCTGAATAGGATTTTATTGGGTATGTTGTTGTGCAAAGGGTCAATAGATTAATGCAAATGGGGAAAGCACAAGACAATTGAAAATGCCAGATGTTGTAAATCATATTGGAAAACTGACTAAAACAAGGATCATATGAGTGATGACTTTGGTTCAAGCTGATGTTAATATTAAAAAAAAACAACAACTCAACATATCTTAATATAAAAAACTTTGTTCATAAAGACATTCCAAACATGAAATCCAACATACTAAATCTAGCATGGGCATTCATAAAAAAACATCATTATGAAGGAATCCATGACCGAAACCAGTCTAAACAAGACTGCATGGAATCCAGATTTAAAGATTATCTAACCCAAGCTCATAATAAATAGAATCTTGTCTCGCATTACAGGTTTTCAATATAAATTTACAAAGTAGAATTCTTAGGATTTTCAAAACATGGCTCTCAACCCTTTACAATTCTACAGGCTCTCGGTTGGAACCAACCCCTTTACATGGCAAATTAGAATTTATAACTTTTTTAAGATAAGAGTTGTTTTTAGCTTCTATGAATCAAATCTTATCAATCAACTCACAATAGACTAAATGTGGTGATGATTACAAAAAAAACTAGAAATAAATCTTTTTTATCTTCATAATTAACTTGATTCCCTAAAGTTATTTGAAATGCCTTCCTACTGAAGCTTTGATTGCCACATACCCTCAAATTTTCTACCAACTAATTTTGAATCTGGAAATCTGGAGATTTAAATTAACTTTCCAAGTGTTTGATGCCTACTTCCTGAAGATATGGGTCAATCCCTCTAGATTTGTATGTGCTTTTCCACTTGTTTTAAAATTGCTACTCCATTGTCAACAAATCTGGAATCGATCTTCCAACAGTTGCTTGAAATTAGGAAGAAATTCATGGAAATCGATCTTTTGTTTTGAGATGTTTGACCACCTATCTTTTATATATGGGATTCGATACTGATTTTGATATCCTCTTCTTCAGTAACTAATCCTCTGCCTCTGGATACTCTGCCATCTTCCCATTCCATTTAATAGCTATATCATTTTTTCCAATGTAGATCACTAATGGTTCATCATTGATATTGCAATCATTTGAAATGTGTATGCCCATGAATGTTTTATTTCCAAAACATATTACAAATGTTCCGACTATAACCGAATCAATATAAGGAATATGAGTTGAATAAAAGCCTCCATGTTAGTTCATATGAACAATTTTTAACAACAATTGTGCATAATTGGTATATGCAAGAATTATAGCTTCCTCCCTTTAGCGTTGGATGCTTGATTTTTAAGAACTAGCATGAATAGAGAATAGTGAAAACTTCTCAACAAATTCAACCCTGGATGCATTTAACACAATCTTAGTTGAAGCCTCTGTATATTTTACTAAGTTACTCTCTGTCCAAATAAAGCAAGACTGTCATTCCTTACTGGATCTCAATAATGAACATATATACATCTCAAAACCTATGTACAAAATCCATATTGTAATCTACAAGCAACATAAGTTCCTGCATTAAATTCTAGCTTTGTTCTCAATTCCCAATACGCTTTACACATCGTGGATGCCATCAACAATGGATGGTGCATTTCTTAACTTCAAACATCACCTAATACCCTTTACACATCGTGGATGCCATCAACAATGGATGGTGCATTTCTTAACTTCAAACATCACCTTTATCTAGAACCATGACTTGGTAAGCTCGTCTTTTGATACCTCTGGCATCTCCTCGATGTATTTCAAAGCTCTTCTCATTAACACCTGATTATTCCTTTGACAACTAGTAGGCATTTTCCTTTTGTTAAACATTAGCCTTTCATTTATAACGTCAGTGTTTCTTGATGTTTACTTGACAGTAGGATGAATGTTGGCATTTGTATCCACTCATAAGCACTCACAATGTGTAGATTTCCTCTTGTGACACTTTATAGAAATGTTGTCGATGGTTGTACTCTCAATGTTGACCGTTTGAAATATAATCTTTGTTGCATATCTTAATGTGTCTAGGTTATTTACAACATTCTTCAAATGGAATTACGTTATGCCAAACGTTGATACATAACTTTTTCAAATACATAAAGAATGCAGATTTGAACACGCTTAACTCTTAACATTTGGATAGAAATCCTGGCATATATCCTAGGAAGACAACATTACTTATGCGTTTGCATTCAACGCTTATATCCCACATGGATAAAAAGGAATATTTCACTAGTCTTCATATATGCCGAGGGTTACGTAGTATGTACAATTATGGGCCCATGGGATTCCCTTTGCTCTCTTGCAAGAACTTCGTTTAGACGACGAGGAGGAGGCTTGGGTTTGTTGACTTGGGAATAATGCCAGCTATACATAGATGGGGCATGGCTTGAATACAAGCCATATACCTTTCAGCGGGCTTTACACATTAAACATAAAAAAGGGCAATGACCATCATTTTTGCCAAGATGCTTTATAGCCACATAACAGGAAAAATGAATGTGATAAAGAACTATTTTTTAATAAAAAAAATATTTTTATAAAAACTATTATTTTAATAGAAATATTGAAAGTCTCTTTTCTTAAATAATAATGATTATAAAAATCATAATTTCCAAATAATCAAAAGGCAAAATTGACACAATGGATAAGATTTGAGAAAAATGAATGTTTTCACTTTAATCAAGTTTTTTTATAGCAGGGTGAAAGGATTGGACCTCAACATATCAATGGAGATGGTACATTGCAATATTCATCTGATTGGGTTTAAGAGGATGAGTGATTTGAAGGATTTGACATAAGGAAAGTTGACCAAGGTCAAAGTTGAGGCAATAAGAAACTGACCACGGTGACACCAAAACTCAAGGCTTTGGGAATATACTTTTTGAACATTCCAACGACAGAAATTAGGATCTCGCTTTACATGCGCGCTGCCAAAATCCAAAACTTTTGATGGGGCAGATTCTGGTACCAACATCTGGCTCCGACTGGAGACAGATTCCTCCCGCATTTCCCGAATTATCTCTGTCATTCACAACTTATTATGGAACTCTACTTCACCTTCACTGCAAACCATGGCTTCCTTGCAACTAAAAATAAGAAGTACCATACTCCATTGGATTGGAGTCTTATTAGAATATGAACTACTGCAACTCAAAAGAAGTTGAAAAAGAGAATTGTTGGAAACAAACTACACATTGAAAACTAGTTCATGTACTGCAAACTGAAACCAATGCTCGAGAAGCAAGCTTATTTATTTATAATTTGTATTTCTAACCAGCTGCTTGGTCTTCTCAAGTATTAGAAAATTGCCACCATAACCATTTAAAATTTTCATCAACCAACCAAATTTGTCTTCCATCTTTGAGCACACTTATAACTAAGAAAAACATGGAAGACAATAATATAACAACTTACACTTGCATCTATGAAACTCTGTGTTTAAGAGATCAAACATAGAATATTCATGTTTCATTTCTAACTCTAAATAACTAGCCACTAGATCTTCAAAATCAGAAGAGAATATATATATATATATATATATATATTATCGTTGATTCCAAAAAAATACTTGCCATTGCGTAAATTATTTTTTATTGAGAAAACGTTGTCTTGCCGCTACTTTTGATTTCATGACAATCTGGGGAAGCAAGACTTCTTTGACTCTGGTGGCATTATTCTGAAATGATTAAAGATGTAAAAACTTTATAAGCTTGAAAATTTGAATTTTCTTCAAACTTCTTCATGACAAGATTATCTCTTTATTTATTACTAGGAAAAGATTCCGCCGCCAAACATAAAAATTCAGGTTGTTGGTTTAAAGCATGAGTTTGTGCATTAAAATATGAAAATGATAAATAAAAATAGTGAAAGGAATGCTTATCCATTTTTTTAATCTCATTTGTTCATATTTCTCTTACATTTCTCCTGCATCCAAATCTGGACTTTGTTGCTCATAAAATTGTTCCTACTCCAAATCTTCATCATGAACTATGGTGAGTTGATTGCAAGGTACAAAATTGATAGTAAAGGGTGATGGATCAGCTCTATCATTCACAAGTTCACATGAATGATCATGACCAAGGAGGATTTGGATACAAACACCATGACCTTTACATGGTTAAGATGTAGGACATGAATCAAGATCAATAATGCAAGAAGATGACTAATTTACTTCTCCCAAAGAAGGATATGTGAATGAAGGTTTATGATCATTGGAGTAAACAAACAAAAAAATTATTATTTTGACATGCAAGGGGAAAGATTGGAAAAAGCTAATGAATCAGAACAAGAGTTCATGGAGGAAACTAACAAGTTAATTCCTGGTCTTTCCATTTGGATTCTTTATTTTTTTTAAACAGGATACTTCCTCCAGTGAATCCTTCTAAACATGGAGCCTCATAGTGAATGATTTGTAGCCAATATTCAATATTTGTCTCTTGTTCACCATCAAAAGATAGAATTATTCAATGTAATGTACCACGGGGAAGATGACTTTGTTCCTCTGTTCCCTGGTAACGGTGCCTGAAGATGTTTGTGCTATATGATGTTTGTGCCTCGTAATCGGTTCAAGGACTACAACTCAAACCTGACCAACACATATTATGCTCTAGGAATAAATATGATTTGATTGGTTATGTGGTTGTGCAATGAGTTAAGAGATTAATGCAAATGGGGAAAGAACAAGACAACTAAAAACATCAGATGACATAAATAACATTGGAAAACTTACTAAAATAAGCATCATATCAGTGACAACGTTGGTTCAAGCTGATGTTAATATACGAAACAAACAAATCATCATATCTTAACATAAAAAATGTTGTTCAGAAAGACATTCCAAACATGAAATACAACATACTAAATCTACCACAAGAATTCATTAAGAAAACATCATTATGAAGGAATCCATGCCCAAAACCAATGTAAACAAGACTGCATAGCATCCAAATTTAAAGATGGTTTAAACCAAGCTTGTAACAAATAGAATCTTGTCTCACATTATAGGTCTTCAACAGAAATTTACAGAGTAGAGGTCTCGGGATTTTCAAAACATGGCTCTCGACCCATTATACAACATAAGAATCTTACAAAGTTGTGTCATTGAAAAAATGTTGAACCTAAAAAAATCGAGAGATTTTCGAGACATTGGTAAATTGAAAAAATCTAAAAATTTTGAGAGAAATCAATGATGTAGTGCAACAACGCTTTTGATGCAATTAAAAAGGGAACCATGTTGAGTGAGAGATTGCACATTAGCATGCGCTATAGAAATGTGAATATGTGTAGGGCAACGCGTTATGTGATCATGCAATTTGTAAAAGAAGAAATAATTACACCCATAAAATGAAGCAATCGAAAACAAATTGCCCTAAAAATCGCTTGGGCTTGAGCCTTGACTTTACATAAATCCCAAGGATTGACATTAACAAAGTCTACCATTAAAATTGGTAAAACCAAATTTCAAGGCTTAAACTTCATGACAATGTCAAAAACCACAACTATAAAAAAATATGAATCACACTATCATTTTCTTTCAAATATTATACAAAAATGAGAGAGTCTATTAATATTTATCTTTTTCAAAAAAGAGAAGAAGCATCCTCACATTCTTGGTTGCTTGCACGATCAAATCTACATCTCAATCCCATCCCATCCCATCCCATCCCATCCCATCCCATCCCCTAACATTCTCTAATGTGAGAGGGGTGGGCACTAGTTTAGTGTTTAGCAAGGTAACTTAAGGACATATACGGAATACCTTTGCCTTTTTCTATTTCAAGAAGACATGTAGCATTTATCTTATTCACAATTCATGTACATTTAATTTTAAATAATTCCATCAATGAAATTGTTTTGTTTTGTATTTACTAGTAATTAGTGATGCTAATAAAGTTTCATTCTGATTTGAATACGATAACAAAGAATGCTTTAATACTTGGGTTACAAATAGTGTTGAGGATATCAATTTACAAAATGTAAAAATGTTAAATTTAATACTTGGGTTACAAATAGTGTTGAGGATATCAATTTAAAAATGTAAAAATGTTAAATCTCATATTTTTATTATTGAAATTATTTTTATGCCATTCACTATTGACTATTATCTTTATTTCTTTGTCTATCTTATCTATGATATGTTGAAAAACACCATTGTTGCAGTTACTCTTATTGTTGCAGTTACTCTTATGCATTATGTTGTTCACAACTATTCTTTCATGTTGTTCACAACTATTTTTCATGCATGTTTATAATTGCTTTGATTTTATATCATAGATATATATTTTTGTCATGTAGGTTTACTATTGACTTTATACTATATAATTATATTGTATAAAAATATATTTTATCTTTCAACATATCTAGTTTTTACTTTTTTTTTCTTTTTTTTTTTAATTTTATTTCTTTTATTTTAAAGTTATAGTATCATGTAAAATGTAGATAATAGTTTAAAAAGTTGTGAGATGGAGTATTATCTTCTCCACTTAGGTTATATTCCTATAAATAACATATTGAGTTCATAATGAGTATATTATTATAATGAAATCAAGCTCTGTGCAAAAAAGTAAATTGTGAATAATGATCATCATTTTGAGATTATCTAAGTTTGAAAGATTATTAAAAAATGAATTTTTTTTTTTTGTAAGTTGTACCCACAAAGTTTTGAACCAATGACCTTGTGCAATGAATGCCTTAACAATACACCCATTCACCATCTATTCTACACCCCAAGGGTGTTCATTTGAAGATATTAATTATTAATAAAAATTAGTTAAATAAATATTATGTTACACACACACATATAACCGCTCTTACATTTTTCATATTCTTAATTATTTAGATTTTGTTTTACATCCTAAGCGGGCTAATGGTTAAGAACATGTGTTTTATCGTAAGAGGCCATGGGTTGAAATCCGGATGAGGGTTGGATTTGTGCACCTCTGTAGAATTTAACAATTAAATCATTGCGCGGAAGGGGGCCTCATACACCAAAAGAGAAGATTGGAGAATTATATGTTGAGATGGGAGACAACTTCATTGATTTTTCAACATTGTTATTAACATGAAAATAAAATTTGAGGAAAAATTTAAGGATGTTTTTCCATATTTATGCATGGCATTTCAATAAAATTTGAATTAAATACCTATTATGCCTAATAACATTAATGACAAATGGTTGAGTTAAGCCCTTTACATAATCATTATGTAATCTACTCATAAATTATATAAGTATAAGTATCATAGGAAGATAATACATAGCAATTTTGTGAAGATTCCGTGAATTTTGATTTACAGAATCACTCATCCTAAGTTTTTCAATTGAAAAAACAAAATTATATTAAAACCTCATAAAACCTTTAAGCAATTATTTAGAAGCTTTAAAGGTAAACACGATCCTCTCTTTTCACAAGGTGTATACCATATTCTTGCTTTTGTGTAAAATCCTATATACCAAATTAAAAAAATTGAATTATATTAAAACCTCATAAAACCTTTAAACAATTATTTAGAGGCTTCAAAGGTAAATATGATCCTCTCTTTTCACAAGGTGTATACCAAAATCTTGCTTTAGTGTAAAATCCTTTATATACCAGATTAGTAGATCTATCATAGTCTTAAAGAACATAAATTAAATGCCAATACTTTTTAATTGTCATTTTAAATTTGTTTTCCTAAACATTCCCATAACACCAAACACTTTATCTACTTTAATCACATCAAAATCTTAACTCCAACTCCCTATTCTTAATTTGGTATAATTAAAAACCCTCAAAATATAAAAACACTCTAAAGACATTAAATTGGAAATAGTTATAAGTTAAATCTCATTCTTGAAAGACCATTGACTTCATGATTTTCCTACATTAAATTGGAAATAGTTATAAGTTAAATATATATATATATATATCATGATTTTCCTACATTAATTTAATATAACTTTCACTAGGTTCTTGTTTTAATTTATTGTTATTTGATTTTTTATATTTACCCTATTTTTATTTTTTGCATTGATAATTATGTGCTTTGTAATATATACCTTTCGTTTACATGTTTAAATTATATATGTGAGTGAATATTCCTACTTTAGTCAGTGCAAAGTTAAATGTTGGTTTAGTGAAACCATTCTGTGAAAAAAAATAGTGGATATTATATGGGCATTGGAGTCGGATAAAGCCCTTGGGTCAGATGGATTCTCTATTTATTTCTACTAAGTTTGTTGGAATGTTATAAAATCATATCTACTCTACATGATATCAACCTTTCATAAAAAAGCCAAAGTGGGAGGGTGCACCAACTCCACTTTCCTTGCTTTAATTCCAAAGGAAGTTAATCTAGTAACTTTTGATAGGTTTTGGTCTATCGCGCTTTGTAACACTTCATACAAAATTCTGGCCAAACTTGTAGCCAATAAACTTAAGCTTTTGTTAGGAAATTTAATGTCTCCTCTCCAGGGGGGGTTTGTAAAAGGAAGGCATCTCGTTGATAACGTTATTCAAGTGCAAGAAGCCCTTCACTCCAGCTTTCAAAGGAAGGAGAAAGGTATGATCATCAAGCTGGATATGAAAAATGCGTTCGACCATTTAATCTTTCCTTTCTCTATCAAGTTCTTCTCTCTTTTGGTTTTAGTGATGAATTTGTTAGTTTGATAAAAGGCTAGAACTTGGATAGCGCCCATTTTCCAACAAAACTTTTCCAAGATTCAAGAGGACTTCGTCAAGGGTGTCCTTTGTCACCTTTCCTTTATATCTTGATGGCTAAATCTTTAAGTAGAAAGTTTACAGCTAAATTGGTTGCCAGCTCTATCCCGGGAATTAAGGAAACAAGAGGCGTGGATCCTATAAATCATGCCCTCTTTGCAGATGACTCTCTTCTTTTGGGAGGGGCCTCATTAAAAATTGCTCAAGCCTTCAATGAAATATTACAATTTTTTTGTTTAATCTTAGGAGCTCTGATTAACAAAAGAAAGAGTGTTGTATATGGTTGGAACGTAGACCATCTGACAATTCTTCGAACAGCTCGATCCTTGGGTTTCACTGGTTTTGATAAGTGGGACAAGATCAAATACTTGGGCCTCCCATTAACCTTGGGACCAAGTCCTTCCACGCTTTGGATTGAAGTTATAAGAAAAATAAAAGCAAAAATAGTATCATGGGGTGGTGTCGGAGGAGCTAGTTGGTGAGCCGACTAATTAGAGATTAGGTCGGCCTCCAAAGCTCGTGTCGGTTGACTGAACCGACAAGTATTTATTCATAACTGTTTTGTAAATCATATATAATAGGCTGTTGAGCCAGATACGAACTTGGTTCGGTTTGATGCTTGTGAGAATCCTTATGTGTTTTATGTAATATAAAGTTGTTATTCGACCTACTACATTGTCTCTTGTCTCTATTATGATTATATGATTCTATATGTGTATTATTGGTAATGTAATGATCTGAGTGATTACAACATTGGTTATGTTGTCGGTAGTACATGTACCGATGAAATGAACATTAGCAGATGATCTCAGAGAAAGAGATTAAAGACAGGTGGGAGCATAAAATTGCAAACTACTTGCAGAATTATGCTTGAACAAACAAGCTGACTGTTGCCCAGGCGAAGGAGAAATTCTTTACTGAAATGCATGAAAAGTTTGTAGAGTCGGTGCCTCAGTTTCTAAAGAAATTACTAGATGAAAAATCCTATAGACACTAAGGAACAAGAGTTTCTCCAGAAACTGATAAGAGGAGGACGAACAAACCTGTCAGAGTGGTTTGAGAAAATCACAAATGAGTTCTGCCAGGAACATGCCGTGGAAGAGAGAGTTTCGGTCAAAACTATCAAAAAAAGGTTCTACACTGACTTTACCGAGCAATTCCTTTGCTCACTACCGACCCTTTTGTTTAGATTCCTAATCGATAGAGGAGTAGGGCAAACCTCGTCCATCACTGATCGAACCGCCACTGAATACCAACTGGGCAGAGAAGCAAAAAGCGTGGGAGAATTTCATTGCCGAAAGGGAGTGGGAGTACTTCTTGAACAAATAGACAAAACTACCTGGGTTTACTAAAGTGTCGGGTAGGCTATGGGGGGGTAGTTGGTCATGTGTTGGGGTGGAGTAGAAGGATTCTAGTCGACATTAGAAAGAACCACCAACAATGAAAAGTCGGGCCAAGAAAGAAATAATTCAGACAATGAATCATAAAAAGACTCCGGATTTGCAGAAAATAGAAAGAGATAAGAGGCAGAAGAGAAGGGAGGAACGAAGAGAGCAAGCCATCGCACTACAAAGAAGAATGAATACCAGGGTGAGTGAAAATGAAAGACATACGCCAGATTCGGGTCATGACTGACAGGAAGAAGGCATAGACGAAGAAGAAGTGTCACTGATGGAAGAAGATCTGTGGATAGAGCAGCGTGAAGCTCTCCATATTGAGATACCCAAGGAAGTAAGACCTTTATCTCCAACTAATTCGAACTTGAGTGCCCGTGTGCAGACCATTGTCGAATAGGACCTAAGGCTACAAGTTGGCGAGTTCGACGTATGGAGTTGACTAGACGGCGAAGGAAATGAAGTCGATCATTTTGTAATTCGTCGACCTAAGGAAGGAAGCTGGGTCACATTCCAAGCATACCCGTACAACCAAAGTATCAACCTGCTCTACCCAGGAAATGAAGGAGCACCCCCCCTGCTAGACACATCTTTGGGAAATACAGAACAGTCAGATCCGCACAGGAGAATATCTGAGCTACAGTAATTAGCTTGGAATTCAACAGAAGAAGTCAAGTTGATCCGACTACTTATCGAGGAGAAATCGACAAATAAAATTTTCGAAGGGAACAAGAGTTCCAATGAAACTCGTTGTGATCAACACAAAGCTACAGATAATATCCCACCACCCCCACCACCACCTCCTAAAGCAAACAGCACCGACGATGACATGGGGCACGACGCAGCACACATCCCCCTCTATGAGGGTGATGAGGATCCCAGATGTCACTAGTTCGTCTGTGAATCGACATTGGAGGCTAACGCTGTAAATAGTGAAGAGAGACAGATGACACGGTTCATTGGTGCCTTACAGAAGAGGGAACTAACTTGGTATATGAAATATACTGAGAAGACACCTAACGCGACCAAGGAAAAAATTAAACAACAGTTCTTATCCTTCTTCAAAAAACCAGATGCAAAACATCTGGTGGCAAAAAAGTTGAGAACAATTGTCCAAAAACCCACAGAAATCATTCAGGAGTATGATAAGCGATGGAAGGACCTATTGAGCCAATTAGACTATAACGTTGATGAACAACTTTTAATTCAATGGTTTCTTGCATGACTTGTACATAAAATCCAAAGACATATCAATCTGGACACATTCAAGTCATATGAAGAAGCATTGATGAAATATTTCCAGGTTGAGATGGATGATGACTATCCAGCAAATCCTGTCGACAATCGCATCGAGGAGCAGTTGGAGATCATGCAAAAATCATTAAGAGAACTGAACCTCAAAGGTCAAGACATTTGGTGCACAACCTGCTCAACGGTCGGACATACTAATGACAACTATCGACAAGAAGAAAATCGACAGGATGTCCATTTTGTTCAAACGAAATGTTTCTGTGACATTTTCCAAGAACATGGGTCACACATGACGAAGGACTGTCCTTACAATATGAAAAATGGAAAAGCTTCATGGTGTGCGATCTGTGAGGTAGAAATTCATGCGACAGCCGAATGCCATCTGAACCTAAAGAATCGACAAAATTACCATGCAGTCTACCAGATGAACGATGTTGCCCAGAACAATTATAATATCCCGAGGAACAATGAAAAAAATGAACAAAGTAACCAATGCTATGAAGGTCGAAGATATGAGCGTCGATATGACAATTGTCATGGAGGATTTGGAGGTCGAAGCTGATTCAATGGAAATCGGGACAACAGACCACGACGACCCATTCAGTGGTTTACATGCTATAAATAAGGCCATCGATATGTAGACTACCCGTATAAATATCGGAACGACCTGAAATTTTTGTACTAGTTGTGGAGTGGGCGATCACTCACTAGAGGATTGTCCCACTATACTTGAAAAAATTATTAAGAATAAAAATGTTAATGTCTTGTCGTGCGTTAAAAAATGTGATATAAACCCTACAAATAATTTACATGTAGTCACCAAACAAGGAACAAATACTGGCAATGATAATCCACGCATAAGTAAAATAAAATAAAAAGATGATTATCCTAACTCCATAAAGCAAAAACAATTGTACAATGATGCATCAAACATGTTCCAAGAATTTTCCCAACAAGAAGAAATCGATAATAGTCGACAAGATGTCTCACAAGAATTACTTAACTTAATACATAATGACAAATCAGTAGCACAATTCATTGATCTGTTATATAATATTAAGAACAAGCATAGCATGGAGAAACAAACTAAAAATATATGCAGCCTCAATTAGAAAGATAAGAGTGATGCCGACCCACTTGTCAACCTGGAAATTGAGGGATATCATGTTTGACAAGTTGTGCTAGACTTTGGATCCCAAGTAAACATCATGACAAGGGATACATGGGAACAATTAGGCAGACCTCGACTAAATGAATCAGGCATATATCTTAAATTAGCAGAACAAGGTCTGATCAAACCCATCAGTGTATGGAAGAATGTCGACACGACCATAAAGGGAATCTCGACAAAAGTCAAATTTGAAATCATCGACCCTAAGGAAGGATCCAGTTTCTTCCCAGCCCTGGTAGGCCGACCATGGGGTAGGAAGATGAAAGCATCAATCTCGTTAGATAAAGAGAGGATAAAAATCAAAGGAAACGGACAAAAATTTATTATCCCTATCCATCCCTCTCAAGGGGAACCCTGGACTAAACCAATAGATGAAGAAATCGATGTTCGACAACTCTACAAAATCCAAAATGACGAAGACTATATTGAGCCAAACATATACGGGGAACTTCACTTGGGTAACCAAGATTCAGTTGGTTATAACTCGGATGCATAATTATATGATTGGGAGATAGAAAATTATGAAACTCAAGCACGAGGATGTTGGACTATCCAAGCTATATCAAAGAAATCAACTCGACAATGCTTTTTGGTGTCCATCATTCCAAAAATATTTGAAAGAAAAATTAGGGAATACCCTTCGTTAGCGCCGATTAAAAAAATAAATAAACAACCTCTGTCGTATAAAGAAAGAGAGTCACCAGTACTCCATATCGAACAAGTTTCTAAAAACCTAAGAGAGCACGACCGACTACAAAGCCTAGTCGAGACATTTACAGGTCAAGCTGCTCGATGGTGGGATACCCATCAGTCAAGATTATAGACATGGACAACAACTTCGACATACTTCGTCAAGAGATTCAGCGGCAGGAAGCTAACTAAACAGGCATAAATACCAGTCTTCACGCAAGGACAAAAACCCTAAAATCACATAAATATTTGCGAAAGGGAGTGGAGAAGACTTGGGTACAAAGATGAACGAACATGGACACACTTATTTCCATCTACACTTGACAATTTACCAAACAAATGGTATAAAATGGAAGAATCTCAAGGAGAAACATTCATATGGAAGGAACTTAAGGAAAATTTCATTAAAGACTTCAGATTCGTACCGGAAGATGAAAAATTAGTCGAAGCAACTGAACAAATAAAATCATTTATACAACCGACTGTTCAACACACTTCGACACAAAACCATAACCGACTGAAATCATCTTGTAATAACATTCGATCGAATAAAATACCACAGTCAACAAGACTTAGACTAGAGAATGAGCACACACATGGAAAAATCTTTTAGTGGAAAACTGATCATCCGGAAATGGTAAAACCAGTTAAAACAATATTCAAAGTCGAGTCAACTGAGAAGGATGATACCGATAGGATGACAGCGGTATATTTTTCCACATCATTTTCTCAGTTTAAGGAGGGAAGTCGACAAATAAATGAAAGCAAGGCGCCAAAATGGATGGACGTGAAAGTTAAGACCAAATAACTCGATATCTCTAATGATGATCGACCAAAAATGGCAAGAATAGGTGACTACTGGACTAATGAGAAAACAACCAAAATAGTTAACCTGTTAAAATACTTCCAAGTTGTCTTTGCCCAAGACTATAAAGACCTAAAAGGGTTAGTACAAGAGATGGGTGAAATGAAAATAGACATAAAACCTTATGAAGAAAAGGTCGTACAAATTAGCTCACAATTACAAAGAAATAGTGAAAAAGGAGATCGGAAACATGTTAGCAGTAGGGATCATATATCCAATTGACCAGTCGGAATGGGAAATCCCTATGGTCGTCTAACCAAAAAAGCACAACCCGACAAAATTACGAATCTGTGTCAATTTCCGAGGACTAAACAAAGTCGCCCTAATAAACCCCTTTCCTACACCATTTGCAGATGAAATATTAAATGAAGTTGCAGGACATGAATGTTACTCTTTTACACATGGATTCTCAGGGTATAATCAAGTTCCAATTGCAAAAGAAGACCAAAAGAAGACAACATTTTTTTGTGAATTCGGTTCATTTGCTTACAATGTCATGCCATTTGGATTAAAGAATGCACCAGCGTTATTCTCCAGGATAGTAGTTAAAGCATTCCAAGAATACATATACAAGTCGATGGTTGTATACTTTGACAACTGGATGATATACTCCATGTTGAAATACTATTGTAAGTGGCTAAGACTAATGTTGGAAATATCTCAACAAATACAGTTATCTCTCAATATAAGGAAATGCATCTTTTTTACCCCCATAGGAATCCTATTGGGACATATTGTATGCAAATAAGGCATCAAAGTTGACTTTGCAAAAATACAAATAATTTTGGACCTAAAACCCTCAGTGAATCCAAAACAAGTCCAAGATCTATTAGGACACACAGGCTATTACAGAAATTTCATCTGTCATTATTCAAATATGACCTATCCCTTGGAAGGGCTATTAAAAGAAGACCAAGAGTACGACTAGACTGAGGAATGTGATGCTTCCTTCGCCACATTGAAGAAAAAATTAGTCGAAGCACCCATTCTCAGATTCCCAAACTGGTCAGTAAAATTTCATGTCCACATCAATGCATCAGGCATAACAATAGGTGCAATACTAACTCAACCTGGAGATGACAGGATGGACTACCCAATTGTGTATAGCAGTCGAAAACTAAATAATGCAGAACACAACTATTCAACGACATAAAGAGAGGCATTGGGAATGGTATTTGCACTATAGAAATATCGACATAACATATTACCTAATCCTTTCATATTCTATATAGATCACCAAGCTTTAAAATAATTGGTAAAAAAACCCTTACATCATGAAGAATATGTCGTTGGTTGTTACTATTCCAAGAATCTGAGTTCAAAGTAGTAGTTCGACTAGGGAAGCTAAATATCGGACCCAACCACTTGTCAAGAATCGACACATGGGAGGAACCGACAGGAGTCGAAGACGACCTTTTGGACATACATATATTTCAAATAGAAGATGTACCAGCAGAACTAGAAGAAATAGCTCAATTTCTAGAGAATGGTCAGGCACATGAAGGTATGCGCACTAAAAAGAAACAAATTCTAGCAATGATGCTTGCACCATACACTCTAATTAATGGATTCCTCTATAAAATGGGCTTGGATGAAGTACTCCGTCGGTGTGTTCTAGAGCATGAAAAATAAAACATAATGCATGAAGCACACTATGGACCAGCTTGAGGAAATTTTCAGTCGGACACAACTGCCAAAAAGATCCAACAATCAGGACTATGGTGGCCGACACTACATAAATATTATCGAAAGTTTGTTAGTAAATGTGACCGTTGTCAACGCTTAGGTCGACCTCTACCTAGTACTGAGATGAATTTAATATCGATAAATCCAAGTCTAACATTTGAAATTTGGGCTATCAAATTCATTGGACCATTTCCAATCTGAGCAAGAAGGACAAGCGCACGTTATATCATAACCTGGGCAAAGGCAAAACCTGTCGAAACTTGCTCTAGAGAAGTAGCTGCCAAATTTATATATGAAAATATAATCACTATATTTGGTTTCCCATTAACCCTAATCAGCGACCAAGGATCACACTTCATCAACAGAACCATTACAGCATTAACAGATAAATTCAAGATCGACCACAGACAAAGTACAACTTATCACCCTTGGTCTAATGGAGCAATAGAAGAATTTAATAAAACCCTAACAAAAGGCCTAACAAAAGTCTATAACACTGATAAAGATGACTGGGATGAAAAAATTCCTGCTGTCCTATGGGCTTATTGAACAACATATAAACGATCCACTGACCAAAAACCATTTCAACTAGTCTATGGCCAAGAAGCAGTCGCCCCCCTACACTTCCAATAACAGACACTGGTAATAGCTGACATCTTACATATTAATGTCAAAGAATCAAAGAATGACCGACTAATGCAACTAGCTAAGCTAGAGGAAGACCGACTTATGGCTATACAACATCAAGAAATTCAAAAACAACAACAAAAAGCATGGCACAACCGAAACATTAAAAACAAGAACTTGTCGATTGGAAATCTTGCACTATTGTATAAAATTCAGGTGAAAGGAAAACCAAAGAAACTCCACACAGAGACTGATGGGACCCTATATCGTGGAAGAAAGCAATGCCAATGGATAAGTCTGAATGAGAATGTTACAAGGCAAAGTATTTCGAAAACTAGTAAACGATGCTCGACTAAAGTGATATCAAAACTGAAAAATATTAATATATATATATATATAAACAAAAATAAATAAATAAATAAATAAAAAGAGAAACAGTTTCATAACTGTTAAACAAAAACTATAAAAACCAAAAAAACCTAAAAACTAAAAGAATCAAAGAAGACCAAAATCACCGAAAATATTGAAAGACGTAGCAGAATGCAATTCGACAATAACCGACATTTCCAGCATTGACATACCGCATAATTACCATACAATCGACATCGACAAGAGGACCAAAAGTTCCAATCATGCCATCACGATTATGGTTAGAAGGAGTGCCAAAACCATAGCACATTAAAACAACCTTCAATAGAGCGTCCTTACCATCAAATCTGTCATTAATAGCTCCATCGACAAGATCGCCATCCACTCCACCTATAAATACTACAGCGGACGAAGAATTCCTACCACTTTACAAAGATTTAGAGCGACAGAGCTACCATAATTCCGAAAACAAATTAATCACAGAGAAAGCCGAACCAGAAACCGACAAGATGGCCCCAAAGCAAACCAGAGCCATGACAGCCAAAGAAAAAGAGTTGGAATCCGCTGTAAGTCCACTAGTAAAACGGTTGGGAAACATTAGAAACGCAAAAGTACAGGAAGTCTCATGGGCGCGACACTGGGAAGAAATAAAAAAATGGACTTATGGGGGTAAGTAAAAAATGATAGAGGAGGGGACAAAAATAAACCATAGCACTATCATGAACTATATGAATGCACCCCTCATGGCAAGTTTTGGAGGGACAAAATAAAATATTATCAAATTTATCATCAGTCGATACCACAATGGGAAGTTCTACTTCGACGAACCAGTGGAAATATCAGTTGAAACCATCTACAAACTTATTGGTCTTTTCAACAAAGGCGACCCTGTTCCTATAGGTATCAAAGAAGGACTGGTTGAAAGACTAACAGGAACGCCGACAGGGAAAAACTCCAAAGGATTAATTGTCGGTAAAATTAAAGCTAATACACCCAAAATGGTGCCCAAAATCGTGTCCACAAGCCTGACTATCACAAGACGAGGATGCAATTTGAAACTCGACATGCTGGAAGCTGTCGACTGTATAGCAGACTCAGGAAAATTTTAATGTTGGGCTCAATACGTGGCCGACATGCTCAAGTCTATCTATGAAAAGTGCCAGGAAATAGGTACAATAATTAGATTTACATCACTATTAAGCTGGCTAGCCATGTACCACCTATGTCCAGCGGGGAATCCACAGTTCCTAGAACCGAATAGGCTACACATGTGGCGTTTTAAGTCATTCTCAATGGGAGGAACCCCACAGGAGCTGGAAGAGGGCAAAGTGTTCCTAGAAAATTTGTTTCAAAATCTGAAAGTTCGAACAGCTAGATGGAGGGTGTCTCAAAACATCCAAAGATGTCTGCCCTCGTCAGCACATATCCACCTGGAACTCGACCACACGGTAGTATGGCAATCGCAAGGTTCCACAACAAACACAAATCCTCTCGACTACTATCCAACACTCGAGGAAATATTCATAGAATTAGGCCGAAAATCTAAAACCAAAATAGCCATATCGACGAGCGCAAAAGAGATCAATCACTCTATTGTCGAACCGTTGACTTACCAGGAGAAGGAAGAAGACTATGAAGTTCACCTTCATATTAGTACCTTCACTTCTGAAGACAGCCCGACAAAGGAGCAAAACCTCCTTCAGATTGAAAATGTATCGACTACACAACAAGCCATCATACCAACAGAACAGAGCATTATGGCTCTGACCCAATAGCAGGAGGAGGAGGGGAAAGAACATACAGACGAAGAAACTCAATCCGACAAACCTAAGTACGCCATGACAAAAGAAAATATGAAAAGAATAAATAAATAAATATCAACCTCAAGGAAAAAGAAAGGGACTAAGGCACAAGGAAAGGGGAAGCGTAAACTCATCCTTTCGGAGGATTCAGAAGACGAAGAGGAATTACTTGCTACCACTACCGACATTTTGGAGGATTCCGCACTGAACAAAGTATCTGTTGAAAAATAGTTCAAACAATTCATCGAGTCAGGAGCAAATCAAGGCGGGATTAAAAAGGTAAGAGCTGCTACCCAACTCGAAATAATTCCTATTGATCTAACACCAGAAATCCCATGACCTTCTCCGACCAGAATAACACCAAACTCAACCATGGCCATATCACCAATTTAAAAAGATATCATCCTCGAAACCCTTCAAAAAAAAAGTGATAAAGATGTTGAACTTCAGCAATTTATCAACAAACTGCCAAATTTATTCCTCAATTCCCAGCAAATCAATACCACTCATAAACTCATAGAGTCAAGTTCTACCCGACAAAGCCTCACCACACAAACTAACCAAGTTTCACCACCAAAATTTGTGGGAATTATTAGATCCTTGTACATCTAAAATCCTGACAAAACATCCACAGTTGTAGCAACCCAGATCTCATCATTCACACCAACTATCCCAAAACCTCCGGTTAATGAGGCAGACGAGCGAACACTTGCTCTTGAAAGCAATAATCAAGCAGCAATAGATGCAGAAATCACCAACCTCATGGACTCTGAAGAAATCGACAACCATGTTGACTTACAACCAGAAGTCGAAATTCCCATGTCGACAAGTCACCTTCCAACCACTCCACTAACCCCAGACCATTCACCATCACTATCACCACCACCACCACCAGAATCTCCTCACAATCCAGAGCCACCATCTTCAACACCACTAGAGGCACAAACAACTACTAGTCCTACCCATGCAATTCATCCAGTTAACCCTGCCACAACAGAAGCTCAGTCAACATAAAATCCACAAACTGAAGATGATCAAATAGAGCAGCAGCAGACAGCATCAGTACCAATAGGACCAGTGGTGGTCCATCACTCTAAACATAAAAGCAAAAGGAAAGAAAAGAAGAAAAGAGAACAGCAGCAGACACAATAGGAACCGACGGTTATCCACCTTCATCAACTAGGTTCAACTTCTGCAGTTGACACACCAAAACTTAGAGATGGAGAACTGGACCAGCTATTGGGAGCACTCACTAAAGAGGCTCCAACGAGAAATCAAAACAAAAAAGAACAGATAGACAAACTTAAAGTAGAACAAGTCGAATTCCTGGCCAAATGCAGGAATCTGACTCAAACAATTTTACCAGGATCAAAAGAGACCGACATGGACAAACCGTTAGAAAGAGCTTATCAGCTGCTGGAAAGTGTCGTGTCGAACCTTCAGACACAATTGTAGACCAAGAAGGACGAACAAAAATAAGAGACTTATGTGCTATTGATAAATCAATACACAACATTCTCAGAAGCCTACAAAGTACTACAGGAACATTTGGAGGAGTCTGCCACCATAGAAGAAGTATTGCATAGTTGGTACACTTACTATGGCCAGGTATTTCAGCGGGCTAGAGACACCCGTGAACACATTAAAACATTAGAAAATCAGCAAGGATTGGAAGCAGCGATGAGGATCACAATACAAGATCAGCTTGTACTAGAAACAACAAAACTTGAAAAATTAGAAAAACAAGCACACCAGTGGATGAATCAAGCACTACCTAGTCTCAATACATTGGACAAGATTTGCACACAAATGAAAAGATTGCTTGACACAGCAGAAGAAAAAACTCAATTATTGGGGATCGAAATGAGCAATATCACATACCTACCAATACAAGAGAAGATTTCGATTCTATCAAGCATTACAACCTTGACCATTGACATTCAGAATGCTCTTCGCAACTGGACAAAGTTTTAGCACCAATTAGCCATTACAGCAGAAGCCATTGTGAAGATCTATGTACAGAAAATGCCATCTATCCGACTACACAACCCATGAAAACAAAACAAATTAAAAGTGAACTACTCAGACAAGATAATTTTGTACCTCCCCGTTTCTTCAAGACGAAGAAAGATTTTTTCCCTGGGGGAGATATTGGAGGAGCTAGTCGGTGAGCCGACTAGACTAATTAGAGATTAGGTCGTCCTCCAAAGCTCGTGTCAGTTGACTGAACCGATAAGTAGTTATTCATAACTGTTTTGTAAATCATATATAATAGGTTGTTGAGTCAGATACGAACTTGGTTCGGTTTGATGTTTGTATGAACCCTTATGTGTTTTATGTAATATAAAGTTGTTATTCGACCTACTACCTTGTCCCTTGTCTTTGTTATGATTATATGATTCTATATGTGTATTATTGGTAACTTAGTGCTCTAAGTGATTACAATAGGTGGCCAATTGTTAACAAAGGATGGGAAGTTGGTTTTGATTAAGGCGGTCCTTTCAACCCTCCCCATCTTCCAATCCTCTTTGTTCCTTGCTCCCAAGTCCATCACGGCTCATATTTCCAAGATTCTTCGGGACTTTCTTTGGAATAGTGGCAAAGGAAATCAGAATAAGGTGCACTTGGTAAGCTGGGATATCCTCAAAAGACCAATTACGGAAGGAGGATTGCAAATTCGTGATCCTGGATTGACAAATCTGGCTCTGGGAGGAAATATCATTTCGCAGTTGTTTGCAGATAAAAAAAATCCTTTAAGTAAGATCCTTTGGATGAAATACCTTAAGGGAGGTTCTCTGAGAAATTTAAAAACAACAAATACACCTACATACACATCAATCTGGAACTTATGCAGAAGAGGAATAGATCATATTCAACAACAGCTCTATAGAATCCCCGACAATGGGATGAGGATCTTATTGCGGGAAGACAATATCTTAGGAAATCCCCCTTTTCCTCTTTAATCTTGTTAAATGAGATCAAGTTAGGGTTAACTAATAAAGGCCTTCTTCGGCTTACAAACATCTGTTCTTGGGATAACGTTGGGAATTGGGTAGGTTGGTCTTTTCCGGAGATTCTAGAACCCCTTCTCCTCCAATAGAACTTGCCGATATCAACTCTTTCAGGACTTGCACTAGTTCATCGCTCTTCTAAAGATAAATGGGGGTGGGGTCGGTCAAGGAACTATTCAGTTGCTGAAGGATTCTCTACTTTACAAACTCATCAAGTCTCTTTTTTGTCCCCTTCGCAATGGAACTCTGCTTGGTCATCATTCATCCTTCCCAAGGTGAATTTATTCACGTGGCTATTCATGCATAAAAGGGCGTTGACAAGTGAGAACTTGAATAAAAGAGGGTTCTATGGATCGTTTAGATGTTGCTTTTGCAACTCTTCCACCGAAATGTCATATCATATTTTTGTTAACTGTGTTTTCACTTAGACGGTGTGGGATTTGGTTCTCCAAGATCTGAATGTCTCTGTTTCTTCTCAAATAGTAGTTATCCCTCTGTTCATCTCCTGGAAAGAATGTAATCCTGAGAAAAGAGATAAAAATGCAAAATGGATCAAAATATGGGAAGCATTTCCAAAATGCGTCTGGTGGAAATTGTGGTTGGACATAAATGATTGGATTTTTAACAATAAGTCATCGTCTCCCATGATCGTGGTGAACAAAGTGAAATCTCTCATCTAGGAATCAACACGTAAATCAGGTTCATTTTCCTCTCTGTCTTCAGAGGTAGTCGCGTGGTTGGGTTCTGGTGCGTTTAAGAGAAGGGAAGTCATCACCAAACCGCTGTATCCTCCTTCCTGGTGATTGAGAGTTAGTGTTGCAGTATTTTCCACGTGCTGGAAGAGTTCCTTTTCAGCTTCTATTTTCTTTGACGATGCGTCCAAGGGGAATCCTGGGATCGCAGGTGCTAGCGGGTTGATTATATCTTCAGACATATCGTTCGAAACCTGCTTCAGCTGGGGACTAGGAATAAGTTTGAATAATCAGGCAGAAAGCTACAGTCTTCTTAAAGCATTCCAGATAGAAAAGGAGATCAGATATAAGTCAATTCAAATTTTTGGAGATTCAGAGCTGCTGATCAAATTGTTAAACTTTGAATATAATTTTAATAATCCTTCTTTGAATAAATCCCTACAGTGAATTTGAAATACACTGAAAGCTTTTGAAAGTGTTACTTCTTTTCATATTCTGCGAGAGCTAAATAAATATGCAGACTCTCTGGAAAATAAGGCTTGTCTGTTATCACAAGGAAATCTCAGCATCAATAGAGAACCCATCACATTTCATCCGCTTCCTTAATTGGGTTTCAACAAGTTGTGATCTGCCAATCTCGGAGAAATACTTTCAAAATTAAAGATCTTTGTACTACTTTTGATCTTCTCAGAGTATACCTTATGCTCTTTGTGTAATTGGTTGAATAGGCAATAGCCCAATCAAACCTGATTTTCTCCATAAAAATAAAAAATAAAAAATTATCCGTTTGAGTTTAAAAAAAATTATATATATGAGTGAGATTATTTATTTATATCAAATTTATATAATTTAATGTTTTATGTTATTTTTAATAGAAGTAATTGTTTGATTAATTAATTTTTATTTTTTATTTTTATTTTATTATGATGAAGAAGAAAAAGATTAACGTTCACTGAGACCTTTTGGTTTATCAAACTTTAAGAAAATAGATGAATTATTTATATTTTTGTAAAATTTAACTTTTATGATTAAAAAGATGAGAAAGAAGCATCCTAAGTCCCTATAGTTAGGACAAGTTAGAAGATCATGGAGATTGGGATTGTATCAAATATTAGGAAACTACAATTGAATGTAGGTGTACGCAAGTCACTTGAAAAGAAAGTGAGATTCTCCCTCCATGCTCATAACCTTACAAAGATGGCAAATCCTTTCCTCCCATGGCGTTTTAGGAATTGCCCAGCGCCTTGTTTCGCTATAAATCTCATGGAAGTTTGTTCTTATCTTGGCTATATTAATATTCTTTGAGAGGTACTTTTGATCTTCCATATTAGGATAATGACTTCTTGGTAATATATTTACTTTCTTTTACCCTCTAAATCTTTCTCGTCCCACATTTTGCTTTGAACTTAGATGTGATAGTATTTTTGAGGTTGTTGATATCTGGCAAAGTGGTATTTCGTCAATCCCTCAATGATTTAACCAAGCCATGTCGTCCTTATACCATCCTCTCTTGAATCGGAGATGACCTCGACTAGAATATAAAGCAATTTTAGGGAGTCTTTGGTCTTCCATTTTATTTATTTTATACTTGTATATCAAGTATCTAGAGATAGATATGATTTCGATGTGGGGAAGACCCACTTATATAAGAAGAATATGATATAGTGTATTGCTCTTGATTTTGAGGTTATACGTGATAAAATGTTTTTGAATTTGCTTGATATTTCTCCAGGATTCTCGAGAGATGCTACTACCACAAACTTCACAAGTGTACAAGATAACGAGAGTGACGAGAGTTTTAAATAGGAACTTCTTTTGATTTCACATTACCATATTTGTTGATTTACAATTGTTTTATGGGTCAAAAATAAGCTTTTCATCCTTTATTAATCATTTTCTCAATGCTATAGTTACAATTGACCTTGTGATGAATACCAATTCCAAGATATTTGTAGGAGGATGCTTCCTCCAAGTTGTTATTGTCATAAAAAAATTTAGCATAAGTTTCTTTCTTTGACTTGATAATCAAAACTGAAGTTTTGTTGATGTTAATAGACATACCCATGTTAGAGAAAAAATCCTTGAGAATCCCTAATTGATTATCAAGGTCAAAGAGGATCCTTGTCAAAAGAAAAATATCGTCGGCATGGAGAAGGAGGATGACGACTATTCCAGCTAAGGTCATTCCAACGTAACCTATTTCTTCTAAACAACCTTCTAGCTTATCATTGTAAATGTCGAACAAGGTAGGGGACAAGGGGCATCCTTGTTTGACTCCAATTTTACAATTAATATCTTTCAACCATCTCTCAATGCTCTTAATCTATATTTTTTATTAAATTATCTTTTAATTTATTTTTTATTTTAAATTATCATTATCTTTTAAAAATATGTATTTTTTTATTTTATAAATTCATTATTTTCTATTATTTATTAATTATATTTGAATTTTTTTTAATAATAAATAGAATGTCCACTTCAAATGTTGAAACATTTCTAAACATGAGCATAACTTTGTGTTCAAAAACATAAGTGCAATTATGCCTTTTTAGAAATTTCTTAAATAAATAAATAAAAATTCAGTATCTCTCTCTCAAAAGTTTTCTTTGTTGAGACATTGTAGTGTATTTAATACATGATTAAATTTTCTTTAACTTATCAATAGTTTGAATTTGGTATGATATATTAGTATTACATATTATGGGTTTTTACTTTAAATAAAACTTTGTAGCTAAATTTTAGGTATGCTTTCCTACATTTGTGGATGACATCTATAGTAAACTCATTTGAGTAATTGATAAGATTCAAACTAAGTACCTACCAATGTGAAACTAACCAAACGTTCAACATCTTTGGTGTCAATTAGTTGAACTTTCCCCTTGGACTAACATTTTTTTTCATCCAAAAAAAAAAGTTGTACTTGATATTCATGATTGAATCAAAGTACAAAATTTAAAAAAATTGTATATTCATCTACTAAGCCATGGACTAGACCTTTCAAAAGAAGATCCAAAATAAAACTTCTATGAATTGGCTATCAACCCAATCTTATAGATTCAAGAACATAGGGCATATACAATCATCCACAAAATAAATAAAAAATTGACCACAGAATACCAAAAAAGTTGATCAATATAGAGATGAAGCCATGGATTCCACCAGTGAACCCATACATTCTTCAAAATGAATAATACCCTCTGTCACATCCAATGCTTTCTTTGAGAGAAGATAAGTTTCATAATTGTATTACCTATAGACATGGTGGAAGATCAAAGCCTGAAAGCAAGTTTGAAGTCTTCTAATCCTGGATTGACACCAATCCAAAATAGCCACCTATAAATCAGATTGATATTGAACCCATAAAGTAATAACTTTATAATATCCAACAACATGCCACTGAGAAATATTTCTATATTGATAAAAAATTAGCAGAGCACGGAGAGCTAGCAGTTCACTCATAGTGTTTGAGCCTTTACCACACCCCATCCACAACTTTAAAAAATGGTTGTTTCTTAGAAAAAGTACCACTCTAGCTCTAGAATGAAGCCCATTATCATGAGAGGATCTATAAAAAACCAATAGGCAAAGATTCATCAAATAGAGGAGGAGAAAAAATACTAGGAGGGTTATTACCTCCTACCTTATGTCGTTTATTGTATGCCCCAATAGCATATTAACACACTTTCATTGCATTCTGAGGCTTATCTTCAAATAAAACAACACTCTCGTGCTTCCAAATAGTCAAGCTTATATAAGCAGGAATTTCTTCCCATTTTTATCAAGACTCTAGCCAATACTAAAGACAAAATTCAAAAGACCCTGCATACCACCTCTTTGGAACATTTAATTTTCTTACACTTCACTCCAAATCAGCTAAGTAAATTCACAATGCACAAATAAATGGTATGTTGTTTTATCCTCCTTGTAGCACATTATACATAAACTAGGACCCTTCCCTCCTCTTTTCAGTTAATTCTCCCAAGTCAATACCTTATTTTCCATAATTAACCAAATTTTTTTTTACTTAAGGACAGTTCCAATGCCATACCTTTGAATTCCAACATTTTACTTCAAGCTCCCATTTTGTGGCTATAAGATATTCATAAGCCAACTTTGTTGTCACCTGACCATTTTGTTAATTCCATGACTAAAAAAGAGAATCATCAACAAGCGATAGATGGATACCATAATTAAGAATACCCTTAATGTATAAATTCCACTCAACTTCAAAAGCTCCCTGAAGACCCAAGTCTCTTGCAAGTTTCCAACTTTGTCTCCCCATAATTAATTCCTCTAAAGCACTCACCTAAGCTAAAAATTGTATGCCTTTGTTCATGAGATCTTTTACTAAATCTACAGATAAGAAATAGAAATAAACTTCCCCTATAATATGATCCTCTCCCACTCTAATCATAAATCCATTACCAATTTTCCAGGCCAACCAATCTCCCACTACTTCAAAATATTTTAAAAGACAATACCATATATTTGATCCCCCCAAAACTAAGTTCTGGTCCATCCTTATCCAAGCAATAATAGTAGAGTTCTTAAGATATCTTTCCTTCATTACACCACTGCATAGGCCTCCAAAAAACAAACATATCCAAATATTTTTTGTATCTAAGGCTTTCCAAAAATTGAAGATATTATTGATACCCCACCCTCCCAAATATTTTGGACAAGCTAACCTTCCCTAACTCACTAGATCAAATCCCTCTTGTTTTGTATTTCCATACGAAAGGAAACTGAAACACCTCTACTTAATGTTTTCCAAAATAGATTTTGGGATTTTCACTAATACTAACCAATATACTAGGATGTTTTCCAAAACATATTTTACAAGTATCAATCTGCCCCTCGAAGACAACCTTTTTAGAGTTCTTTGATAAGTCTATCGAATAACTCTAAAAATAATTATACAATCCCCCCATCCGGGCCTGGAATATTGGATTTAGATAACCCATTAAAAATCATCTTAATTTCCTCCAAATATATAGTCTTTCTCAGTGAAGGCACGAGAGAAACCGTTACAACTTCCATCTGACTAATAATAAAATCATTTCAAGGTTAATAAAGATATTTTGAAAACGTTTTTTTGCACCATCTTCTAAATCCTCTTGAGAATCCAATAGCCTTACCTCCAAGTCTCTTAATTCGCAAATTGAATTGAATTTACTATCCTTCTTTGCTCAACATATATTTGAAAGAAATTTGTGTTCTGATCCCCCTGAGATAATCAAGTGGCTCTACTCTTTAGTTTCTATGACTCCTCCTCCAGCTTGAGAATTTTTTCCTTCCTTTCTTCTAAATCCATCATCAAGGATTTATCCCATTTCGACAAAATATTTGACACATAGGAAACTTCAATCCTTCCTTCCAGGTCTATGAAATATGTCCTTACAACTTTTTTCTTCTCCTTTTCCCAATTTATCACTACATTTTTTAAAGCATTTAGTTTCATAACCAGAGCATCCATCACGGATAGCTCTGTGCCTACATCAAAAGCATCCCACCTTTCTCTAATTAATAACTTAAAATATTCCTCCTAGATCCATGAGTGATTAAATTTAAAAAGAAATTTTGGTTTTTCCTTGCCTGAATCCAGATGAAGCACCACATGCATATGGTCTAAAATCGACACATTTACTATCCGGGGATGGAATATATACATGCTTTCTACCAAATCATCTGAAATAAAAAATCCATCCAATATTTTTGATATGACATCCCCCAATCTTTCGTTACACCAAGTAGGAGCGAGAGGGCCTGGAATAACATCAATTAGTTTAGCCTTCTCTAACATGTCTCTAAAATAAGAAGACAAAGGATAAATTATAGCTCGACTGCTCCAAATTTCTCTCGCTGATGTAGTAAAATTTACATCTCCTCCAAAAAACATTCAGGACATTTTCAAAATACCAGACCACATCATTCCAAAAAGAAATTATATTATCATAAGGCCCATAACAATTGATTATGTTAATAGGCTGAACCTTATCTTTAGCAACCCCTTCCAATAGGATTCCATCACGTGGCATATAAGGGGCTAGTTTTGTTACTTTTGGATTCCAAGAAGAAAATAATCCACTTGATTGGCCATTGAAATCAATCAAACACATCACCCACCCCACCAAAAACTTAGAACATATTTATTTGGCCTTCTCAACACTCAACGTGGCTTGAAACAAAAACACATTGAGATGTAACATTTGAAACAATCTGTGAAGGGCTAGTTGCTTAGGGAGCCCTCCTAAACCCCTCAAATTCAAAGAAATAATAATCATTTAGAAATACGAGTTAGGGCCTTCTGTGCTCTAAGTTCCCAAAACCCACCATTATAGCTACCTATAGGAAAATCTTTTGAAGCAACCCCCACCACCTTCTGCTTAGCCATAATAGAAGAAGAAGATAAAATGTTTTTTTTCCAAACCAACTTTTACTAAACCCCTTATTTCCTTCTTTCCTTTGCGACGACTTTTACCAACTCCTTCTTGAACTGAATTTGTATTAAGGTCAACTAAGAGAAACCAGTTTCCTTCACACTGGGGTCATGAATAGGGACAATGCCATAATAAGTCTGAATAGAGGATTTTTTTAAAACATCCTTATAGTTAGGAATAAAAGATTTTATGATGCCATCAATCGCTTGTGACTTTTCCCCTGTGAAACTAGGAAACACCCCTGAGTCCAAAAACTTCTCTTTTGTCTCGGATATACAACCCAGAGCCTCAACAAACGACTCCTTCATGCTCGAATGACAAACCAATCCTAGATGTATAACTTCAGCTACCCCAGGATCCTCATGGTAGTTCCCTTGTTTCTCGACCCCTAGAAACCTCAAGATTCACCATAATTTCACAAAAATCCAACTTAGACGATTGATGTTCCACCCGAACCAAAGCAATAAGAAGAGGTGGTTGATAAGGGATAATAGCAAGGGAATTATCAAAACCACCCTTATCCCCATTATTAGATCCCAAATGGGAATAATCAGTAATAAGGCTTACTACCCCCAGATTATTAAAGCTTGATCATTTTAATATATCTAATTGCAAACCACTTAAAGAATTAAAAACCTCAAGATTTGGAAGAGCCAACTTATTAAGAAAGGAGAGTTTCAAGGCTGAATAGTAGTCTTTTGTTGCCCGGTCCTCTACATCATGCTCGACATCTTGACTCGTATCCACCTTATTAGTTCAACTTTAGATCCCTAGAATGAGAACCTTTATATTGACAAGACACCTTCAAATGCCCATTCTACTTACAAAACAAGCATCTAAAGGGAACCTTCCAATAATCCCGATGTTGAACAACACTTTCCCCCCTCCATTGAATTTTGAAATCCTGTGGAAAACCTTGCTTGATGTTGGTTTCCACAAGCAATTTATGCATTCTTTTATATGACCCTTTAATGAATTGTTCGTCCACATAAAGAAATCTCCGGAATTTGCATTTCCAACTGCTTCAAAGGCTTCCTTGTTCCAAAACTCTAAGGGAAATCCTGGTAACAATACCCATGTATGTCTTGAAATAAATTGTTATTTTACTAAGTCAAAGTACTAATGCCACTTCCTGGTTATTAAACTACCAAGTTCGCACCTCCAAATGCCACCCAAGATATTCAAAGCACCCCCTTCTGAACGAAAAATGAAACCATAACCAACCTTTTATTAGGACATGGAACATATACCAACATAGGTATCCCTATTTATGTTATCCAGGATTCAATGGAAGTCTTTTGAAGAGCCCAATAGCCAAAATTTACCACCATATCTTTTAGTGACAACCCTGTAATTGCTTCCATCCCAACATCATGGACTAGAACCAATATGTGTTTGTTAGCCCTGGATTTTATGGCTTTATAAAGGCATTGTGTCTTGTAATGTGTTGCACGTGCAGCCTCATCCCTCAACATCATACCCTTATAAAAAAAAATTGAGTCCACCTCTTTGTTGCTCCTAGTCTAGAAATCTCCAAGCCTCCCTTCCCTCTTTGATCCCCCATCATCGATTAACTGAACAATCTCATTCTAACGAAACTTCTAGCATAACATACTAGGGTTTTTTGTTTCAAGAGCTAATAGGTTTCGATTCACCTCCCCCAAATGATGTATCTAGAAGAACCCTACCCGCACAAGCATCCCCATTACCAAGATATGCATAAAAATCATGTGACCTCAAATTACCTATGCTCTCCACGCCATCCACTTGCCCAATATCACATCCAACTCCCACCCTATTGAAGACTGACATACCTCCAGGTGACTTCACATCCACAAGCGAATTAAACAACAACAAAGTACAATCGTTTCCCTTTTCCTTATGGGCCTTAATGAGATCTAACAGAACTCAAAATCCAATTTGAATGTCATTGTCCTCTGGACTCATAAAAATTCCACATCATCTCTAAAGTTTTCCCAATCAAATCCCATCTCAAACCCCAATAGGACCCAATCACCAAAGCCTATCTATCCTTCCTACAAAACCCTAAACCAAAAGTTTGAGTCATGGACTAACATTACATATTCTACTTATAAATTAAATAATTAGTAAGTATCCTAAAAAGAATATATATATGTCCATGGAGCGTGGCTTGCGTGGTTGTGAGATTTGGTTATTGCGCTCCCCACCTGGGTTCGAATTTTGCCGAGCACATTTGCTCCTTGGGAGCCCTTGTATGTAATGAAATATTAGGATGGTGAGTCGTTTATCGTGATTGGCCCTCTCGGGGATTGTTGTTACTCGTTCATGTATACTTGTTAAGCGAGTATAAGAGATATTTTCCCAGATAGATGTAGCCATGGTGTAAACATGACTTCCATAGTGAACCACCTTTATTTATATATAATTTCCTTCTTACCTATATATGATTAAATGTTATAAATAAACATAGATAAGGTGAAATTAGTAAAAGTCACAACTTTTTTTTCAAAAGAGTCTTGAAGTTTAACATGAGAAAAATGTAATTTATACCATGTTAAAGTTTATACCTTGTAAAACAAAGCTAAAGTATTTATGAATAGGGAAAGTTAATAAGACTCAATCCATGTTCAATGATTTTTTTTTTTGGAATTTGGTCAAATTTGTAGTTTTATTTAATTGATGGGAATTTTTGATGTACACTTTTGCTATTAAAGGTTAGTTTTAAGTAGATTTAAATTATGAAATTTTGGAAAAATGAGTGAATAATAGAATTACTTTATTGTGAGAAAAATAAATTTAGTCATCTAAACATGATATAATTTGGACTTTTTTTTGATATTATGAATGGAATCTTGTTATATAATATTTGGTCAAATTACAATTTTTTAAATATATAAATGAATTAAAAGTCATCAAATATCTTTAGTGTATAAAAATATGCAATCTCAATAAATGATATTTACGATTCCAACAATTCCTTCTAAAATTTCACTGATTTTGAACAAACTTATTAAAAAAATATAATAATGAAAAATCCAAATCATATTTAAACTATTACAAAATAAACTCACCAAATATTTATTCACTTATTAATTCCTATGAAAAAACTATATTAATATTATAATTTTTTTAATGTAAAATAACCCACCATAACTATTAAAAATTTTAATGATGCTAATGAAAACTTAACTCAATTTTTTTTAATTAACAATATTGCATATAAATCATCGTTAAACTTAACATAAATACGTTTAAGATGACATTAATGAGACGTTACATTATTAGTCCTTTTTAATAATATTGTATATAAATCACCGTCAAACTAGGTCAACAACTATAAAGCCTTGGGATTAATCAATAAATTTATATTTCTTCAAGCACGAAAATTGCATTTATTGCATTATACTAAGTCAGATTTATAGACGAGAGGTGTAAATGGTTTTTTAATCATTTAAAGTCAAAATCGAAATAGAAAATATAAAGAGTGTGAGTGGTCCCATCGAGATCTCTTGATTATGTACATCTTTTCTCCACCCACCTTTGTATTTACATCTTATCTCCATCTCCCTATGTATGACATGAAGCTTTTGGTTAGATGCCCCAGTTCTATTCTCAATGCATTGAGATGTTTAATTTGTGTATGACATGAATCTTTTGCCTAGATGCCCCAGTTCTATTCAATGCATTGAGATGTTTAATTTTTAATTTTTTGTGGGGTAAATTTGATGGTCATTATCGTTTTCATTTGGCAAACTGGAAATTTATTTCTGCTCTGTTTGAATTTGGTGGCTGGGACATTAAGAATCTCGAATGGTTTGGCATATCCCTTCGGCTCAAGAGCCGGTGGCAGGTATTGAAGGGTCAAGGCATTTGGAGCCAGATTATTGCACATAAATATCTCAGGAATAGACCCTTAAAGGACTGGATTCGGGCCAGGAATTTCTCGGTTTTAGGCACCTCATATTTCTGGAATGGGTTTATCAGAATCATGGAATGGATTACGAGTAAGTTGGGATGGAAGGTGGGTGATGGACTCAAAATTTGCCTTGGAGTGGATCTGATCGCGGGTATGGAATCCTCTTACATCCTCCCGGTCGATCTTAGAGATTATCTGGCTGATTATGGGATAACATGCTTGGCCCAGGCAAGGAAACAAGATGACCTTGATGTTGGCTATAATGGATGGTTATCAACAATGGATCTGGACCTGGGAGGCGAATGGGATGGACTGTGGACATCCTTTGTTAAAGGTCTCTCTCTCGATGGAATAAGAATTGGGGATTCTGAGGATACTCTTCTTTGGTTGTTTGATAAGGTCTCGGGTAAGGTTTCTGCTAATAAAGCTTATGAGCTTATCATATTGGATCTCTTGCCCCCTCCTTTTGACTGTGTCATTTCACAGATCTGGCACTTTAACATCCCTCAAAAACTGAAGTGCTTTATTTGGTTGGTTTTCTTTGGCAAAATAAATACATGGGATAACCTCTGCATTAAAGGCTGGCTCGGTCCGAACAGGTGTTGCCTATGTAAGGAGGAAGCTGGATCTATTGACCATCTGTTTGTTACTTGTCCCTTTGCCCGTGAGGTTCTGGTACACTTGGAATATTTGACTGACTCTCGGATGGACTGGTCTTTGCCATCCCTGGTTGGAAATATCATCAATTGGCTGGGATTTGATAGGATGCCCTCTTACCTGCCTTTTTGGTTTATCTGGAACCTTTGGAAGTCTAGAAACAACTACATTTTTTATAACAAAAATCCAAATATCCCTTATCTCTATCATAAGATTATTTCTGATAATTTATCTTACCCAGTACCTCTTGCAAACAGATCAAAGGTCAGGATTATCGAGGATCCTCCATCTAAACTATATCCAATGGCTTTTTTTGACGAAGCTGCAACGGACTCAAAAGGTGGTGCGGGGGTATGTATTTGGATCAGCGAACAACATTTCATTAATTTGAAATTAGGCTGCAGATGCAACACTAATACTAGAGCTGAGCTTTTGGCACTTTGGGCTTTACTATCCATCGCCAAAGATATTGGATTACCATATCTACATATATTTGATGACTCCTCTGTGATTATAAATTGGGCAAGAGATGAATCCACTCTTACTATTGTGAACCTTGAGGCTTGGTGCAACAACACCAAAAAGCTCATCTCTTGGTTCACTTCAGTGGATTTCAACCATGTTTATAGGGAATATAATAGGAGGGTTGATTCATTATCCAAGGATGGGATTCTATTGGCTCTTGGCCATCTTACTTAAATGGAATATTGCAAAGGTGGCACTTTTAGGGAAGTTTCTCATCATCTGTTTTGATTTTCAGCTCTGGTGTTGATTTTGGACTATCATTTTGATGTGGTTAGCTCCTTTGGGATGCTATACTTTCTACAGATTTTGGTTCTTTGAGCTTATCCCTGGATTTGGAGAGGGCTCAAGCATGTCTTGGATATTGACTCAGGGCTCTTATTATCTTTTCTTGAGACATTTTTGGCTGATCTTACTTGCAGTTTTGTATGAGAGGGCATCTCTCGATATATACACAAGCCCTGGTGGGGACATAAGCTAGCTCAGACCTATCTGCCTGATTGTTTTTAGTTCTCGATGATGTACTCTTTGTTTTGTGTTTGGAAGTACTTGAATGGACTGTTGAATAGTTGATGTAACAAATTACCTTTGATTCTTTTGAATATCAAGGAATGCTTTTTTCTTCTGAAAAAAAAAGTTTCTACCTTGGGTTTAAACTTTTGTGGTAAGAAGAACTTTTTTTTTAAAGGGGAGGTATTTCATGTGTTAAAGAACAAAAACAAATATTTCTTAAAGAAGAGGTATTTCATGTGTTAAAGAACGAAAACAAATATTTTTTTAAAGGGAAGGTATTTCATGTGTTAAAGAACAAAAACAAATTACAAATATTTATTTAGAAAGAGGTATTAAGAGGGAAAATAGTGAAAAGGTGTTAAAGGAAACATACATATCTTCAACTAATAATATGAATTAAGTTGGAAAACTACTTAAAGATTAACATTTATTATAGAGTAAAAAAAGATAATAAAACAATTAAGAATCAATGTACATATGTCGTGTTGTGAAGCAAGGCTCTGGAAACAATGAAAGGAGTTGTGGGATGAAACGTTATGTTAAGGATGTGCATATGGGGAGGTAGAAATATAGCTCACTCTCTCTTATGTTGTGCAACATACTGACAAAATAAGGAGAGGTTGAATCTCCATGTCATAGGATGGGAATCAATGTTTCAAGAGGATCTAGTGAGATGTACAACAAAGTTGCCTAAGAAAATGATGTAGGTGAGAAGGGGATGGTTGAGAGTCAAGTCAATGATGCAACAAAGCATTCATGCAAAGTAAACGGACCCAAAATTAGTTGAGTAAATCAAGTCCATGATTTTAGACCTCCCATTACTCTATTTTCTATGTATCTTTGTTATAAATATGCAAATGCACACAAAATATATAAGAATACAATAGAAAACCTCCTTACTTTATTAATATGAAAAACTCTTAAGGTAGGACAACACCTTACATTTGATCCTTTTACAGAAGGAATCCACTCTTGTTCACTTGCCTATTCAAAGGTATAACTGTCAACCGAGTAGAGATCCAATTACAATATCTTCAAAAAAGATCTCATTGCATTATTTCTACTTCTTTATATAATTTCTATCTAACCTCCTAGTAACTTTCTAGTTGGTGTAATTTTCTAGTAAGCCTTCTTATAATATTGTTTTTCATACTATATCTACTTCATGGGCCTTATTTAATGGACATAGCCTCAATACATAGCAATGTATCTATCTACTTAAGGGGGTTAGGGTAGGACCCTAACACCCTACCCACCTTAGAAAAGCAATGCCCTTAATGCTTAATGTGAGGAGGTATGCCCATAAACCAGGGTTCCATGTACAATTGTTAGCCACCATGTTGAAGTAGTCTAAAAATATCCACCACAAAACTAAGGTCCCATGTATGAGTGCTAACCACAATGCGAAATAAGCTAGTGTCCCATGTGAAAACAAACATTAGCTACCAAAGTAAAGTAATGCAACGATCTCTTCCATAAATGCAAGCCCCATGTTAAAGTGCTCATGTTGACTCCCCACTGAAGATACATGAACTCAATACCTATAAGAGAATGGTACTCCCTAACATAGTTAAGTGGATCCAAATATATAGTTCCATCCATATCCAAAAAATCATCCAAGTAACTACAAAAGGTCAGACATGGATTTTGAAGGAATAACATCAATGGAGAATATGCAAGCTAAAAATTGGTAGTCATAACCTTCTCTAGAATTCCTTCTATGGTGTTCTCTACATAAGGAGAGTAGAGTCATCAAATAGAAGGTGAAAGTAGTTGTCTTCCCATAAACGAAAACTATCCATGCACTAGTCAACAAATTCAGCCCCTAAATCATACCAAGCATCTATTTCACTAATATACTCTCTCTCGATGATGGGATGCATTTCAGAAAGGATATAACTCGCCTTGAATTTGTGGGATCCCTTCTTCACAAATTCACAAATTGCATACATATCCTGGAAAGCTTTTATCATGGACATTCATTTCTCCCATGGCATGTTCCACCACATTATTATTCTTCAATTCCATGAGGGTTCGTGGACATGATTTTATAATGGTTGTAGCGTACTCAATAATGGCCACAAATATATCATATAATATGTCATAGCATAGCCCCAAAAATTCACTAACAAATTGCATTGATCTATCAAAAATCTAAGCACTCTATCAAAAGTTACATCTTTTACAAGACCCATGGTCATCAATGAAAAGCCTTGAAAAACATATTTCAAATTGCAATGTCTCCTTCATTTGGAATCTAATTTGAGTGATTCTTTTTAGAAATAATGTATTTTTGCAAGGATAATATAACTTGTTTTTGGAAATTGTTTTGAAAAATTACTTAGAAACCGATCTAAGTGTCATGACCCTCTTTTTCCCTTTGAAAACTTGTAATATAGAAAGGAAATCTCTTTTGGGCCCTGGAAAGTGCTCTGATATCACTTGTTATGTTCCTTTGATCTAAATATATAGACACACAAAAGATATCCAATAATAAGATAGAAAAATTATTTACTTTTTTAATATGAAAACCCTTAAGGTTGAGCAATGCCTTACATTTAATCTTTTTATGAAAGGAATCGAATCTTGTTCACTTGCCTCTTTGACCGGGAAAGCTACAATTGAGCATAGCTCTAATTACAATACTATTCACAAGGGATCTCATTACATTGCTTCCACTTCTTTAAATAATTTGCATCTGACCTTCTAGGAGCTTTCTAGAGAAGGAACTTTTTAGTAGGTGAAGCCTTCTAGTAAGTTTTCTTAGAAATATTTATTTTCACCCTTCATCTACTTCACAAGCCTTATTTAATAAATATAGCCTTAATGCATAACATCATATATATCTATTTAATAGGGTTAGGTTAGGATCCTAACACTCCACCCCCATAGAAAAGTGTAACGCTTGATGTGAGGGGGTAAAACTATAAACCAAGGTTCCATGGGCGAGTATTGACCACAATGTTGAAGTAAGCTAGGGAACTAGGGTCCCATGTACAACTGCTAGCCACCATGTTAAAGTAGTCAAAGAAGCTCAAACATAAACCTTAGAAGTCCCATGTACAAGTGCTAATCTCGATCTAAAGTGGCCATTTTCCCATGTGCAGATACTAATTGCCATATTGAAGTAACCTAAGGAACTCATACATAAACCCGAGTTCCATGTCCAGGTGTTTAAGCTAACACCCAATTGATGGCACCTAAGATTCATGAATCTCTGAATGTTATGCTTCAAATCCCACCATTGCCAAGTGGATCCAAATAAGTATAACTATCCAAAGCATCTAAATCCTTATCAATAAAACATCGACTTTAAAACTAACTCCACTACTGTAGAAGAAGGATATTGGAAACTAGTAAGCACCACTTATTGTAGTCTTTTCTCTATGAGGTCACCTTCATATCGTTGAGAAGAGTCATAAAAAAGAAGATGGAAGTAGTTTTCTTCCCTAAAATTATAACTCTCCATATACCGGTCCTCATAAGCATTTTCTAAATCATACCATGCAAATATTTCTTGGTTAGGCTCTTCAATGATGAAGGAACATGCAGTATCAAGAATATGATCCTCCTTATATTTACAACTTGTTTTCTTCATATCTTCCAATTTTCAAACATATCCTATAAAGTATTTATCACCAACATTAATTCCTCCCATGGCACATTCCACCACACTATCATTCTTTAATTATGTGAGGGCTTGAGGACATAATTTTAGAACATTTGTAATGCACTCAATATTGACTAGAAATATGTCAGATAGTATGCCAAATCAAATCCCTAGAAATTCTCTATAAGTGATCCAATGGCGATTTGAGCACTAAATCAAAAGTTATGTCCTTTGTAAGATCCTTGGTCAACACTTAAAAGCCCTTAAAAAATCAATTCAAAACATGATATCTCCTTCGCTTGGATTTTAATTTGATCAAATTGATTTTTGAAATAACATGTTTTTGCGAGGAGTATAGAAATATACAATTATATTATCAAAATTATGCTGAAAATTTCTCAAAAACTTATTTGATTTTTGTGGCTCTCTTTTTTCCCTTTGAAAACTTGTAAAATAGAAGGATTTTTCCCTTTTAGGCCTCAGAAAGTGCTATGATACCATTTGTTATGTACCTTTGATCTAAATATGCAAATACACAAAAGGTATCCAAGAATACGGCCGAGACCATCCTTATTTTGTTAATATGAAAAAAAAAAAGGTAGGGAAACACCTTATATTTGATCATTTTATGGAAGGAACCCATTCTTGTTAGATTGCCTCTTCAAAGGGGAAACCCCCAACTAAGTAGAGCTCCAATTACAATATTCTTCACAAGACATCTCATTATATTGCTTCTATTTTTTATAAAATTTCTATCTAACGTCCTAGGAACTTTCTAGTAGACAAAACCTTCTAGTAAGCCTTCTTATAATAATTATTTTTAACGTTGCATCTACTTCATGGGCCTTAGTTAATATAGATGTCCACAATACATAGAAGCCTATCTATCTATTTAAGGGGGTTAGGGAAGGACCCTAACACTAACTCATGCTACCTTTTGGGTTTTCAAAGGCCACCCTCCTAATTTTTAGGATTTATGCTTGGTAGCCTTCAATGTCCTTAGCTTTCCCTTTTGTGAACCACTTAACCCCTAACTCCATGTCTTCAAAGAAAAAACTTCTAGGAATTCTAGTCCCTGAAGGAAATCATATTGTTTTATTTAGTTTTACAAGTTAGAATTTGCCTCTAGAATTTCTCAGGATATATCTTGGAGAGGTAAACATTCTCCTACTTTCTATTTATATAGCATTTGATTTTTATTTAATTAAGACATCTTGTCAAATTTTAGGGACTCGCTAGAACAATCCTTAATGACTCTTCTAGAAAATTTTACACTCTTTATCATAACAAGGGTTGTTGTTCTGTTGTCCTTTTTATATGACACATAAGTAGAGAACTTGTGAATGAAAGGAGAGAGGGTTGTTGTAAAATTGTAATAGCTCTTTAATATTGTCCTTATTTAATAGGAGATTCAATTCGTTATTTAAATCCTTAAAAAAAAAACTTTATTTTTGCTTTTGGTTATTAGAATTCTGTTTTTATGGAAATTTTGTGAATAACAAATTTTAGAGTTAGACAACCTTTTATTTAACTTGGTCTCTACAAATTTTAAATTCTTAAATTAAAGAAATATAGAAACAAACTTTATAAGAATCTAAATACTTTTAGTTAATCTATAAATAATTATTAATTTTACCTTATTTACATGGTGGTTTACTGTTTGTTATTTGTTAGAGGGCTACATGTCACCTAGTGAGAGTTGGCTCCTAAAGTGTCACAAAGCCAGATTTGAACCAGATAGGGAGGACACTAACATTCCTCCCAACCACCCAATCTACAGTGAGTTGACACACACATATGAAGATGAAGACATATTACATTATTAAAAATTTGGAATATGAAAATGATTTAAATATATAAATAAATGTTTCAAGACTAAGAATGAATATCATTTTTTATGTCAAAGTGATTTATAAAGAAAGATGTTATGTCAAAATGACTTACAAGGAAGTTAGAATATCAATATGTTATTATGTTAATAGTTTTTGTATATAGCAATTATATAATTTATTTAGTGCTATAATAGGTGGCAAAGACTTTTATTTTTCAAAAGAAACTTTGTAAGAACTTAGTTCACAGTGATTATGACATTTAAATTAATAAAAATATAATGATACATATAACAAAAGCATCTAAATCTACTTCAATTCCACATAAAATTTAAACTATTCTACCATTTACTCTAAACCAACAAAATAGTATATAATAACAATAATTTAACATCTAAACCAACCAAATAATATATAATAACAATAATTTATCATTAACCTAAACCAACCAAATAATATATAATAACAATAATTTATCATTAACCTATGGTTTTTGGCATATACCTTCTCCCCGCCATCTAAACCAACCAAATAATATATAATAACAATAATTTATCATTAACCTATGGCTTTTGGCATATACCTTCTCCCAGCCATAAGGTGAAATATGCCTCTAACATACAAGTAAAGAGGCTTCATATTCATATTCTTTTCCAAAGTGGAAGCCCTTGGGAGCCCAAGGATGCCATGACCTGACTTGGCTTTTCACCTCACTTTTGTGTATATTGCGTGCATCATACCTCGTTAATTTGGTTTGGTTGGACCGGGGTACCATGCATTCATTGACCTAAACAAACAAGAAAATTAAAACGTCCAGACATTGAGGGTTATGCCTTGGAGTTGGGTCCATTAAGTGCAACTGTGGGGATTTCAACGGTGAAAGCATTACGCTGACAGATGTGCATGGTTAAAGTTGTTAATGAAAAGGAGATAAAAACAAAAATTTATGGCGAAATGAAATCAAATGACAGGAGATGGAAACACGTAAAATGTATGAATGTACTTGAAAGCAGCAGAGAGGATGGGAGAGGGTAGTAGGAAAGTTGTGTATTTTTCTTGGGAGTAGAGAAAATGGAATGATTCTATATAAATAGATTGAAGAAGAAGGAGATAGGATTGTAAATTGTTGTTGTTCTGATATTAGTCAGAGCCAGGCATCTGGGCTTGGGCTTGCTCTGCTCTGCTGTTGCTGTTGCTGTTCCTCTTCTTCTGGTTGGTTCCTTCCATGAACAACAAGGGAAGTGAAAGGGATGCCCCTTCATGCTTTATGTTCATTCATCAATAAAAACTGGGTTTGTTGGGTTTGTTCTTGAGGTGGTGGGTATTTTGGTTATAGATCTAATCAATCAGTAAACTGGTTTGTGTCTCTGGGTCTGTTTGTGCTGGGATTTTCTGATTCTTGATGATGGGTCACAGCTTGGAGTCACCTAAACCCGCCGAAGGCATTGACAATGGGACCAAGAACAAGAATTCAACTGGCTCCTCATCGAAATGTCCTAGTCCCAATGGTGGTATGATTGAGATTGTTCGATCAAAGACTAACAGGAAAAAATCCAGAGTAACCAGAAGCCAGATCAATGACTTCCATGCAAACACAAATCCCCTTGTGGCCGATGATGAAGATGAGGATGAAGGGGCAGCGAATCCAGGTAGGAGGAATCGATACCATGTTTGTAGACATTGTAACAGAGCTTTTAGCTCGGGTAGAGCATTGGGTGGCCATATTCGAATCCATGGTGCCTCGTTTAAGGGCGCCCGTGCTGCTGTTGCTGCAGTTGCTACTGATTCATCTAATAATTCTTCATCCAAGTCTCTGTTCAAGGGAGCCGAAGTTGACGGATCGGAGGATGAAGATGAAGATGAAGAGGAGGAAGAAGAAGAAGAGGAGGATTCATCGGCTTCGTCTCACCATGAACAAGAATTGAGCAATGGCTGCTCGCCCAAAATGGTTTCTCTTTACACTCTGCGGAATAATCCTAAGAGGAGTAGCATTCTCATGGATCCAGAATTCAGTCTGGAGTTGATGGGTGGTGGCGGTGGTGCCAAGAGAAATTGCTGGCAAGAATCAAACTCGGGTATTTTCCCTTACTCTGAATCTGGATCTGAGCATAAGGGGCTGGTAGCTCCTCAGTTTGGGAGCTGGTCTGTGACGAAAAATAGAAGCTCCAGGGAGCCGAAGAGGCAGAGGCAGAGACCAAGGCATGGTAAAGAAGTGGCAGCCGATGATAGAGATACTGCGAATTTGCTGGTCATGCTTGCAGGCAGGGCTAATGGCGAAAGAGAATCCACTGAGGAGTCTGTGTATGATTCCAAGCCTCTTCTGTTTTCGAACCTGGAATCTCAGGGGAGTATCGAGGACTCGGGCTCTGAGGAAGAAGCGAGAATCGTGCACAAGAAGAAGAGGAGGAGGCCGAGGAATGAGCCTGAGGGTGGGGAAGTTGGGAAGGAGAATGAGTTCGATGTGGGAAAATACATACATCGCTGTAACACATGCAAGAAGGTGTTTAATTCTCACCAGGCCTTAGGTGGGCATAGGGCTAGTCACAGGAAAGTGAAGGGTTGCTTTGCAGCTCAGGGTGAGGGGGAAGGGGAAGGGGAAGCTGAAGGTGAAGGGAGTCTTATGATGGAATCTGAAGCTCCAAGGGAAGAGGAAGGAGGAGGGACTGCGACTGCGACTGCGACTGCGACTATGACTATGAGCCACTTGACCCAAGAAGAGAGCCCAGAGCAGCAGCAGCAGCAGCAAGAATCTTTCTCACAAAAGCTAAGCAGGCCTCACCAGTGCTCAATCTGTCAAAGGGTATTTCTGTCAGGACAGGCCTTAGGTGGTCATAAGAGATGCCATTGGATGGGTGATAGAGTTACAGAAACTGCAACCAGTGTGATTTCCAAGCAGGAATCAGGTGGCAGAGTAAGGAATTGGAAAGGAGAGGAGTTGCTGGACCTGAATCAGCCACCGCCCATGGACGAGGACAGCCTCCGAGCTGCTTTTGGCATGTGACCTGGTGGAATGTGGTTCTTGCTAGCTCTCAAAAGGTGAACTGTGCTACAAGCTGATTTTTTCATTGAGGCAAATACTGGATTACAGCTCCCCAACTCTTCTTCTTTTCTCCTTCTTCTTCTTATTTTGCTGCTGCTGCTGGTGGTAGTTTGGATTGAGTGAAAATTGCCTCAGCTGAGAGAGCTGGGAAATGGGGTACATTACTTATTAGGTATGTACAAAAAGCATTTGTTTTTTCACTTATGTAGTTACTTGTTTGGACTTGGATCAATGAAGTAAGTGACAGACAGACAAACCAAGGGGACCATGCATGCCATCTTTGTGACTGTTGGAACTTGCTGAGTAACTTGCCTATCTGGTGAATCAAGCCATTTTGATGCTTACTCTTTCATGTAAAGATGAGATAATTCCTCAGAGATATACTGCATTGGCAGCTGTTGATATATCATATATGTTACTTGAGATTGAATTCAAGGACCTGAAACCAAGATCTGATTTCAATCCAAACAATTATTTTTTTCCTTATTCTTCAGAGTAAACAAATTCTGATGAACCAGCAATGCTGCTATACGTGAAAGGCTTTTAGTCTTCATAACTGTGAATGAAAGAACGCAATTATTCTTTTGTCATGAACACCGCCTCAGTGTAATTTTTGTTTCTTGAGAATTTTCAATCCAAATGTGGTGTATGGTTGTATCATTTCTTCTATTGCCTCTACTTTGTTTGAGATCTGTTTCTTGGAGGTTTGAGAGTAAGTCAACCTTACTGCTATTCACAGCTTATCTTCTCTGAAGTTTGACATTTTTTGATAGGATGTTAGTTCTGCTGATTTTTCACAGCTTAGGTTTAATTGTTACTAAAGATTTCTCTGGAATGCTGCTGTCCAGAATGGTGACATAATTTCCATGTTGTGATTTATAATTATCTTCATTTGTGCTCAGTAGGAGTTTTACCATGAATTGGTGCTTCGTAATTTTAGAAACAAATCTGAACTGGAAATAATTTTAGTTTCTTGGTTCTTTATTTAGATGATTGCATGAGTTATCGACATCGGTCGCTTGAATCCCCATTTCCTTTCTGTAGGACTGGATGAATTCCTAACTTATCTTGGGAGCATGGGTGATTATAGGATTTATGCATATGGAAGACAAGTTTTTCTGCCTCATTTTTAAAAAGCTGTAAACATTTTTCATGGTGTTTTATGCATTTAGAGGTCACATGCAAATGGTTATGATTTATTGATTTCAGTTCTGGTTTCTTATTGTGTTTAAATTTAAATTCTGAAGAGACCATAGTTGGTTCATCATGAAGTTACCTTTTTTAATGCATCATAGCTCTTAGAACATATGCATTGCTAGATCAGATGCCAGATTTCTGACTTGAATTTGAGTGGATTTGAAACAATGGTAATTTATGTGAGATTGAATTTGAGTGGGTTTGAAACAATGGTAATTTATGTGAACTTTTTAATTTGTAAAGACATAGTTGGAATCTTTACAGAAACATAAACTGATCTCTGCATCACCAATTTACTCAGCAACTTCTGATTTCAAATTGCGTTCTCAAGGATGTTCCATGATACATCATATCTACTTTTCTCAACCCCAATTCCTCATGGTTTTCCACTAGTGGATGTTACTGCCTTTGGAATCATGCCTTTTTGTATATATCTGATCATTCTAGATGGTTGTACATTTACGTTGCTCCTCTTAGACGGTGCTTATATGAAGTAGGGTAGGGTGTTCACAGGATCTTTGTACCTGAGTATCATTATCTTCTCTTTACACCAGAGAGTCATGCTAAATTGATTCCTTCAGCATTACTTTTTCTAAGCAGACTGGTTTATCTGTCAAACTCCCAAATTGCCCAAAAATGTGCATGCATCTGTCTATAATATATATCTATATTATCTATTTCCTTATCTATCTATCTACAGTGTACACATGATTGATTTCTATCTCTAATTTAAGCCATTTGAATAGGCTTCCTTGGGGCAAAACTGATATGTGAGTTTTGAGTAAAATACTGTTTCTTGGTTTGACAGATTAGTTATCTAGCACACAGTTACTAAATCTACCTTTACCATAAACATCGACAGGCCATATTTAGACATTGTTCTTGATAGTCAATATACTCCAAATTTATATATGTCCTTTTGCAGGTGAGTTGAGTTGAGTTATAATGATTAAATTCTGCTTAGACATTGTTCTTGTCAGTCAATATACTCCAAATTTATGCATGTTTTTTCGCAGATGAGTTGAGTTGAGTTATTATAATTAGATTCTGCCTGCTGATTGTAGGAAGTTAAGCAAAGCCAATATACTCCAAATTTATGCATGTTTTTTTGCAGATGAGTTGAGTTGAGTTATAATAATTAGATTCTGCTTGCTGATTGTGGGAAGTTAAGCAAAGCCTTCTCCTAGGTAGTTAAGTTAAATTAAGTTAAATTAAATCTTAGTACAAAAGATTGATCAATTACAAACATGTTATTTAATCTCAAAAGTTGAAGTGGGCATCCACTCAAAGTCCACTACTATTTAGCTAAGTTTCTTTATGACTTTTTTTTTTTTCCCTTTGGGGTGCTTTTCTAAATTGGAAGCTTTTTACACTTATAAGATGAAATTATTTAACGAAAAGTAACCTGAAAAGATCACTACATAAAACCGAGAAGAACAGTAAGCTGTCAAGTCCAACTAGGCAACTATGTTTCAAACAGACTAGAACCAAAAGAGTAAATCATATACTATTGATTTTTTTGACAGCATTCAAACTTATAATGCGGATATGTAAGTGTTGAATTGAGCAATCTGGTTTATCCTGGTGATTAAATCATATACTATTGAATTTTTTTGACAGCATTCAAACTTATAATGATGATATGTAAGTGTTGAATTGAGCAATCTGGTTTATCCTGGTTATTTTTGATATCATGTTCAACATGGTATGAGCAAGGATTGGGTTTGCTTGCTCAAAAAGATGCATGGCATATTATTTTGACATGGGAAATCCAAATACTTGGATTAAATCAAATCAGTATATGAAATTTCAAGTCAAAAAGATGCATGGCATATTATTTTGACATGGGAAGTCCATATACTGTGATTAAATCAAATCAGTATATGAATTTCAAGTTAGAAAGTGATTGATGAATTTCTTTCTTACCCATCATAAAGTAGGATTTGAATGTTTAGAAAGGGTAACATTTTTTTCTCAGAACCATCCAGTTAGATGAATTCCATTTATTCTGGAAATAAATAAATATTTAATATTTAATTTGTTTTTATTATTAAATATTTAATTATGTAATTGGATAAGTCACTTTCTTTTGGTGTAATTTGATATCATGTTTTATGTTTTTTTTTAAATTTCTATTCATTAAAATATTAATACTATCTTATTACAGTGACATATCCCTACTCTGGATATTAACACTCTCACTTCATTCTCTTGTATATTTTTCTAAGGTCATTCTCTTTCACATACATAAATCTTATGTATTTTGCTAAGGTCATTCTTTTTCATATACATAAAATAGAATTTTTTTTGAAAAATTATTGAATGATTATGTGGAAAGGAACCCTTTATATTCAATTCAAGTTGAATCATAATTAAGTTTTATTGATGATTTTTTCAACCTTTTGAATTGAACACTTCACTCATCATGGGGGCCAAGAGAGTATGATAACAATGATTATTATTATGGTCACTGTTATCATACTCTCTTAAATCTGATAATAAGTGAAGTGTTCACTTCAAAAACATTTATTATAAAATTTTGTTAACTTTTTTAATAAAAAATCTTTAACATCAAACTAAAATCTCTGTTATTATACTCTTTTAATGATGAGTAAAATGTTCACTTAAAAACATTGATTAAATAAATTTATTGAATTGTTTTAAATAAGAGGTTTATTAAATTGTTTTAAATAAGAGCATCATACCTCTTACCATACGATATTGTTAGGTTAAGTTTGAACCTGTACATGGAGAAACATTGATTTCAAAGATTTAAGTTGTTGGTGACTTAAAGCCACAGTGCACTTTCATTTCAACCAGAGAAAATGGTAGCTCTATTTCTTCAAAGTTTCCTACCAGATGAGGTTGGCTCCATCATTGTGGTAATTAAAAAAGAAAGTACTATGGATGCTTGTGCTTAAAGATTTTGACGAGAATGAGAATATACAAATATAAGTTATTTTATGGCAGTTGAATGGTTGGAACTTTACACCTTTAAAAAGAGAGCACTAATTAAAGTTGGCGGTGGCGGTGGCATGGTATAAAGTTCCCAATCAGAGATGCTTCTTCACATTGAATTCCTGGACCTCCTAAATGTCAAAGTCCAATCCCATGTTGTGTTGAAATGGGGTTGTCAAAGTCCAATCCCATGTTATGTTGAAGTGGGGCTAAAATAGTAAGCATGGTACTGTTATCCAATTAAACTTAATTCTAATAATCTCAAACAGAGTGTTTATTACATCTCTTATTGACCAACCAATTAAAATCCATGCCACTAGGATATAATGTGATGTATTTATGAGTATTTTAAATTTATTAAATAATTCAATATTTTTCATAATAATAGAGCTATATGGTTATGATGCTAATAGAGCTATATGGTTATGATGCTAGTATACCCTTTAAAATATGTGAAGTGGTAGTTGCAATTAAAAATTTTGTTTTATTTTTGGGAATGAGCATGTAAGACGAGGTGGAAGTGGTAGTTGCAATTAAAAATTTTGTTTTATTTTTGGGAATGAGCATGGAAGACGATGTAGAAGGTGATTATCAAATTAGTTAGACAATTGTATTTGAATAATTTGTTTTAATTTGTTGTTTATTGAAAAGATTGAAGATTCGTTAATGGTCACTGGTTGTGTCGATGGTACTAGATTGTTGTTATCATGAATGATATGCTTGTACTCTGTGTGCATTTGTGTCTGCAAAAACAGACAGGGTTAGGACTTTGATGGAATAGATACCAACCATTCATGGCTTCTTATATTGAAGGACATTGTCGTAGTGTGGTAAGATGTCTTTGTCCCAACAAAAAATCTAAAATAGCGCTGTTGTCACTTGCTCATGTTGATCGGAAGCTTTAATAATAATAAAAAATAAGATTTCATATCAGAGTTGTTGTTGCCATTGTATTTTGTGTCTCATGATTTGAAGCTTAATGTAGCAACGATCTATGAAAGCACATCTCAAGGAAGATTCTAAGTACATTTTGCAAGCAATAGCCCTAGTATTCTTGATGAACGAGTGAATAAGGAAGTTGAATGTACTACAAAAAGATGAAAAAGAAAATTCTAAATTTCATTAAAAAAATATTTGATGTGGATGAACTAAATTGAATAGCCCATTAGATAATATTTTATTTAGCTTAATTTAAGTTTCTACTTGTGATTTTTCAAGTTCTAAATGACAAAGCTATTGCAATCTTGATGATGACGACGACTCTATTCATAAAATTCATTATGACCTTGTTGGTAGTAGCCATTGATAAGCTAACAAGGCAATGGGTTTCATGTGAACACAACTAGACACATAGAGATAACTTTGAAGGCGAGCTTAGAATCCTAGCATATCCACACGATATGGGAACATCCCAAAGATGACAAACCTCAAAGAAGCTTCTAGGGAGATTTACATCCCAAAGATGACAAACCTCAAAGGGGCTTCTAGGGAGATTTGAAACCTTGGTCTCGGCCTTTACATCATGAACCTAGTAACAGTGTTGGAGAGCTCTTATGCAAACATAATGGGAGAGCTCTTATGCAAACATAATGGTTCACAAGGCGAGGATTTCAGGTGTCCCCTTCAAGGATGACACTTGTTCACAACAATACCAAACCGTGCTTTCCTTCGAGGTGTACGAGCCACTGAATGACATGCATGCAGATTTCTCTAATATTGCAAACTAGATCATGATTGTTATGGTCATACTTACCTTCCAAAGTTACTAATGTGTTGACAAATACCTCAAACATATGATTCCAAAATTCAACTCTATATTAGGAATATCTAACATAAAAAGGAGTTAAAACAGTCAAAAGACATAGATCAATGTGTAACCTTAAACATGTTCAACAACAACACTATCACTTTGTCTTTCAATCTTTTAAAACATATTCCAAAAATACAAAGTTATATTTTCCTTTATACATATATTTACATATATTTACTCGTTATTATGAGCATTTTTTCAACATTTTGTGCACTATTTTAATTATGCTTTTTTATTCTCCTCTTATTCGTTTGCATGATAATGGCACACAATATAAATACAGATATCCAAGATTTCCCAGATATATAATGAACTTTGTGTGGAAGCAATCTTGTTGATGGAACCACCCAAGAGGAATCGGTTGGCTTGAATTGGATTCCCTGGCGTGATTTGCAAGAAGGACCATTAGTTAGGTAAGGGCGGTTATACCTTTTTTTCTTTCTTTCTTTTTGGGGTCCGACAAAAAACAAACCCACTACATGACATGCTGTCTACGGATGTGTCATTGGCTGACCACTTCCACGTCCAATATTTTACTTGGTCTAAAAACATGCGTTCCCTTCTTCCAAGATAAGTTGCGTGAAAACTCATTTCTTGTGTACTGAAACTCTCCACTGGTTGGCCTGGATGTTTTTTGGTGCTTTATTCAATTATGGCCATGTAGGATCATGGGCCCACACAGATATTTCTGGATATATATATATATTTTCCCCTATTTTGGCTTCTGCAAGATGGGATGGGATCGAAGTTGACTTGAATGGGTGTTCAGATCTTAGTCACATGATAATGATGACGGTGGTGGGGGTTTTATTGAAATGAGAGGCCGAGGTTGTAGCTACTGTTCTAGTAAGAGGTGCTCAACTTCTTTTTGAATCAAAGTTGACTTGTTGAAGAGATGTTAGGGATGACAATGATGATGACAATGAGGATGGTGGTGGTTTATCAAGATGGAAAGGCTTCATATCGGAGGAGGCGCTAAGTTCTTGTTTGAGTTGTTGAGAGTTAAAATTCATCTCCTTGGCATTAGTCAAGAACTATGTGTTCTTACAACAAATTATTGTTGAAATTACTCGTTTTCATTGTTGAGACTGCATTTTTTATTATAGAAATAATTGAGCCCGCTCCAAAGCCTTACGCACCCTATTATGTACCCATTATGTAGTTTCAATCCCCTCCAACCCCCTTGCTCAACCCAATATGCAATTTCAGCAATACATATCTACAATTTTTACAATTCCATCCGGATTTCCACAAGAAAAATTGCCAAAAAAACGTGTAACGTTTATCTTTCTTCGCTGCTGAGAGTCAAGATTCAGCTCCCGATGTCGGTCAAGAATTTGTTCTATGTCGTGTAGACGATCCTCTGGTTAGTCTGCGCGACACGTTTTGTCCAACGTGGCACACCGAGCTTCATCGCTGGCATAGGCTAGAATCGTCCGAGGTCAAGGATTGGATATTGCGTTAGGGTGACCCAAGTGGAATATTGTCCCGTCTCATGTTGGTGTCCGTCCATTGATGGGATGTTGTTGTTGTCGTCATCTTAGATCACTGCCATCACCATCACCGTCCAAAGGTGTGCCGCTTGCAATGGCCCAACAACCCACTATTTTTGCACTATATTTACTGCAGAACCTTGACGAGATGGAAAGGCATGTGTAACCATGTAGATTTTGCAATGCTGAAAAGTATACTTTAGGTGGAACCATGTATATTTATAAGGTCGTGGGCTTCTTCAACAATTTACATTTATATAAGGTTTTAGGTAGATTCCTTGTCACAATAAGGAACAAGAAACAAATTTGTGTGATGCTTATAATTTCAATCCTTATCCACCCCTTAAAGGAGCCTCCTAGGTTGTATAAAAGTGTTAGTGTTAGGGAGTGGGCCCTAGAGCATTGTATACCATAGTATGCAATGGGTACATATAGGATGATGTGAATAGGTAGGCTTTGATGGTCTTTAAAGGTTTTTCTAAGGGGTGGATAAGGCTGGCCTATTTTCATTGCCATACTCCTTTTCATAAAGCTTTTGAGATGAGAGGTATGTAAGTAGGTTGTTGTGAAAGTCAACATTCACTCATATGCAAACTTCTCATTTTGATCCTCTTTCTTTTAAGAAGGATAAAAATTATTCAACATTATCACGCATGGCACTGCCTTGCAAGTACTACGTGTCATAACTTCGACATCATATGTGGAATATATAGGTGCAACTTGCCAACATTATTAGTTGCAACATTAATTCCACATGATCTTGTAACATGTGCAATGATCTTTATCCTCCTCTCTTAATTTCATAGGATTCGTTATACAACTTCAAAAACAAGGTTCAAAGGTAATTAGTTGATGCAATTACCTAGTGATAATGCACACTAAAGCTTACCCTCCTACGACGAGTTGACAATGCTAGAATGAAACTAGTGATCAAATTGGGGCAAATAAGTGGAGGAAATAATATAGATAATAACAGAAAAGAGACGAGGAAATGAAATAATGGAAAAGGTTGAATACGAAGATGGTGATGGAAGCAAAGTGACAATGACCCTACATAATGTTGATTTTATTTTTCAAAAAGAAGGTTTAGTGTGTAGCTTGCAACTAAACAATCTATATTTTAGGAATCTCTTCGTATGGGTTTTGTTCACAAGGAGGCTTCCTCTATTAAAACTCATTCGATCTCAAGGAAGCCCTCAATGTCATCTCATCACTATGTTAAGAAAGTTTGCTTTGTATTCATTTTGAGATTAGATCCCACTTGGGTCAAAGAGGACGATAAATACTTCTCAACTTACATAGTAATATGTATAATCAATGCCTTATGGCCATCTCTAAAATACCTATAGACTTGACTCTTGATCATTGAGGGTAAATTCCTCACATATTTAGCATTTATTCACTCACATGTTAAATTTTGTCTTTGTTTTAGGATTTTTTTTGTATAGATAGGGTGCTTTTATTATTCATGAAGTAAGGCCTTGGTTCTTGGGCAAAGAAGGTCTCCTTTTTTAGGGAACAAGTGACCTTAACTCATAAGCAAAGCGGGTAGCTTCTTGAAGTGACAAGCTTTTGGCTTTAATCTACAAATTCTAAATCGCTTCATTGATAGTGATCTATATTTCTCTTATGAAATTTAAATTTCTTTCATGGTCATTATAATACTTTTGGCACACTTAGTACCCCGAGACCTATGGATAGGGCTAGGGTAGTGTTCGCCACTGTTGGAATTTATGTCAATATTTGATTTGAGGAAAGTTCCCTTTGAAAAAAACCTTTTAAGAAATGAGGATTATGATTAGTATATGCATATACAACTTTTTGATTAAAAGGATTACTTACAAAATTACTTAGTAGCTTTTTTAAGAGGCTAAATGATTCCCAAGTTAAAAGTGAAGAAATTGTAATCCACTCAATAAATGCATCGTTTCCTTCCATGAAAATTACAAATATCTAATAACAAGATGTTTGCTAGTAATACGCAAACACGAAGCCAAATATTAATGCAAATAATCCTATTCTACCTCATGGAAAAATCCCTTTATGAAATGGACTAATTCAAAACCATGAAAGAAAAAATCCCTTTGAACAAATTTATTTGTTCAGATATTGCCAATTAATAAGAATTCCATTAAATTTCATCAACACCAAAACAATTTGTATCAAAACTTTGAGAAGGATTGAATATAAATTAGGACAAGACAATATACTATATGATCCTATGGTCAAGGGGAATCAAAATAATGTTTCCCTCTTTAACACCAACAATTCAAAAGAATGTTTCCCTATTTAACACCAGCTATGTACGGTGGGCAAATTGTCATCTCTCTTTTTGTTGTGCCTTCTTTATGCTCCTTTTGTACAAGGGTTAATTAATATACATGGAATCTACTTTTTGTTTTAGTTAAATTTAGAGGTTGATAGTTAATATTAAACCTTGTTTATGTAATACCATGATATACGTGTACCAAATTTATAAATATCTCATTTGCTATAACACATTTTTTATATGTATAATAAAGCTTTTTATTATTATTATTTTGTTAAAATAAATTAAAATTTTAATTATGTTAGGTATATTCTTTAACTTAGTAAGGGGATGTATAACTTTTTTCGTGATAATCTTGGAATTGATACATGTCTTTTTTTTAAATAATAAAATATTATAAAAAAGAACATGTTGGCTCAAATTATATAAAAAACATTTACAATGGCATATATAAAACTACACAAATTAGATAAACTGAAACCATAAACATTGCATTACACACTCAATCTAAAGAAGAACATCTTAAAAAGAACATCACCCCCCACAAATTAATGCAAATGTTGAATAAGGGTTTGCACCTCAAAAGATTTGATTTCTATAGGAGCTTGCTAGACCCCCTTTTAAGATAAATCTATGCCAGTATAAAATTCAGTAAAAAAAAAAGTGATCACAAACTAGGTTGAAATTGAATGTGTAAATTAAACATACTAAGTGATATATTGGAAATTATTTTAAGCATATTAAATAATATATTGGAAATCATTTTAGACCAACTAAGTGATATATTGAATTGTAAAAACTATAACCTCCATTGAGGAAAAAAATTGACATTAAAATGCACAATTTTATTACTCACACTATATATGCAATTCCTTAATTCCTTGAATATGCTCTCCAAAAAAATTTTTGCTTATGGTTTTCCCTAGTCACACAATTACATTACAAGGCTTCTCAACCATTTAACTTACCTGGTTTTCACTTTCCTTTCTAGATTGTTGAGCACATAGTTCAAGGAATAATTTTCTTCTTTGGATTGGTCTCTTGGTGCAATATAAAGTTGTTTAGAGAATAGGTCAAATATGATAAAAGGTATCACCCATAATAATGTCAAATTTGATTATTCGACATTGATGCAATTTCTACTTGGGCTAGGATGGCCATGTACATGGTGTTTCCACTTGGGCTACAATGGTCCCGATATAGACATTACGTTACACATTTGAACTAGGCTATAGAATGCACTTATTAGTGCAACTATATATATATATAAATCTTGAAGGCCATAACTTTTCTTATATAAACTTCATTTTCAAAGTTCTTTAGCTCATTAGAAATTTGTTGACATGTACTAACCTCTGGGTAAAAAGTTATGACAATTAACGATTAATTGGAAAAATAAATTTGACATTTCCTTCTACTTGGATTCTTAACCTTTAATCCACTTACTTCTTAACTTTTCCACCTTACCTCTTTTGGACCCAAACTTGGAACTTGATCCATTTCATATCACATGTCCATATTTTTGACATTTTTGGTCATACAAAAGCTCAATTGTGAAGAAGGTGGAGCACATAGGTCACAACATCTTCTCCAAGTCCTCTTCCACATCATGCTTGAAGGTAGTCTTCTTTTGGCTATTGTCAATTAACTTCTTGTTCAAACTTGGCATTTCAAGAGAATCTTGATTCTTTCTTTTGTGTGACTTGGTGAAGTTGTGAAGAAGGTGGAGCACATAGGTCACAACATCTTCTCCAAGTCCTCTTCCACATAATGCTTGAAGGTAGTCTTCTTTTGGCTATTGTCATTAACTTCTTGCTCAAACTTGGCATTTCAAGAGAATCTTGATTCTTTCTTTTGTGTGACTTGGTGAAGTAGGTCTTGTCACCTTTGACATAGTGAAAATTGTTTTTCTTTGTATAAAAAAGTGGAGTCCTATCCCATAGATAAGGACTTCCAAACATCACATGACATGCCTCACACGATGCTACATCGTATTCCACCTCATTGACAAAATTGTTAATGAAAAATTGAACCTTACAATACATTGTGGTTCTCATAGTGGAATTCTTTTGCAATCAACTAAAGAACATGGTTGCTAATGCTCATATGTTTCCAAACCAAATTCATCCACTAAAGTTTCAGAAATCAAATTACAATGATACCCACTATCAAAAAGAGCATTTCCTTTCATGTTCTCACATAAACTTAGAAACAAAAGAGTACAATCATTTCTCCACTTTCCCTATGATCTTGCATTGTAACATGGACAAGGCTTTCATCGACATCAACATTGTCTTCTATCACTTGACATACCATCTTAGTAGTTATTCATCGCCCATTTCTTGGACTTGTACCATTTCAAACACAATTTTGGATGAACCTCTCAACACTTTTCACCTATTTGTCCATCTACATCTCAATGTTTCCAGTACTTCTTGGGATCTTTTCCCTTCTTTACTATGTCTGAAACTTTCTTTCCATTGCGTTTGGATATTCTTGATTCTTTTGTTACCTTATTCTCATACCTATCTTGATATAAATAACTTTCTTACTTGCTTCATCTATACTTCTAACATTCAAAATCTACTGCTATGTCAAATGTGACCATGTAGACATTCAAGTTGTTTCATTACTACCCTACGTTCTTTTGGTAATATTCCCAACAAGATGGCCTACTTTTGGAACTTGAACGTATAATCTTGAACACTTTGTCCTTGCTCTTCTTGATAATACTTTCATCTCATGCATTTATCTTCTTGATATCCTATGGGGTAGATTTGTGATTGATAAATTCATTGAAGTGTTCCCATTTAGTAACCATGGGATTCTTTCCCAACCACAAAGAACCTACATAAATTTCCCACCAAATCAAAGCATGAATTAAATTCTTTAAAAGGGAAAATAAATTTCTTGTTCCTCTCTTAGTATATGCACACTAAAATACACTTCTAGCTTCTTCATGCAACTGTTTTCTAAACATCTGGTTTTCTATTGTAAGAGGGTAGATTTATTTTTGCTTCTACGTGATTAGAGCATTAGAAGACACAATATAATGACAATTATTATAAGAGATTACATGCTTCATACCTTCATCATCCTCATGGATGGAATCCTCTTCTTCATACTTAGATTCTACTGAGCATTGTTCTTCCTTCTTGTACTTCTTATTCATGAGCTGTGACACTATCACAGTTAGCAATGCAATGTTTTTGTTAGGATTATTAATCTTCCCTTGTCCAATTTGGTCATATGTCTAAATCAGGAGTCATGTCTAAATCGGGAGTCCTTCCAGTCTATTTTTAGTCACTAGCACCATTGGGTCCACTTGGCCTAATTGGGGCACATGTTCCAGTTATTGAAGTGTGGGGAACACTAATTGAGGCCTACTGCCACTGATTGCACTTGCATGCATCAGTTTAGGAGCCTCCTAGATCAATCCCTACAATTTATGAGCCACTGGGAATGTCGATACCAACCCAGGTCAGTTGAGTTGAGTTGGTGACTAGTCAAGCTAAGTTAGGAGTCAATTACATTAAGTTCTAGTCCTCTACATTCAGTTAGCACTAGGTTTGCATGGCTGCATGCAGGAGAGGCGCATTCCTCACCTACCATAGTCAATTATCCTTAGTTAACAATGAATTGGACACTTGAGCTGTGTTTTAGAACTCCGATGAACTCCAATAATGATTTAGACAAGGTCAGTTAACTATTGAGTCCTCCGATAATGATTTAGACAAGGTCTTAGTTACCTACAATCAAGTAGAGTCTAATCAATTCGAATTTCCTCATGTGGATTCGAATTGCATGTGGCTATTTAGCCATTGTATTACATTTTAATTTATCATCTAATTACTTTTTGATTAATGAAAGCATTCACAGTTGCAAGCCATTTTTGCACTGTTTCATTCTTCAATAACTAAGTAAATTGTGTGATCTATCTTATGAGTTGTGTTTGTCCACATATCTATGTGCTCAATTTAATATGGTATTAGAGCCTTGGTGGACAAGGCACTTCTCCTCCTCAGATCTCCAGTTGGATCATTTTTTTGATCAATTTGCTCCATTCCTACTCTGCACCAGAAGCAGAAGGTTTACCACTTAATACCCCAAGTTAAGGAATTGTTGATCAAGATTGCTTAATCAATTATGCTGGGTGTGATGAAACCTGAAATGTGCATGTAGTTGACCTTATTTTGTTTGTTTGATTGTGTGATTTACAGGTTATCAATTCTTCTCACTGCATTTGCTGCAAGTAGCTCATTCTCCTCATTGCATTCACTACAATAGCTAAATCTTCTTTACTGCATTCAAAATGGCCCATCCAATTGAGCAACTCGCTTCCTTCAACTACCACCAGTGGAAGGAGGACATGGAGTTACTGCTTCACACCAAGAATCTCTACAGACTCACAATGGAGTTAGAGGCAGAGCCAATTCTTACTCATGACAAAGAAAAGTACTGGAATAGGCTTGATGAAGCCTATGGATGCTTGTCTCTCTAAAATGACATGCCTTCCATTAGTTAAGATGGTGGTCCCGTTATCCATGGGGACTCCACTTGGGCTACTATGCTCTTGTTATAGACATTACATTAAGCATCCCTACAAGGATGTAGAATGCACCTATTGGAGAAACTAGAACATAATTTAACTTTTGGAAAAAATAATTTTATCACACGAGCTCCTTTTTTCATACTTCTTTAGCTCATTGGAAAGATGTTGATGTGTTTTAACACTTGGGTCAATAATTTCCATCAATTAATGATTTATGTGAATAAATAATTATGATTATCTCATTTCTTGGATTCTTGACTTTCAAAACCAACAAACTAAGTTGTCTTTGTGCCATCCACATACTTATCCAACTTTGCCTTCTTATCCATTTGATAAGAATACTTGGCACTTGGTCCATTTCAGGTTATAACATTTTTTCCCAAGGAAAACCTCATGGAGAATGTTAAGCCCTCAGTGATGGCACATTACCCCCTATAGAGTGGCACATTACCCCCTGTATTGTGGTGTATTACATAGTATTGATGTCTCCTTGGGTCTATTAGTTTTTTTTTATATTGTAAACCTTTGTCTCCTATATATAGGAAGGAAATATTCTCATTTAGTCATCATATTGTATATTGTCTTGTCTTATGTACTTAGTACATTGTGTAAGGAGGTTTCCCCCTTGAAGATGCTTTCTATTCATATCTATTATTCATTATTGAGGCGTGGATTACTTTCTTATGGTTTATTTCTTCTCTTTTTATGTTATTTATGGAACATGATTGCATAACATTTGGTATCAGATATCTTTCCTCGGGACTGGTTTCTTCAAAGTGAGTCATCTTGGAATTTCACTATAAATTTTTTCTATCATGTTTCATCCAACTATACTCAAAAACCCATCTCTAGAAAATGCCTATCTATCCGTGGTCCATTTTTTAGATCCTGATACATTACAGGTTTGGAGATATTCTCCTTGGAATCTAGGGTTGTTGAGTAGTCCAAAAAAGTCTAAAACAAGTGTTATGGGGAAAACAATCATATATAGAGAATGAACGATCCAAATTGAGTGAGACCCATTGCATCTGAAAGAAGCCAAACCAAGTTATATGTGGTAGCATTTTCAAAATTAGATCCAATATATTGGACATGTGGAATACTGTATGAGTTCTATCTTATGGATAGACAAAAAATAAGAAGTGTTGGCAGATTGGTAATAAATTCTTACTGGAACATCCGAATTAGGTAATACCTGTGGCATCAAAAAGAGGACACATCATGATACAACAGGCCGAAGTTTCAAACCCTTAGGAGACAAAATTTAAAATTCACATGAACTCCAAGTTAGCCATAAAACAATCATCCAATCAAGGTTTGAAGAAGGTACACCATTTTAAAGTTTAATAACTTTGAGTAGAAGGATCTATTTGAGGTGAAGCATAAGGTGTGATATCTATTTACATTGTTCAAAATGTCACCAAAAGGCAGTGGAAAAAATCACACTCCAAGAAAACCTCCCGAGGATTCATCCTCGACGTATGAAGAAAATGAAGAATTGAGACACGACTTGACCCAGTTAAGTGAAAAGTTTGAGGAATGGAGTAAAAGGGCAGTGGCATCTACTTAATTGATAAACCATAAAAGTGATATAGAGAAGGAATTGAAAAAAACACATATATTATCCTTTTAGTTGTGTTAAGCTCGCGATGGAGAAGACGCGGCTCCTCCTGTGGCTAGGGTTTCCCTAGCCGCCGCCCTTGTAGAGTTTGGATCGCAGCACCCTTTGCCGGTCCCTTGCTGCGCAGTGTTCTCTGGTCGCCGGCCTTTGCCAAGCGTGTTCTCTGGTCGCCGGCCTTTGCCAAGCGTGTTCTCTGGTCGCCGACTTTAGTGTGGATTCATCCGTTGAAGCTGCCTCTTTCCTCTCTCATCCGCCGCGGCCGTGCACTCCTTCGGTGGTCGGGCCATGGATCCGTTGGAGGCCTTCAGAGTCCTTGTTAGATCTGCAGGCCCTAGGGCAAAGGCCGCCCCTCCTGCCAAGTTTGTTAAAAAGATGGAAGAGATCCCTTCTCTGGAGCTCTCTCCTTCTGATCCGTGCCGCATGGCCCTTATGCTCTCAGAAAAATCCCTCATTGGCAAGTTCACTGGTCTGTGGCCCAATCCCAAAGCAGTGGATCAATGGATAGCAGAACGTTGGAGCTCCCTGGCGCCCTCCCATATCTCTTTATGTGCTGCAGCAAGAGGGTATTTTGTGTTTATCTTTGAGAACAAAGAAGAGCGGGATCTCATCTTCAGATCTGGACCATACTTCATGGGATCGAGGGGGCTGTTCTTAGCCCCCTGGTCTCTGGATTTCAATCCTGAAGCAGAGATCACGGCTGCCCCTGTTTGGGTCCGGCTCCCCCATCTTCCTCTTCATCTTTGGGGGAAAAGCACCCTTGCTGATATAGGAAACAAGCTCGGCCGTTTCCTGGATAGCGCGGAGCCTAAAGGGGATCAGTTCACCTGTGCGCGCATCTGTGTTGAGGTCAATCTCGAGAAAGGGCTCCCGGAAGCCCTTCATCTCTCCTTGGGCGAATGGAGTCACATCCAAGAGTTGGACTATGAGCATATTCCCTTCAAATGCCTCCGGTGCCATGTTTACGGTCATTTCGCGAAAAGCTGCCCCAAAGCCCCGGTGACGGTGGCTCCCCCCCCGGTCAATGGGGCAGACTTTCAGCCAGTTACCAATAGGCGAAGGGCTCCTCGGAAAAAGGACTCCAAATCAGAGGTGCCCTCCGCAGAAGAATCTACCCCAGCTAATAAAAACAGATTTGAAGCCCTTCAAGAACTCAATGACCAGGATCCAGAAGCAGCAGTAGCGGTTGAAGAGACGTTGGAGCCAGGTCCAGGCTAGGAAAAGGAAGCACCAGCAGCAGAAGAGGTTATAGAAGTGCGTATCCCCCCTGGTACCGCGGAAGACCCCACGCCTGAGTCCCCTGGCTCGAAGAAAGATCCCATCGATTTGGGTGGCGAGACCTCAGCTCAGGTAGGGCTGGCTTCCTTGGTCCCTTCCTCAGAGGAAACCACCGACTCTGAAGACTTTTCCGCTCCTTCTCCTCCCCTCACCAGAGGATGCAAGACGAATAAAGAACGCAGAGAAAAGGAAGCAGCCTCAAACATCAGTGCGGGCTCTCAGAAGAAACTGGATCCTTTCATTAAGGGACACTCCTCTCTGCCGATTTAATGCTTTGCTTCTGTATTCTTCTCTGCTCACAATTTGTGAGAGTCTACTCTTGTAAGCAGTACTTTTCTCGAAATAGCTCCAGGATCATTTGGGATTCATTTCTCAAAGCTCTTTTAAGAAGGCTGACTATTTTATTTGAGGCCAGCAGCCTTCTTTCTCAGAATTTCTCCTTGTACGCTTGGCTGGGCTACAGCCTTTTTTAAAAATTTATAAAAAATTTCAGTTTCTGTTAAAAAAAAAAAAATAGAGAAGGAATTGAAAAAGATATCCAATAAAGAATATCTTCAAGAGTTGAAGGAACTGGTGAATGATATAAAACATAGCGTTATTCCTCATTTATCTACTCAAGAAGAGGATAAGGAGGAAAAGGGGGACTTATTCTAGTCACGTATTGAGAAAATTGAAAAACAGTTGGAGAACAAGAAGTTTAAGACCCAGAAATTCGATGATTCACTACATCATCATGGGTTCAACTCGGTCCAAAGAACTACTTTATTCGCAATATTGCCATGATAAAGTTTGATGGAAATTATCCAATAACATGGATATTCTAGATGGAGCAATTCTTTGATCTACACCAGGTGCCAACTTTGCAAAAGGTAACTATTGCATCCTTATATTTAGATCTTGATCAATTTGTATGGTACCAATGGATTTGTGATCGTAAAAATGACTCTAGTATCTCTTGTTCTATATTCATAGAATAATTGAGGTAATTTGTTGGATCTCAGCTTTATTGGAACCTTGAAGGATAGCATTCAACATGAGGTGCCTCTCTTCGAACCACCATCATTGGAGAAGGATTTCATGATGGAAAGGAAGGTTGAAGGTAAAAATATGGTGATGGACACTAGAAATACCACTTCCAATACATACAAAGAGAACGATGATCATTCTCCTAACCCACCTCAAAGGATGACACCTCAACAAATGGAGGAACTAAGAGAAAATTGTCTATGCTTTAATTGTGACAACAAGTACAATAAGGGACACAAGTGTGGAGAAAAGAAATTATTCTACATAGATTGTGAATAGGAAAAGCCAAAAGAACAAGAACTACAACAAGGGGATGAATTATAAGGGATTACTCCCACCATATCTTTTCATGCTTCGGATGGAATTAGAACTCCTCAAACTCTCAAGATCAAAGGATATACCAAAAATAAAAAAGGTAACAATGTTGATTGATTATGGTAGTAATCATAATTTCATTCATTGTAAAGTAGCCAAAGATCTCAATTGCTTTGTATATCTAGTGCCAAAATTTCAAGTAATGATTGCAAATGGAGGAACTTTCAATTGTTTGGGGAAATGACATAATCTCAATCTTATCATGGGGGAATATGCATTGAATAGTCCCATGATTGTTATCCCAATGGGTGCTGGTGATGTTGTATTAGGGGTTCAATGGTTACAATCATTGGGAGTGGTGGCTTTTAATTTTCATAAGTTTTTCATGAAATTTTCTTGGAAGGAAAATAATTTGTGTTAAATGGTATCAGAGGTTAACCAGGCAAGGTGATCAGCTCTAATGGTATGGAAAAATTGTTAAAGAAAGGAAAATAAGGTGTAATTGCACAGGTATGCTCACTAGATGTTCAAACATATCAGGATCCTATTTCCCCATATTTCTAAAGGGTCCTTGATAATCCTTCCAAGGTATTTGAACATATTCCAATAAATATTCCACCAATTTGAGATTTGGACCATGCTATTCACTTATTTCCAGGATGTGTTCCTTATGGCATTGGAACTTACAGATACCCCTATGGCCATAAGAATGAAATTGAGCACATGGTTGAAGAAATGTTAGAGGCCGAAATAAGTAGGCCTAGCCAAAGTTCTTAATCGAAACCAGTGGTAATGGTACACATGAAGTATGGCTCATATTACAGAGATCTTTCTCACCATTTTAATGCAAGTACAGTAGTTTCCGCCTTCAACGAAATAGTGCATAAGTTACATAGAAACCTTAATATTATTGTAAGCAATATAGATCCAATTTTCACTGGAAAATGTTGGACTAAATGATATTCTTGTTTGGGTACCCAGTTGGCTCATAGTTCATTTGATCACCCTCAATCTAATGATAAAACTGAGATAGTGAACAAATGCTTGAAATAATATCTTTGTTGATTTACAACTAATAACAAAACACAGTGGGAAAAATGGTTGTAGAATACTTCTTTCCATACATCATAAAAAAGGTCTCCATTTATAGTACTTTATGAGTACCGACCTCCATCTATCACATTTCCCTTAAAAGGAAAATCTACAATTCAGGTAGTGGAGGCCCGCATAGAGCATCAACAAGCAATTCTCCAAATACTGAAGATGTTTAAAAACAAGATGCAACAATAGGAAGATCAACATCGCAGTCAAAGGAGCTTTGAAGATGAAAAAAATATATGCGAACTTGAACAAATCATTGAAACAAGGACCAAACAACTACAAAATTAGGCTATTACCGAGTACCTAATAAAGTGGAAGAAATTACAAGTGGCATATTTGACATGGGAAGATGGGTATCTCATTAAATGGAAGAACCTACCTGCGAAAAATTCAACATGGGACGACGAGTCCTTTAAATAGCAACGTCCATAACTACTTCAGCATTGAGGACAACACTTTTTGAAGGGGAGGGACATGCTAATCCCTCAATGATGGCACATTACCCTCTATATTATGGTGTATTACATATTATTGATATTGGCTTGGGTCTATTAGTGGGTCCATTAGTTGTTATTGTACACCTTTGTCTCCTATATATAGGAAGGAGATATTCTCATTTAGTCACTATATTGTATGTTGGCTTGCCTTATGTACTTACTACATTGTGTAAGGAGGGTTCCCCTGTGAAGAGGCTTTCTATTCATCTATATTCTTCACTATTAAGGCATGGATTACTTTATTCTGGTATATTTATGCTATTTTTATGTTATTTCTGGGACATGATTGCATAATAGGGAAACCTTGGGAAGTTCCCTACATTTCTCTAATTTACATTGATTATGAATCCTAAACCAATAGGGACATCAAGTGAGGTGAACAATAAAGGAAACCAACTTGGGAGATCGACCCCAAGACCTCAAATATGAAGCTCAAAGTACTCAATCACTCAAGATGGACAACTGAGCTTATTCTTATATTAGATGTAACACTCATATAGGCGTGTCCTTAACTAAGACCTTCAACACAATTTATGTTTAAAAAATTGATGATTCATAAGATCAATACCTATATCCATGAATTTCATATTTTAATGGTGATATTGAACACACATGAATCATAGCAGAATAAGGTCTTAAGTATCAAGTGTCCTAAAACCACGTATCCATATTGGAATTGAGTTCTTATCTTTAGTGTCAAAGATGCTTATCATTTTAATCATATGCATGCTAATGAATTTCCTATTTCAATTGTGCAACTAAACATGACTGGAGGAAAGTACAATAAGGCCCTTTTGTTGGAGCATGTTATCCATCTAGACATTAGTCATACAATCATGCATCATTATTTGTCTCGCCAGTGTTTAAACCATGTTAGTTGACATCCTAGTGCATAATACTTGTCATTTTGTTTCTCATTATCCACATATGCACCCTAATACATGATTTTAGGACCTCATGTGCTGTCATCCATGATTTTAGCCATTGACCATCAATTGCATTAAGTTAACTGGTGCTACAATCAGTTAACTGGGCCACCTTTCCTTAATTTCATCACTATAGGATGATAGTGAGCTCCGATGACCACTAATAGTCAACTCGATACCCTTAGGCGCCCCTATATCATTATTTATCACCAATTAACCTCCTAATGCGCCTCTTTGGTCTAGCTACCATAAGTTATAGTCAATTAATTGATCACATTTAGGAGTTACAACTAGATCTCATGCCTAGTGATGGTTTCTATGCAAATTAAGCCTGCCCTATGAGTGGATTCCAAATGCCTCCTAAGGCTCACACATTTCTCTTTTGAGATTGTATTATAAATGTACACATCTTTTTGACTAATAGATAGATGGGAATTCTTTCAATTGAGTTCTAATCTCTTGTGGTCTTGCTCATCTTTTTCTCATTATTCTGCTAAACTCTATTATAATTCTAAGTGAGGTTACATTTGATTCTAGATCAACTGTGCAAATTCTAATACCTTTGAGTATCAAAGTGGCCTACAACCACATAATGATACTAGGATCAAGTTTTTTACTATCTTTAGTGTTACAGATGCCTACCATTTTATAACCAAGATTGCAGATATTCCAAGAATTACATTGAGGATGGCTATGAAAATCGACATTGAAAGAGATTTCAAGCGAAACATTTTACAAAGTTACAGATCAAAGCAACCCAAGATACAAATATGAGTGACTCTTGCAAGATCAAAACCCACAAATTTTGAATAAGGAAAAGAGAGCACTAGGGATATTATGGGAAATAAAGAGTAAAAATAAATATCATAATTGGTGTAACTTCTACAAGCCATCCACACATTTTAACGATCTCTCTCTCTCTCTCTCTCTCTCACACACACACACACACACACACACACACACACACACACACACACACACACACACACAAGGGATAACACATGATGAAACTAAGCAAGTGGCAGAATGTAATGCTAACTTATAACTTCATGTTCAATATGCATCACTTTGCCATACCCAATTTTATGGACTCGTAAAACATCAAACATCTAACACACACACACATATGGAAATATTTTTCAAAAACCCTTTTTGAATAATAAGTAATGATTTGTTAACATTATTTAAATATGATTTTTTAAAATTATAATATTTATATTGGGAAATGTCTAAAAATTTGACAATTTGGATCGCACGACCATTTTTTCTCAGAATTCAACATTTTTTATTTTGCAAAATCAGAATTCAACTGTGTTTTAATCGCAATTTGGATGGTATAAATGGATTCAACACCCTCAAAAACCTCTTGAACACCCAACATTTTAGAACTTGACAACTAGAACCTGGATTTTGGAGATTTCCAACTGGATGTTTTCAAAATTTTGACGGAAAAATCTGCCTATTGAAACTTAAATCGTCAAAATTTTAAACTATGCATTTAAATTATCATTTCTTATTTCAAAACCTCACCACTACAAATTATTCTATTTATTTAAAATATCTTATTTATTTATATATAAATAAGTTACAAAAAAATATGAACTTATTTCATGTACTTTGTTATTATATATGTGGGTGTTAAGCCCCAAAAAATACAATAAACTTATATATATATACACACTAGGGAAATCGGTAAATGGGGACGTGGCTGGTACTTGCGTAACATGGGGTACATGGATCCAATCCTGCTACCACTATACCTCTAGGTGCATCCACAAAGCCCGAACCATGGCGAACGGGTCAATTTGGGGGATTTGAAACGATACCTTCCGTTTACAACCATTTACAACATTTCCACTTTACTACTTGCTCTTTCCGCACGAACTATTTTAAATAATCTGTTACTTTATATCAAAGTATGAATTATGTAATAATTAAATATGATTTAACTAATAATATATTAATGAATTAATTGTTTTTAATAATAATTATATAAACTCTAATAGTGATGATTGATAATATATTAATAATATATTATATATAATCCCTAATTTACGTTGTTGTGCTTGTTTGTCTTTTTCTTTTTACATTATTGATATTTGTTCCAATACCATTGTTCATTACATTACATTATTGTACCTTTTCTAATACAATGGTTCATTACATTACATTATTTGTACCTTTTCTAATACAATGGTTCATTATATTACATTATTGTACTTTTTCTAATACAATTGCTTCACTTTTCCTCCATGAATTTTGCTTCACTTTATTGGAACCTTGAAGGATAGCATTCAACATGAGGTGCCTCTTTTTGAACCACCATCATTGGAGAAGGATTTCATGATGCAAAGGAAGGTTGAAGGTAAAAATATGGTGATGGACACTAGAAATACCACTTCCAATACATACAAAGAGAACGATGATCATTCTCATAACCCACCTCAAAGGATGACACCTCAACAAATGGAGGAACTAAGAGAAAAATGTCTATGCTTTAATTTTGACAACAAGTACAATAAGGGACACAAGTGTGGAGAAAAGAAATTATTCTACATAGATTGTGAAGAGGAAAAACCAAAAGAACAAGAACCACGACAAGGGGATGAATTATAAGGGATTACTCCCACCATATCTTTTCATGCTTTGGATGGAATTAGAACTCCTAAAACTCTCAAGATCAAAGGATATACCAAAAATAAAAAGGTAACAATGTTGATTGATTATGGTAGTAATCATAATTTCATTCATTGTAAAGTAGCCAAAGATCTCAATTGCTTTGTATATCTAGCGCCAAAATTTCAAGTAATGATTGCAAATGGAGGAGCTTTCAATTGTTTGGGGAAATGACATAATCTCAATCTTATCATGGGGGAATATGCATTAAATAGTCCCATGATTGCTATCCCAATGGGTGCTGGTGATGTTGTATTAGGGGTTCAATGGTTACAATCATTGGGAGCGGTGGCTTTTAATTTTCATAAGTTTTTCATGAAATTTTCTTGGAAGGAAAATAATTTGTGTTAAATGGTATTAGAGGTTAACCAGGCAAGGTGATCAGCTCTAATGGTATGGAAAAATTGTTAAAGAAAGGAAAACAAAGTGTAATTGCACAGGTATGCTCACTAGATGTTCAAACATCTAAGGATCCTATTTCCCCATATTTCTAAAGGGTCCTTAATAATCCTTCCAAGGTATTTGAACATATTCCAATAAATATTCCACTAATTTGAGATTTGGACCATGCTATTCACTTATTTCCAGGATGTGTTCCTTATGCCATTGGAACTTACAGATACCCCTATGGCCATAAGAATGAAATTGAGCACATGGTTGAAGAAATGTTAGAGGCCGCCGACATAAGTAGGCCTAGCCAAAGTTCTTAATTGAAACCAGTGGTAATGGTACACATGAAGTATGGCTCATATTACAGAGATCTTTCTCACCATTTTAATGCAAGTACAGTAGTTTCGACCTTCAACGAAATAGTGCATAAGTTACATAGAAACCTTAATATTACTGTAAGCAATATAGATCCAATTTCCAATGGAAAATGTTGGACTAAATGATATTCTTGTTTGGGTACCCAGTTGGCTCACAGTTCATCTGATCACCCTCAATCTAATGATAAAATTGAGATAGTGAACAAATGTTTGAAATAATATCTTTGTTGCTTTACAACTGATAAAAAAACACAGTG
>LPNX010352915.1:106363-203605 GCA_001517045.1 Pseudotsuga menziesii | reverse complement strand
TCTCTCTCTCTCTCACACACACACACACACACACACACACACACACACATTCAAGGGATAACACATGATGAAACTAAGCAAGTGGCGGAATGTAATGCTAACTTATAACTTCATGTTCAATATGCATCACTTTGCCATACCCAATTTTATGGACCTGTAAAACATCAAACGTCTAACACACACACACATATGGAAATATTTTTCCAAAACCCTTTTTGAATAATAAGTAATGATTTGTTAACATTATTTAAATATGATTTTTTATAATTATAATATTTATATTGGGAGATGTCTAAAAATTTGACAATTTGGATCGCACGACTATTTTTTTCTCAGAATTCAACATTTTTTATTTTGCAAAATCAGAATTTAACTGTGTTTTAATCGCAATTTTGATGGTAGAAATGGATTCAACACCCTCAAAAACCTCTTGAACACCCAAAATTTTAGAACTTGACAACTAGAACCTGGATTTTGGAGATTTCCAAATGGATTTTTTCAAAATTTTGACGGAAAAATATGCCTATTCAAACTTAAATCGTCAAAATTTTAAACTATGCATTTAAATTATCATTTCTTATTTCAAAGCCTCACCACTACCACTTATTCTATTTATTTAAAATATCTTATTTATTTATATATAAATAAGTTACTAAAAAAACTGAACTTATTTCATGTACTTTGTTATTATATATGTGGGTGTTAAGCCCAAAAAAATACAATAAACTTATTATATATATATATATACACACACTAGGGAAATCGGTAAATGAGGACATGGCTGGTACTTGCGTAACATGGGGTATAGGGATCCAGTCCTGCTATCACTATACCTGTAGGTGCATCCATAGAGCCCGAACCATGACACACGGGTCAATTTGGAGGGATTTGAACATGATACCTTCCGTTTACAGCCATTTACAACATTTCCACTTTACCACTTGCTCTTCTCCCACGAGCTATTTTAAATAATTTGTTACTTCAAAACAAAGTATGAATTATGTAAAATTTAAATATGATTTAACTAATAGTATATTAATGAATTAATTGTTTTTAATAATAATTATATAAACTCAAATATTGGTGATTGATAATGTATTATATATTATATATAATATATTAATAATATATTATATATAATCCCTAATTTACGTTGTTGTGCTTGTGCTTGTTTGTCTTTTTCATTTTACATTATTGATATTTGTTCCAATACCATTGTTCATTACATTACATTATTGTACCTTTTCTAATACAATGGATCATTACATTACATTATTGTACCTTTTCTAATACAATTGCTTCACTTTTCCTCCGTGAATTTTGGTTTCCAAGTAGCCACGAGATCCGTTCTACACAAAAACATTCCCCATAATTTGTGGCATCATTGACCACTGCAATCCATATAGAAACTTCATGATTGTCTAGGGAATATACCCTGAGATCATATTTCTAATCTAATTTTCTTATTTGGTGAATTTCTTACGTCTAAGGAGGAAAAAAAGACAACCTCCATTTCTTAATTGACGACTAATTCTTTTGAAAAAATAAATGTGGTTATAAATAAAATATAATTAATTATTTATTATAAATAAGGATATAAAACAAGAATAATTAACTTACTTTTAAAAAACCATAATTTTAAATGAAGATATTTAAATGCAACAATATGCTTACTTTAAGTTTGTATTTATGTACAAATAATATTTTATATGGATTTTGAGATTGCTCAATTAAGTAAATCAAGTTAATAAGTTCTTTTAATAAGATTATTTTTTACAATATTTGATTAATTCAATATTGTGTCGTGAGTTAAAGATAATTATATTTATTTGATTTTAAGTGAGCGTTGTCAAAATAATTGTTTGAAAGATTTGCATGAAGTCACAAATATTCGTGGATTTTTTTTGAGCTTTGCGACTAGGGTTCGAGGGTTTCTTCTTTCCTGCAACTAGGGTTCGAGGGTCTCTTCTTTCCTGTGCTCAGCCACAGTTATGACAGTTATGGAGTCAGGTGGAGGCTCTGTCCCTCCCCCAAAGTGGATGCCTTCAAAAATTTGGTCACGAATCTAGTGAAGAAACCTCTGGACAAATCACTTTCTCGATTTGTCAAACGAATGTACGAAATTCTTGAAGTAACTCTTCCCCCACCTACTCCTCGACGTGTTACCCAAGCAATGACAGAAAATGGATTTGGTGGATTAATTCATGGGTCTCTGGCCTTCTCCTTCTCCAAAATCGATGGAAGTTTGGATTCTTAAGAACTGGATGCCACTTCTCTCAGCAAGGATTTCCTGCTATTATGTTGGTAGGGGGTTTTTAATTTTCCAATTTGAAAAGAAATCAGATTAGGACCTAATTTTCAGAAATTAGCCATACTTCATGGGTCCAAAGGAGTCATACTTGAATAAATGGTCCCCCAACTTTGATCCTTTACTAGATATCCCCTCGGCAGTCTCAGTTTGGGTTAAATTACCTCATTTTCCTATACACTGCTGGAACGATGAATCTATGAAAGCAGTAGGAAACACATTAGGAAAATACATAGATAGACTGGAGCCAAAATACCAATTTTAGTGTGCAGGATTTTGTTTCGAGGAAGATCTAGAAGAAGGTATTTCAGAGGCAATCAATCTCATTGTGGATAATTGGTCTCACATCCAATAACATGACTATGATCAACTTTCCTTCAAATGTCAAATCTGCCACAAATATGGGCACTTTGCCAAAGATTGCAAGCAATCCTACAAGAAATTGACAAAGTTAGGCCCAGAATTATCTTGGACTCAGGTTAAAAAGGCTCAAACCTTAGACCCCAATTGAAAAGAAGGAAACCAGGTATGACCAATGCAACTCAAGGAACTCACAATCCCATCCATCATTCTCAGGTTTCCCCAACTTCAAACCCTTTTTTGGCTTTACCCCAGGAGGATCGGACTAACATGATACTCCCACAACAGAAAACATAGATAACAGGGACATCACTAGGGACTCGATCAATGCTCGATCAATCTAGAAGGGGAAGAAGAGAACTTGGTTCACTCCCAACCGATTCTGGAGGAAGGAGAACTCAAACCTACTCAAGAAGATACAGATGAAGAGGTTTCCTCGCAAGAACCCTGGAGAAGGAGGAGCCATCCTCGAATCATACATCAAGGAAAGGAAGACCAACGAATAAGGAGGCTCGAGAAGAACACACAGTGAAGGGGAAACCCTAGGGAAACAATTGGCCATTGAAAAAGAAATGGGTAAAAATAGAAAAGGAAGAGGAGGAGGAAAGTCTAGAACCAATGAGGGACTTGTCAAGGGGCCACCATCCTTCGCCCTAGTTAAATAATGAAGATAATATCCTAGAACTATAAGGGGATGGGAATTCAAGGTAATAAGGAAGCAATGGGAAATCTAATAAAACTAGAGAAGCATGACATCCTCCTCATTCCGGAGACAAAACTCAAGGAAAAGGAAAGCCTCGAGAAATAGAAGAACATAAATCAAGTTCAGGGATAACTATTAGCTCAAGAGGAGCTTGAGGAGGAATCGAGACCCTATGGGATGAATCAAAGCTCAACTTGCATTCTTATGAGATTAACCAATCCTAGTTCCTCACAAATATAATTTACCTCGAATCAAACATTCAAGTATTCATCCTCAATATTTATATTCTTATTCTTTTTGCTGAAAAATAATCTTGTTGGGAATCCATCAAAGCTTTGCTTGAAAATAATCAAGGACAAAACCTCATCATTGTCGGGGACCTGAAAACCCTTTCAAGAGAAGAGAAGAGGGAAGGTTCTATAGTTAGAGATATCTTTCGGGAGCAGGTGGAATATCTTATTCAATACTAGGAACTGATCGACATAAGACCAAAGAAAGGAAAATACACTTGGTCAAACAAAAGGATTGGACCTAGTCACATTGCAACCCATCTAGACAGGTTCCTAGTTCATTCATTGCTTCTAATTTTAGGGTATTCCTTCTCCTTCTATATAATTCCTTTCGAGGTTTCTGACCATAATCCTATCTCTCATACTATTGAAGAGGAACAAAACTTGGGTCTAATTCCCTTCAGATTCAACCCAATATGGATTTCCAAACTAGGATTATATGAAATTGATATGGATTTATTTGAGAACGAAATGAAAGAACAAATATAAAATCATAACACATACATATTGAAATGAAAACAGAGATACAATAAACACATATTCTATTAAGATGGTGAAATAGAACAGACTGTAAATACAACAACTAGAATGGTGGCATCTATCTCTGCGAAGAGATGTGGCTGCTACGCTCATCTATGCCAAGATGAATACAAAATGAGTCCAAACGGGAATATTTATAATAAGCATGAGGGCGAGAACCATAAATGTACAAAACATAACCGTAGAATATGGACCATCATAAAGTTTGCGGCCCAAGGTGGTTAGTTGAACAATCAACTTCCTGGGGTCATAACTTTTTCATACGATCTTCGATTAGGGAGCTTGATATCCCATTGGAAAGGTCTATTCGAGATTTCAATATTTAGACTGTGGCTAAATGCATTCTTTTAGAAACCATATTCCCTGTCGAATCACCAAAAAACATTTTTTAGGGCCTCAAAATGACCCTGGAGGTTTGAGACCCAAAAAACCGTAGAAAAATAACTAGGAAACTGTCATAATGGACAATTGTTTTGATCCAGTGGAATAGGTGGGTTTCCACTGATCTCCATCTGGATCAATCCTCTCCCCTTAGGAAGCAATGGTATCCATTGCATCAAATCCTGTATCATATCTCAAACTATGTGTTGAGTTGATCTCTTGGTGCGACGTTTGTTGAAGTGAAGAGGCTTCCTTTCTTTGACATCTTCAGATGGTTGTAATTGTTGTTGATGGATGTGTTGGAACTATTCAACAGTTTTGGTTGCTGTATTGTCCTTTATTTGAACTGATATGGATTATTTCTTCCCAGAGGATCACCTTGAATGCATGGCCTTGCATCATAGAGGTACTCAGATAGATGAGGAAACAATGACTATGTTTTCTTCTTGTTTCTGCTGAGTAGAGACACACCGTGTAGAGGGTGTGGAGGTATATGTGATATGATGTTCTCCTTCAGAGGTGGTTGTGAAGAGGGATAATTTCCCTATGTGGGCAATTATATTCCTGCCCTGCAAGACTGTGGTAGGTGCAATTGTCTCTGGTATCTGATAGAGTTGTCCTCCCAAAGTGACAATGACACTACAAGTTCGTGACTCATATATAACATGGCGCTTCCACATATATGGGTGTCCTAAAAGAACATCTCAAACTTCAAGTGGGCCCACATCACATAGTACCTCATCTTTGAAAGGCTTGATGCCATATGGTAGGAGACATTATTGAGTAACACATATGCCTCGTCCTTAGCTTAGCCACTTGATGTTGTATGGTTGTGGGTGTGGTGTTTTTGGAAGCTCTGATCTCTTGTTGACTTTTGTTGAGATCAGGTTCTTTTGGCTACAATTGTCAACAAAAAAATGTAAGGGGATTACCTTCACCCACATTTGTGAGTGGAAGAGACGTTCCTTTACCTCTGACTCTTCAGGATCCTCTGGTTGAATCTGTGTGGTAGTAATACTGACGCTGGGTTCTACATCAATGATCATCTTCCCATAGTCTATGGCTATGAAATTGGGTTCTGAATCAAAATCGAAATCTAATTATGAAGCTTTGATCTCAACCACCAATGACTTCTTTGAGTGACATTCATTAGTGTTGTGCCAAGGGATTTTGTGGAAATCACACCACTTCCGAGTGTCCTTCTTTGTATTTCCATTACCCTTCTTTTCTTGTGGTGAGGAATGGTTTTCCTTTCCTTGTATTGTGTTCTACGGGCCAGGGCATCCCTTTCCTTTCTTTCGTCTTGGATTCGCAAGTCCAAATTCTCGCTTGTTCTTTTGTTGAAATTTATCCTCGATTTTGACAGCATATTGATACGCAGATCCAAGTGAAGAGATGTCTAGGAAGTCCATCTATGTTTAGATGTACCAATGTAGGTCACTATGATATTTTAGTACTAGGTGTCGCTCAAAGTCCTTTGATACCTAGCTTTGTACGCAAGGTATGAAATTTGTTGGTGTACTCGCACAATGTCTGGTCCCTCTCTTAACACAGGATGGTCCATTTTGTGTACTAGTCATCATAGTTTCCCACATGGTAATACTGCTCCTTGAGGACATCTATGAAAGAGTTCCAAGTGGGATTGGTCTCGAACATTCCCAAATCGTCTGATGAGTTTTGCTCACAATAAGTATCCCACCAATTTTTGGCATGGGGGATTGCCTTAAGGAGAAGGTGATGTTTTCCATGTCGAAGAAATTGTGGACAGAGAAATACCCTTCTAGAACATTCAACCACTTATCTAGGGAATCAAAATCGATATAGCCTTCAAATAAAGGAATATCAAATTTAACTTGTACCTTTAATGGAGTTGCATATCTGAAATGAATTCTCATTGAAGGTGCATCCGCCATTGTCGGCATTTGTAGAAGGATCTAGGTGAAACTATCCATCATCTTGTTCCTCTGTTGTACGAGGGATTCCTCGATCAACCAATTGATAAGATCTCTTTCTCTGTCATCTCTCTTTTCTTCCACCAAGGGAGGACGCTTTGGGCGGAAAGAGTGGTCTTCCCAAAGGAAAACTAGTTTGAGACCCAGCTCTCTATACCCTGACCTCATCGGGGACATGCACCGAGAAACAATCAAAGAGAAGATTGCTCTGATACCACTTATCCAGATTTATGTGAGAAGGAAATGAAAGAACATATATAAAATTGTAAACACATGTATATTGCAATGAAAACATAGATATATTAAACACATATTCTATTAAAATGGTGGAAATAGAACATACTGTAAATACAACAACTAGAATGGTGGCAACTATATATGAGAACATATGTGGCTGCTATGCTCATCTGTGCCAAGATGAATACAAAATGAGTCCAAAATGTCCTATTTAAAATAAGCATGAGGGTGATAACCCTAAAGGTCTAAAACATAAGCCTTGTATATGGACCGTCATAAAGTTTGCACCCCCAAGGTGGTTAGTTGAACATTCAACTTCCCGGGGTCATAACTTTTGTATACGATCTTTGATTTTGGCGCTCGATAGCTTGTTGGAAAGGTCTATCTGAGCTTTAATTTTTTCGACTAGTTCCAAATGCATGCATATGGAAACCATTTGGTCCCTCGAATATCCAAAAAGCGTTGTTTAGGGCCTTAAAATGACCCTAGAGGTTTGGGACCCAAAAAACCATAGAAAGTAACTAGGAAACTACCGAAATGGACAATTGTTTTGAGCTAGTGGAATAGATGGGTGGCCACTGATCTCCATACTTATTTTGGGAGGAAAATATTCAAAGAACAAAAAGAGCCCTAAAGGATTGGCCCAATAAAAATGTTAGGGCCCCCCTTCAAGATTGTCAGCCAAGGAAACAACGTTTGGCCCAACATCAAGAGAAAATGGAAAACAAACAAATATTTGAGTAAGAATTAATAACATAAGAACATCTCTAGGTAGAGCTCAAAAAAGATTACATAGAGGAGGAGTAATAATGGTGTTTAAAATCTAGGAGCCTTTGGCTAAGGGGAGGAGATAGAAATACATCGTACTTCCATAAACAAACGTATGAAAGAATACATAAAAATAATATGGTTGCAATCACAAATACAAAAAGTGAAAGGATCAACGATTTTGAAAGGATAAAGAAAGAAGCATATCAACACTATAAAAAATTGTATTCAGTAGAAGAGAAAGTTGCCTCCCCCACTTTTGAAGAGCTTTTATCTCATATTCCAAATTTGGTTTCCTAGGATGATAATGAAAACTTGTCTAAAGGAATCACTGAAAAAGAGATTATCCATGTTATTTGGGACTCAAAACCAGATAAAGCTCCCAACCTAGACGAGTTTTTTATGCATTTATTTAGGGTCCGCTGGCCTATTATCAAAATTGACCTCTGCAGAATGATTATGTTCTCCCAATTCAAGCCAAATATCCAAGGAGAAACTAATTCCTCGTTCCTTTCCCTCATTCCTAAAGAATAGTCTCCCTCTTGTTTTACCATATTCAGATCCATCTCCCTTTGCAATTCTTCTTATAAAAGTATAACTAAAATTTTAGCAATCAAGTTGAAGAAAATTACGCCCATAATCATATCCAAAAATAAGGGGGCAATTTTTGAGAAGAGACAACTAACCAACAATGTCATATTAGCCCAGTAAGCAATCCATTCAAGCAAGATGCAAAAAGAAAAAGGTACGACCATTAAGATTGATATGGAAAATGGTTTTGACAAGGTTGACCACAATTTCCTCTTCAAGGTAATGGCTCAGTTTGGTTTCAAAACCAATTTCATTTGGTGGGTTAAATCTTGTATTGGTTGTCCATGGGTAGCTCCCTTAATCAATGGCAGGTCATCGTACTTCTTTCTACTAAGTTGGGGCCTCAAGAACGAATGTTCACTGTCCCCATTCCTCTATATCATGGTTGCAAATGTCTTAAGTAGGAAGCTGGAGGAGGAGAAGAGGTTTAGTAACATCACAGGTATAAATAAAGCTCCATGGATAACATTAATCATTCCCAATTTCTAGATGACACTCTTATGTTGGGAGGTGCATCCCCTACTATGGACCAAATATTTGAACCTACTTTGTCCGCTTTCTTCTATGCCTCAAGAGGTCATATTGGTGAAATAAAAAGAATATTTATACTTGAAATGTGCCAAACAGCACATCAATGATCATCGCTAGAAAATTGGGAGTCCCAATCTCATATTCTTGGCAAGAATTCAAGTACTTGGGACTCCCTATCATCTTATCTCCCCCTAGATGCAAGCGTGGGACTCATTGATAGCTAAAGTAAAAGGTAAATTCCTACATTGGGTTTTGATGTGGCTAAACCCAACTGGTAAGCTCATCCTTACGAAATACATCCCATATGCATTGCCAATCTAAGAAAGAATGACATCGCTAGATCCAAAAAGAGCTCTAGATCTATTAACCAAGTTAATGAGAAAATGATTATGGAAGAGTGGGAATTAGAACAATGATAAGAAATTCCACTTGGTCAGTTGGAATATTATTAACAACCTTATAAATGTAGGAGGCCTGCACATTTGAGACATTTCTCTTTCTAATCTTGCTCGATGATCCAAAACTCTCAGGAGTATCTTAAATAATAGTAAGGGATGGGTGCAATGGGAATTAAGGAATAAATACTGAAGGGGAAGCAAGCTTCAATATTTTGATTGATCTCCTAAAGATTCCACTTGAAATCATATATGGAAACTATTTAATAAATCTTGGAACTTCTTTTCGAAACAATTGTATTGGATTCTAGGAAACATGATGCACATTCAGATTTAGAAAGACAAGATCCTAAATCAATCCCCGCTTCTTTACTTCCACGAATTGGCACCTCTAAAAGCATGGTTTCACTCCAAGGAAATAAAGTTGAAGGAAATATGAACTTGGGATTGGGATACTAGAAATTGGTCTGGATAGAAAGATCTTAACATCCACTTGGCTCTTCAAGAAAGATACTCTTGCCTTAAACATCATCTAGTCGGCACTGCTCCCATGAATATAAGGGATTGAGGTTCTTGAGGTTGGGGGTCTCCAGGGAAATAGTTAGTCTCACAAGGACATGAGGTCCTATTTAATTTAATTGGGTCCCTTCTCGGTTCAAAATGTGGGACAAATTTGGAAAACTGTGTCCTCCGAAAATGAATTTATTTTGCTAGTTAGTGGCTCATGGGAAAGTTCTCACAAGAGAAAAATTAAAAAAGAAAGGCATTTAGGGGCCCTCTACATGCCCATTATGCAAGAAAACAAAAGAAACTTTGGATCATCCACTTCTATGATGTAGCTATGTGAAGGAGGTTGGGAGACTTGTCATGGGTTAGATCGGTAATGGGGTTAGTCCCCCTTCAATATTAAAAGGAATATTTCAATGTTTTTCATCAACTTCTATCAAGAAGTTCCAGAATAAACTATTCCTTTGTCAAGCTTGGTTGACTCTTCCCAAATTTAAACTCTGGAAAGTGTGGCTCACTAGGAACAAGATTCTATTTCAAAATGTCTCAAGTTCACCACAACAGAGTGCAACACAAGTAAAAAATCTAAGAATTGAATGTCTCTAGACTTATTCCATATCCTTAGTCTCACATCTTACCAAGGAAGAACGAGTTTGGTTTGTGGGGGTTAAACCTTCCCCATAAATTGCATTATCTAGCCGGTTGACTTATATCCACAATTGGAAACTCGGATTGCAAAAAGAAGAATTTAAATAATGGAGAAAGGAACAGGGTCAACACTATCTACAATTTGATGGAACGTCAAAAGGAAATATAGGGGAAATAGGTGTGGGGCAGTGGAGGTGATTTATAACCCCGAAGGACGTATATAAAATCAATTCAATCAGGGTATTTGAAGAAAGAAAAATAACCAAGACATTACATGTGCGATTCTTCAAGGGTACAAGCTAGCTTGAAAAGATGGCATATCCTCTATATCGATCCTTGGAGAATCTTCCCTAATAATCTGACACTTAGTTCACAACTCCAATCCTAAAGATCTAAGCCTACAAAGACAAATATATAGAATTAAACACGAAATTAGTCAATTTAAAAATGTCCAATTGTTGCATATTATCTATGAGCCGAATGAAGAGGTTGGCAAGGTGGCCAACTCAACCACAAGCCTGCCCAAACATCAACTCCTAATGAATAGGATCAAAACAAGATCAGACTTTATCCCATGACACTGGACAATAAAAGAATGCGATATGTGGGGATCTATAGTCCTCTCCCCACAAACATACATATGACATCTGTCCTTTCACTACATGGATACATCATGCAAAAAGATGGGAAATCGAGGAGTACTAACTGCAACATGAAGGAAATCACTGCATCCAATTTGGAAACCAAATCCGCAATATGGGAACTTATTGTGATGGATCATTTGAAGTGCTTACTTGTACCATGAGAAATCATGCTTCTTTTTGGGGATTTGAAAATAAAAATATGGTGGTACAGTTATGCAGGTCTCCCTCTCCCCTACATCGTGCTCCATGCTAAGCCAAATTTGAAGGCATGTTTGATTCACATCGGAAAGAAAGTGATATATTTGGACATAGGCAAGAGAAATATGCCGAGGTAGGAATGTTATTTTTGCAGAGCACCAACAATACTCAACCTGCCGCAGAGCATTCGATGCGATTGCAGCAGGCACGCCAACCCTTGGATTAAAACTGTTTAAGATCCAAGGGTTGGCATGCCTGCTGCAATCACATTAAATGCTCAACAACAGGTTGAGTATTGCTGGCCGTTGCAGAGAACCATGCATATGTTATATTCTTCATCGAAACTAGGAGGGAAGAGAAACCAGCTACTCACTAAGAATATTTTCTCATGACTTTGGCTGGGACCTAGGTGCTGGAATTACACTTAGACCAGGAGGAATATGTATGAGACCAAGAATGTGAAGACACATGCCAAAGAGAGTAGTCCATGGAGGAATAATTGGAGGATGTCTAGTGTCTAAAAGGTTTTTGTAGCAGTCAGTGTCAAGCCCTCAGGAATATTTGTTTGGTTGGAGATGAAAGGATAGAATGGACTATGACAATGGTGAATTTTGACCTTCGAGCAAATTTTGTAGTTTTTTTTTATATAAATTATATTTGTTAAAAAAAAGAAATTTAAAAAATGAAAAGGTAAAAAAATATTTTAAAATATGACATAATAATAATGATATTTAATATACAAATAGCTCAACTAATACACTGTTAAAAATATTAAGAAATCATAGGATCCATTAATGTATTAATGGAACCATTATTATGTGACTTGAAAATAAATTTTAAAAAACATTTTAAATATTAAAAAAATAGCTTAGATATAAATTATTTATAACAATAATCAAATATTTTTGACTTAGAAAAGGGAGATTTGCCAAGGTCCTAGCTAGCTAGAATTGAATATTATATGGCAACTCATTCATTATTGTAGTAAGAAAAGTTAACGTTGTACACCAATGAAATAATCCATAAATTCAAAAAGACACACAATAAGAAGAGTAATAACAATAAAATCCGGTGGCTTAGTTTATACATACGAGACTCTTTAGGTACGAGAGGTTTGGCAAGAAAATCTCTAGAGATTTTGTGTTGATCCAACAACTTCTTAGTTCTCACATGTCGGGAATTCTAGCCAAGTTTAGTATGTATCTTATTTTATTAAGAATAATGTTAAAATATGTTTTTTTTTTAAGATTATTTTTTTGATTGGTTAAAATTTCCCACATGATTGAGGAAACAATAATTTTTATTGTGAATATGGTGAGTGTGTTAACTAAATAAATAAAATCGAAAAAGTATTTGGGCAGAAAATGTTTAATGGGGACAATTTTTTGGTAACTCGGGACAATTTTTGGCAAAAAACATAGTTAACGCAGGTTGAACATGAGTTAGGCAACAATATGTCAAAGCAAAGGCGGGTTTAAGAGTAGGCTAACTATCTTGAATTTCTAAATTTCATTAAATAACAAACATATTCCAAGAGTGAAACCTGCAAGTAAATTCCTTTTTAATTTCTATGTATTTAAGAAAAGGGTGTTGCGATTATGTCATAGAAGTGGCGGAGCATCCATTCTTGATCATGATATGATGGATAATAAACTAAGAAAATTTTACGAAAATGAAAGTGCTTGAGCATCCTTTCATGATCACCCATATGGCAGGAAACTTAAAAAAACTTAGGAAGAAATGAAACTGATAATGTTTTTCGAAAATCAAAGTGGTTGAGCATCGATTCCTGATCATCGATCTAGAGAGCAACTTAAAAAAATTCGTGGATTAAATTAAACTAAGAATGTTTTTCAAAATATATATATATTTTTTGCGGTGATATTTGGTATTGTCATGAAAGAACGAAAACATGCCAGTGTATTCGTCCTTACCTTTGGTCATCAAGACATCTCATACCAAAGTCAATTCCTGAAAATTCATCCAAGCAATTTTTTTTATTAAAGGTACGTTGTGCATGCTAGCAATAAACCATTCTATCAAGGCATTGTAATCTCAATAGAAAATAAAAATGCACTTGCATGTTACTATTTTTTTTAACAAAAACAAGGTAAAATGATATTAAGGAAAAAAATGTCGTGCAGAACCATTCATTACAAAAATGGAGAGATCCTGAATTCCATAGAGGTCTTGAAAGAGAGGATAAAAACAACTAAATAAGAAAACTGACTTCTAAAATTCCTTACATAGTTCTTACTATTTGTCATAACATGGGAAGAGTAAATTCTGACAAACAGTTGGTTCAAAAATATGCAAAAAACACTAGTACAAAATGAGAGATAAATGACCAAAATCTGCATATAAATGACCACTTTTAATTTGGTGATCACTGGTGGCTAATATTCAGTCTCTTATCACGCGACTAAAAATGTTGTCATATTTAGTTTGGTCATTTATATCTTGTCTTATGGTTATTAATGTGGTCATTAATTGTGACAATTAATGACCAAATATAAGCCCAGATTAATGACCACAAGACAACTATAAATGACCAAACTAAATGTGACCACATTTTTGGTCGGATGATAAGAGATCGAAAATTAGCCACCAAAACTGTTGTTTTTTGTAAATAAAAACATTTCTATTACTGTGAAATCACAAAGATACAGAGCTTCTAAAAAAACGATAATCACCACCCCCAGCTTCAAACATCTTTACAAACTTCCCCAAAAATTGACCATCTTCCCCCAAAAAGGATAGCCCCAAAGTTCATTACAGAGCTCCATACCGGAGAAAACACCAGACTATAAGACTTTCGGCAATTAACCCTAGCCCTACGACTACCGTTATCATACTGCACAAAGGGAGAGAAATAGACCATAATAGTGGCATCACACCCGAGACTAGGGATGAAATCTCGAGCTTGAAAACACAACGGCCAACTAGGAGACCTTCACACCTTCCGTCAGCTTCGGTTCTTTGCCACTCGCACTCTCCGCACCCCGATGACTTTCCTCCCTGTTGGATCCTCCAACCTCCTGATGCTCCATTCCCGGGTGATATAGGTGAATTCCCATTCGAGACTCCATCAAGTCAATATTCCTGTGCATTAACCGACAATTCGTGTTATGCTCTTTCTAGGCCCTTATAGACTCTTCATCTCCTTCCTTCTTGGCCTTGTGGCTGAGGAACACATGCGAGACTAGGTTCATGATCACCCAATAGAGCATGATCATACGATCATAGGAAACCGCCCTCCGAGCCGAGATCCACTACCTAGTCTTCAACCTCCTGACGAACCTCCTCAATGGGCATGGCCTTCACTTGCTCCCACAGGTCCTTCTCCACCATTTAGATTGCTTTGCGGGTGGCGAGCGGGATGAAGTCTATGAAGAAAGATGCGACAACCTAGGCTTGGGATTGCACTCGAGTAGCGCCTCCCCCGCCTCCTTCCTCTTAACCACTCCCTTCTCGATCTCACTGCTAGCTGCCGAAGCCTCACCCACACCCATATTCGTAGTTTTACAATGCTTAGGAGCCATCATGCATAAACCCACCCAGTTCCACTCTGCAGCACTCTGAGAATCCAAAGAAGAGCCGTGACCTCTCACAGAAATAGGGATAACATGATTCTTCCATAGATGACGAATGAATAGAAACGAGCCCATGTATTTATTTAAGGAGGGGAGAAACATGATTTCCCTAATTGTTCTGTACGACCCCACCATCTCCCAAATCCTTCCCTCACACTCTCCCGTACCCAACTCGATATTTGGCATCATTTCCATCTTAAATGCGATATCCCAATTTTGTAGCAAATCCATCCTTTCTCTTTTTTCGAGCCAGTCTCTGTACCTGGATTTACAGACGAGGTGATCGATTGGGAATATTACGTCCTTCTCCTGCATGGTCATGCATGGCCGCGTTTTGGCTCCATGGGAGGCTCCATCAGTCTCCCGTCCTCTCTCTGATGAGTAGGCATGAAGTCCGCCACTTGTCGATTCACACCAAAATATTGGGTGGCTAGCTATCTACATTGGGGATCACATCGTTCTGCCCTGAAGTCCTCCAGCAGTCCCATCCTACATGCCCTTCCCCCCTCCATGCCGATGTTAGCCAACATTTCATCCACCCTATGCACATCCCTCATGGCATGGATAAAAGAAACAGCTGGGTGAGAGGAAATGAGGCTATGCAGGATCTTCATCCTGCTAGCTAATATCCAACTGAATGACCCTCTCTCGGTTTTTTTTCCATTGGCTAGTTGTTTGGCCATATGGATCAAAATATTCGAGTCTCACTTGATGATTACCGAGAGCCATCCTTCCCTGACCACGACTTTGAAACCCTAGATAAGGCCCTCAAGCTCCGCTAAGTTATTGGTGTCAAACCCAATGGAACCATAGAACAGCTGCAAGATTTCACCCGCCGAATTCCTGCAGACCCTGCCATATTCTGCCTCCCCTGGGTTACCCTTCACCGCACCATCGAAGTTAAGTTTGAACACTAGACAAGGAGGAGGAGTCCAGGAATTTGGGCTCGAGGATTTACAGATTTTTACCTTTCGTCGAAGCCCATCTAGTAATCCTCTGTCTAGACCCCTTCTTTCCACAATGGAAGTTTCCATCCCCAAGAACTCCTTATGCTTCTCACTCCATTGCATGCTTCGAATGGTTTCCAAAAGGTTCAATGCTACCGTTTTCCATACCTCCTCAGCTGAATGCTTCCTCTCTCGAAAAAATTGGTTATTTCCCTCTTTCCAAACAACCCACATAATAGTTCCCGAGAAGGATGACCACAACATTCAAAGAATGCAGTTTTTGAATATTCTCGGATTCCAATCCCTCAGGGTTTGGCTCGGGTCACCTCGAAATCATTCACTCCTCCTAAAAAAAGTGAAACCTCTGTCCCAGATAGAGGCAGTGAAGGGACAAGTGTCTAGCAAATGGTTCATGCTTTCCTCATGAATTAGGCACATGACACACTGGGAAGGACCTTGAACCCCTCTGCGCCTCAGATTTTCCCCTATTAGTATTCTGTGCATGAACACTAGCCAACAAAAGGTAGCAACCTTCGGCCATGGGTTGATTTCCCAAATTTTTTTCCATATTCCATCCTCAACTTGCTAGTTATGGGATTAGATGTCATAGGCCTCTCTGATGCTGAATGTTCCTTTCTGAGAATATCCCCATTGCAATATATACGATCTAGCTTTGGTTAGAATACACCTTTCCTAGAGTTTGACCTTGAAGGAATGAAGATCGTCCTTAGTAATCATACCTTCACTCCTTTTCTGAATCAAGCAATGTCTCTTGTCCTCCAGAGCCTCGTCCTCCCAATATTGGTTCACTTTCACCTTACCTTCCTCCAGCCCTTTGGCTTTGATATAATACCAGCGAGGACCGACCCCCAGTTTAGGAAGCTGATTCCAAGAATCATTGCAGAAGTTTGTGCAATCCCCCTCCCTGATTTCCCAAAATATGTGCTCCTGCACCAACTTACGCCTCGCAAGAGATTTTACCCAAATGTGAGATCTCAACGGTTCCTCATTAAACCTGATCAATTGGGTCTTAGGCTCCCTCTAGCATACTTGATATGCCATACCTTGGCCCATGGTTCTTGCGTATGGTTACAACACCGCCACCAGATTTTATCCCCTTGAATTTCACCCATAACTTCAGGGTCCTGAAGTCCTAGACCTCCTATGTCCTTGTGGGAACAAATCCTATCCCAACTGACCAGAGAAAACTTGGCCTTTGCTTCCCTACCGCTCCACAATAAATTTCACTAAATACTACTGATCTCCTTTATGAGAGACTTTGGAGCGGATAGCACAGAGAAAAGGTAGACTGACATATCCTGCAGGGCTGATTTGACTAAGACCAGTCTACTGGGAAGGTTGAGGGGGCACATAACCCAGCTTGAGAACCTATCCACCAGGTCCTACCAAGAATTTTTTTTGATGGTACCTAGCCCCAAAGGGACCCCCAAATAATTGGACGGAAAGGATCCTTTGGAGAAACCCAAAATCCTGACTATATTCCTTTGGCTGATGGGAGCCGTGTTGAGAAAGAAAACTTGAGATTTGTTGGCATTGAATGCCAGCCCAAAATATTTTGCGAAGGGATTGAGACTCTTTCTAAAAGCTCGGACCTCTTAGACTGAATGGTTCCCCATAAGCATTGTGTCATCCATGAATTGCTGGTGTGTCTGCTTCTCCATTCCTTCATGGAGAGTAAGACCCAGAATCTCTCCCCCTGAAGCCTGGGCATGGATGAGCCTACTTAGGCTTTCCACCATTAAGATGAAGAGAAAGGGTGAAAGAGGATCTCCCTGCCTGATTCCTAGGGAAGGCTTAACTAACTTAGTCAAAGAGCCATTTAGCAAAATGGAGAAGAAGGGGGTAGTTACCAGAGTCATAATCCACTCCACCCACTCCGAGCCAAATCCAAATGCTTCCAACACCTTCTCCATATATTTCCAACTTAGTTTGTCTTAGGCCTTATCTATATCCATCTTAATCAACATTCCCTACCTTTTGGTCCATTTTAGAGAGTGGATCATTTCATGGACTGCTATAATTCCATCCAAGATCTATCTGCCTTCGACAGAGCCATATCATTCCAGACTAATCAGAGGTGGGAGGAGGGGTTTTAATCGATTCGTAATCACCTTGGAATAATTTTATAGACCTCATTGAAGAGAGCTATAGGTTTGAAATTACGTGGAGTATCAACACCCTCCCCTTTTGGAATTAAGGACATAAAAGTCACATTGAAGGCCTTGAGCACCCCTCGTTTGCACCTTGACTCCTTAGCTATTTCCAGAACCCCGTCCTTAATAAGATTTGAGAAGAAATGGAAGAAGTTAGTGGTAAATCCATCAGGGCCAGGGGATTTCCCTTGGGCCATCTGACTTATCTCTTCCTCCACCTCTTGGATGGAGACAGGATTAGTGAACATCTCATTATCCTCCCTAGTAATCGCCCTGGGAATGAGTACAGTGATTCAAGCAATGTCTTGACTCCTATCACCCCTATCCTCAATCATTATCTCCTCAAAATAACTGGTTAATTCTTCCTCAATTTCTCCCTTGGTCTCCACTTATGACCCATCATATTTTTTGATCCTATGAATCTTCGACCCCTTCCTATTATGGACAAGTGAGTTATGGAATAATTTGTAGTTCTTCTCCCCTTCCTGTAGCCATTTGACTCTAGACTTCTGCATCCAATATATTTCTTCATGTCTTTCCCTTGCCTCCAATTGGCCAAGCAAATATTTCTCTTTCTCTTTCATCTTCGAATCCCACCCATTTTCCATACCTTTCTGATGGATGAGCTCTATCTCCCTAATTAGTCTCCTCTTATATTCAAAGATGTTCCCAAATTCATCTTTGTTCCACGTGGGAATTTTGGTCTTAAGAGCCTTAAGTTTCTCCTAGAAACTGCACATTTTTGTTCTCATAGGAGGGACCAGCTTCTGCCACCATTGTTCCACCAGATCTTTAAATTCCTTGGGTTCCATCCAGAATTGTTTGAAATGAAAAGGTTTACTTAAGGTGGCATTCAACCTATCCCAGTTAAGGCTGATTGGCTAATGATTAGATCCCGCGGCCACGAGGACACTGGCACTGATCTCTCCTGTCCCTCGAACTATTTTTTCCGACATAAATAATCTGTCAATACGAGAGGCAATGAGGTACTCCCCCCCATGCTTATTGTTCTAGGTAAACCAACCATCTCCCATTTCAATATAAGCTAGGTGGATATGGGCCAGTAGCTCCCTAAACTCTTCTGGGAACTTATCCAGAACACATCGTCCTCCCTTATTTTCTCTAAGAAAGGTGATCAAGTTAAAATCCCCTCCTATGATCCAGTTTCCCTCATGGGAAAGTCCCTTCAACCAATTCAAGAAACACAAGAAATCCAGTTTCTGAGGGAAAGCAATGGGGTCATAGGCGTTTACCAAGGTCCCCTTGGCCCCTTTCTCCAGAAACTTGAAATCGACAATCAGGGAAAAATTATTGCCCCTCCACTCCAATATGTCAATGGTGTTTGGGTGCCACAACACCGCCACACCCTCGACAATATGACCCACATCCATCGCCATCACCCTGCTGCCTTTCCAAATATTCTTCCTGAGTTTCTCCATCACTTCAGAACTACGCTTTGTTTCTTGTACAAATAGAACATCTAGCCTCCCTTGCCTAACCTTCCTAGCTAAGGTATTAATATTCCTATGGTGGTTACAACCCCTGATATTCCAGGATACTATCTTCATTGAGTAACCTTACTGACTTCAGAGAAGGCCGCCCGTATCGGTTGGTACTGGACTGATTCGATTAGGTTTGCACCAATTGCTGCGATCCTCTGCTTGTTCATGTTCTTCCCTCTTTTCAGCTCCTGCTTCGATGATTCCCTTTTACTTCCTTTCTGAGGTTCTATAGTGATCCCTAGGTCCTGGTGATCCTTGGTACATAAGATATCCTCGTGGAGCAGTTCCAATTGCTTCCGGGAGACATACCCCTAACCCGCCTTATCACACTACTTCTCAATCTTGTCTAGATCTAGCTCTCCAAGCTCCATTTCATCCACTTTGTCTTCCTCCATTGTTACAGTTTGGATCTTCTGCTCATTTCCACTTCCGACCTCTACCAGCTCAAATTCCTGATGCTTGTCCAAGGTTTCTTCCCCGACCCTTTCCTTCCCCGAGTCACTTTCCTCCAAGACCTGGAAGGGGTTGTTACTGGTTGTTTCCTTCGTCGATAATTCCTTGCGTGGTTCCCCCCCCCCACCATCTTTTCCCTTGCGCTTGCTTCTGACTTGCGTAAACCCCTCACTCTCCGGTTCACCATCCCCATCATGGTTTGAGGAAGCTAGACTCGGGGCCCCCTTCGGGAAATTTCTCTGAGAGTGGTCATATTCATGACAAAGTCTACATCTGAAAGGGAGCTGTTTGTAATCAATCTTTTGGATCCATTCTTTGTCCTCCCAATTCAGACTTACAGCCTCTGGTAGATCCTTTGATAGATCCATATAGACACGGGATATGGGAAAAAGCCGTGTACCTCTGTTGCTTGGTCTACTCTGCTACCTTCACAAATTTCCCTATTGAGTTACCTATATCTTTTAGGATCTCCATGTCCCAGTATTTCTATGTAAGGGAAACCTAGCGGATCCTTACCGGGGCCACTGTCATGTCCTCTATTTCCGGGTTGAATCTCTTCTTCTAGGGCCTTAGATAGAGCCCCACCGAGAAGAAGAAGTATGGGCCTCCCTCCAGGACTCTGTCCCTGTCCTCCTGGTTAAAGAAGATAATAGTGAAAAATCCTTTCGATCCTAAATGGAGATCATAATGACCTTTGGGGTTCCATGTTCTCTTGATCCACCGGACTATATCTCTCTCTCTAGGCCATACCCCAACGAACTTCCCAATGAGGGAATTCTACCTCCATAGTTCAAACTTCTCCCGGATCTTTTTAGAGCAGATATGGATCGTCGATATCGATTGGGCCTTCAGGAGATAGCCTCCTTGGCCCGATCTCCTCCCCACTCCTAGACCATCCCTATTACCGACTGCATTCCCACTGCCGCCTCCACTCCCCTCGATAGCCTGGCTCCGGGGGATCTCCGCTGCCATGTTTCGCAGGGGGTATTGCAGCCCCCACCCACAACCCCTTCATGCTACTAAGCTCTCCTTCGTCCTCCTGTTCTAGAAGAAACCCTAGACCGCCTCCGAAAGAGAAGTCCTATAGCCACCAAAACTATTATTTGGTCATTTATATGCGAATTTTGGCCCTTTGTTTGGTCGCTTATCTCTCGTTTGTTGGTCACTTATCTATCATTTTTTGGTCAACAATTTAGTCTTTTTTAGTCATTTTATATGCAAATACCCACTGATTTATGTAGATAGGATATGGAGGAATCAAACCACCTATATCCTGCCTGTAAGGAAGATGCTCTTCTATTGAGCTAGTACCCTTGAAGTCTCTACTTTTTAACCACTAATTAGACATCAAAACTCATTTTGAATGTAACCAGTTTAAACCTAAAAGGATTCTATTTTTAGGTAATTATAGAAAAAACATAAACATAACAATAAAGTAATTATCAATTCTTTTGACATAGAAAATACATAATTGAGGATCAAACCTTCAATTCCCAAGAAAGATAGCTTTCTTTGTTTGGGATCCTATCACTTTCATGTCTCCACCACCCTAACATAGATAGAAAATTTAAAAATAATATAAGAGATTTTTTAAAATAAAGGTGGTTAAAACTTAAGACATCATTGGAGAATTACACATATGATATTCCTTCTTAACAATGAACAATCAATAATCATACCCAAAGAAATACAACCATGTTATTTTGACAAAAATGCAACTTTTGTTGCAGCCAGGATTGTTAATTTCTTTTTTGTTTTCTTTTTAACACACCCATTAACAATATTTTGAGGAGAGTTCTAGTGTAGCAAGTCACTCTATTATGATGAAAAAAATAGAGTCTATCATAGATTCCTTATAGGAACTTGGAACCTGATCTTGATGAAAGAAAAATTTGGTGATTGTGTAATCAAAAGGCCCTTACCAACCATTAAAAAGGGTCATAAGCAATTACATGCCATAATTTTTTTTTGAATACAAATAGTTTAACAACCTTTCCTCTAAAATTGTACTTCAACAATCATAGAATGCCAAATTAAATTTTAAGACAAATATATATGAGAGAAAAGACTCATAAAACAACCTTAATTGCTTGCTACAAAAATTCTGGTGTTGTATACCCATAACATATATGTTATACATTGAAAAGTATTCAAATAAAATGACATTGTCACAAGTCATGATTGGCTTTGATCTTCATCATTAAGCACACTATCAAGATCATATATGTTCTGTAATAAAATTTAATGCACTGCAATGTTGTTGTGGCCATCTTGTTAATGATTTTCTTATTCTCATCTACCGGTGATAAATAATGCAAGATGCCATAAACTCATGTTGTCTAGGAAATCAATCAAAGTTGAACAAGCATATTGGTATTGATTTTTTCACTGCACAAATTCATATTTAGGAGACGCACGAAACCTTATAAGGAGTCATTTCTTGCACAAATCTAGAACTGTCAATCCAAGCTTTGCAGGGACCTAGTATTATCTCAACAGCTCCTTTCTAGTGAATTTGTACTTCAGTGTCAAACTTCAATTTTTCATTTGAATACAACAAAAATGCTAATAACAGATAGTAAAAGATAGTTGAGAGCTTCTTCAATAAAGAAAAAGGATAGTTTATTGAACACAAAACAAGATGTGGACATGCTTGAATACACACATTACCCTTTTTAGAGAAACACCTTCACATTTTTTTTTTGAGTTGAAAGTAAAAACATGTAAGACAAAGGATTTCAATATTTCATCTTCAAAATTGCTTCCAAGCTACTAGAACACAACGTTGGTCATAATTGAATTAATGGATTTTTTTAATTGAAAACATAAACATATCAATAAAGTAACTATCAATGCTTTTTACATATAAAAGACATAGTTGAGGATCATACCTTCAATTCCCAATAAAGAATAGCCTTCTTTGTTGGGGATCCTGTCACTTCCATGTCTCCACCACCCTAACATAGATACACAAATAATATAAGAAACCTTTTTAAATGAAGGTGGTTAAAACTTAAGACATCAATGGATAATTTCACATATGATATTCCTTCTTAACAATGAACAAACCACTGGATGTAGAATGATTCTTGCTGGTGGGAAATTATATTTATGTTTAATGCCTTTGAGACGTCATCCCACACTTCCCCAGCTGGAGCTGACGAACAATAAGAATTTTTGAATGCTGAAGTATTGTGATTTTGGTGTTGATGTTTGTTTAAGGTTTGATACTTAATCATACTCCAATTAAAGACCCATGATAAGGGGACATGAAGGCACATCCTTAAATGATAATACAATGATATCCAAGCAAAATAACCACTGTTTACACTAGACTGCAATAAGAGGGTGCTGTTGTAATTTTAAGTCATCAACACACTATATAATGATGCTAGAGCTTGGAAATATTGATTGTAAGAAACCCTAGTTCAGAAATACCTTTATTTTCAAGCAAAAATAGGACTTGTACATAGTTGGGAATGACCGTTGTGTATGATTTTGACACTCAAAAAATTTATATCAACACTTGAATAGTGGGAAGCCTATACATCGTGAGAATACTCCTCTCCTGGGCGTCTCCACCAATAACAATGAATATTAGATCCACTGTACTCACTAATAGAGTGTGTGTATGAATGATGGTTGAACAAATTTGCACTGTATCTTCCTTCCCTGGTCGTCAACTCCTTGTGATGGTTTCAGAATGGATTTAACAACAGTGACATGAAATTTTCTAGTTTATCCATATACTGTGTTTGTTAACTTTCATTGGAAAACTAAATCAAAAGCAACCAAACCCAAAATATGAGTTTCATCAGTTATGCAATTGATATATGTATTTGAAGGAATAACCTGTAGAATTTCACATCTAGGCATGCAATCCAACAACAATAAAAGAAAAGGTTGATAACCTATAAAAATAGGACTCCAATAATTTAATAGTGAAAACTAACCTTATCTTCATGAAAACTAACCTTATTTTTCCTTATATTTCTGATAAGCTTCTTTCCAAACTCTTGGCGATATATTCCACGAAACGATATTTGCAACATTGATCTAAACACTTGAAAGAGATCATATTGAAATACCATACATAAAATTGTCAAAATAGTATTTAAGCTACATGATTGGATAATTATGGAATTTCCATTAATTAAATCAATAGCTTGTATTTAATCTTTACATGAAAATCGAATGGAGGATATCATAAGTCATAGTGAATGGAGATATATTAAGCCACCATGATCCATTAATATCCAATTATGACACACCAATATAGAGTGCTTTACTTGTTCAAAACAATAGTATATGTTATTCTTAAGAGAATTCTTGAAAACATGCACACCCATCCTCAATGCTTTTAGTTAGCAACATACAACCTAACCTGCCTTGGACAAGTAGGGTATTCCTCAACATGCTCACATAGTATGTAGCCTAACTAATTATGATGCAAACATAACCAACATTTGATATATTAGCTAAAAAATCTATTCATTCACGACATAAGATAAAGAGAGAGCTCGGTAACAAAACCATTATCTACTTAAACAAATGTGCATAGAAAAGGAATTAAAATAAGAAATCACACAACATACTTTGAGATTTAGCTCTTTGTCAATAGGCCAATAAAGATATTTTTTATTAAAACTGATAAACATAAAGTAGATATAGTCTATCACTCAATTGTCAATTGCATTGATGATTTGGGAATAAATAGATAAGGAATACCTCAATATGCATTGTTTGGGTCTATAGGTCAACCCCAAGACAATGTGCAACCAAGGGTGCATGCACATGAAAATATGAACCCAAAATATGACGGCTTATATGTATGATTTTCGACATCAAGATGTTGACAATATAACAAGCCTCGCCTTTTATAAACGTTGGTTGATTTCCTTCGGATCTCCGATAACAATATGGTCTTGTTGGATATCCGACATGCCATTGTCGCATATACGACCACAAATCTATTAATATACATGTAGGATATGCAGCGCATACTCGTCATATTTTCCACATCCAATACTTTAACTAAGGTTGGATATCCGAGCACATATCCATTAGAAATATGACAAATACATCAACAAAAAAAGAGAAATACCGACGACATGTTCCCTCGGTAGTATGGCATGATCACCGGAATCGAGGTAAAGGCTGTCGGAGATCCGACCACATGAAAGTCGGATATCCGACACATATACCAACAAAAAAGATAAATACCGATAACATTTTCCATTGGTGGTATGGCATACGCATTAGATATATTGGGAAGAGCCATCAGATAGCCAACGACAATCGATAATTTAAAAAAATACTATTAATGTCTAGTTCTTCACTAGTTCTATGTAGATATCACGACTATAAAACATAACTAACTAGATGATCCCAATGAGTGACTATATAATCATTTGTTGGAATTGTATTAGCATGACATTACATAGTATTAGCAACATCAGGTAGTAATCTATTGTATAGGATATAAAATAAACTTATGACACTTGGGATTATTGAAGGGTGTCTAGTTAAAAACAAGAAACAAGTAATAGGTGTGAAATTTGCTAGTCAAACCCAATTACATTCCACTAATTAATATAAACTTTAAATTTCATTTCCCAGAAATAGATAATTAGAAAATTATCCATGATGTTAAAAAATATAACATAACACTAATGCCATTTCTATTAATCATTATTCAATATTTTAAAAAAATCAATTATACTATTATCCAGTTGGAATCCATGGTAGTGTTCAAGTCTTGATGAAACTGTAGTTGGGACCCAATCAAATTGAAATATTGGATAAATACTTAGTGTTACTCCTTGATATTCAAAAACTTTGGTAGCACATTTTTTTTGGATTATCAGTAAGAAGAGTTCATTCTATTACTTAACTTGGAAAAATAAATAGTTACATATTCGAGTCTGACTCCAAAAACATGTAGTCAGGCTGTAGTCATGTGACCAAAAAAGAGTACGATGCAGTAAGGTCCAAACAGAGTCTATAGACATAGTGTTAGCTTCCCATAGACATTATACGTTGGCAACTTATCAAGCATATAAACATATCAGGGAGAATTGGTCCCGCAGTGAACCATTTACATATCAAACATAGGGAAAACTGGTAGAGTTGGATAGATAAGCTATCCTTTCATGGTGGAATCGGCCTCATCCTCATTATCTCTGCTGGTTTCTTCTCCCTTAGAATCATGGTTGGCTCCCTCAAGATGCTGGTAAGGAGACTCATAGATACGAATGATGTCTATCATGTGAGAAATATTACGGTCAACATCTTCCTTGAAGAAGCTAACAATGAGTTTCACCATGTCACCAAAGATTTCTCTCTCCCTCATAGCTCTGGAGAGTATAAAATTTTGCTACCATTAATTTGATATAACCACATCTCGCCTAAGCCAAATCCTGAATTCAATGAACTGTTCATTTTCCATTGCATCAATGGAGTCACATATGTGAGCCGGGGTCTCTTTGTAGAAGAGGGATTCCCAATCAATGTTTCTGACTTCCTTCCCAGGAGAAGTCATGGCCAAATTATTTGATGAATAAAACCTCCAGGTGTTGGAGCACAGAGCAGTAGGATTCCATATCCAATCCATCACATAAGTGGTGCCCAGACAGACCAGGTCGACCGGTATTTGCAGACAAGGGAGAACCAAGGGACGTGCCTTCGGGCTGCTGCGAGAAGATGTGATCTATGTTCCTTAAGTACATCCTATTATACTGCTTTCCTAGTGTATGGAAATCCTTATGGTACCTAGACCAGGTACGTCGCAACATAGTGGGGAGGATGCGGTGGTTCTTCCATGATAGGAGCCATGTGATTCGCACCATGGTCGAGCTACTCCTCAATATTTTGGTAGTTTGAATATCAGCTTGCATGTGAAAGGCATCCGTCGAAGCCATCTGAAAGGACAAGTATGAAAATTTAAGACTCGAGGGATGTGAGGGAGGGGCTTACACTTTCCCTAGAACGTGCCTTGTCTCCCTCGCACCTCCCGTCATCTCTGCCTTGGTCACCTGCATCCAGGAACTCTGGTAGCAGATTTGTTCACCATTAGAAAAACCAATTGAAATATTAAGTATGCTGCTAGTATTGTTGTGCGATCTGGGCATATTGCAACCTGAAAGTTGAAACCGGGCCTGGATTTTGACGGTTTGTAGGATGTATTTTGAATTTGAAAATGTATTTGATAGGTGCATACAAAATTAGCATGTCAACTTGTACAAGTTAAATATTTTCTAAACCGTCAAATTGATGTTCATTATTTTAGGTCGCATGTCATAAATTTTAAATATCTATATGTTATACCAAATCCCTACTATAATTTATAACCCGAAGTAATTACGCATGTAAGGGATGGAAGTGTTGTTGTTGTTAATTAATAAATTAGGTGAATTTGAATTCAGTGGAGGGACAATGCATTTCAATTTCCAAACCTGCAATGACAAGTATTTATGGACAAGTACAAAATGCAACAGGGAAACAATTCAACCTCTGAAATTGATATGCAGAATAAAGTCTATGTTCGAAGGAGATCATAGTGACATTGCAGTAGTCGAGCCTCAAGGGAAGTAATAGAGGGAATTATATTTAATGTTAACAGAAAACCAAAAACAAGGAAAAGTAATCAAGGCATGGTTGACTTAAAAATAGGTCAAACAAATAAGACTATAATAGGATGCAAAGGAAGACAAAAAGAGACAAGCCAACTCCATGACTGATGCCAACCATAGGTAGTAGTGAAAGAAAAGGATGCAAAAAGAATATAGAAGGATACAAAAGCTAAACACCAAGACAATGACAAGGCCAACGATGAGCAAGTCGATGACAAGGCCAACGATGAAGCAATAAAAGTAGTAGAAACACAAAGAAAATCCATGTACAAAAATGAAAGGAGAAATAGGTGGCATACGCCTCTGTTACTACAGAAGTCATTATCAATATCAACAAATAATAATGGTGTGTTGGGAAATATTTTACAAATTTGGCGAAGAGATTAATGAATGTTCACATCAGTGTAGAGGCTGACATTTTGTTTTCAACATTTCTTTTAAGTTTGGTAAAAATTAATTCTTGAAAATCCCGATGAATACCATAAATATCTAAAAAACAAAATTAATAGTAATATTTTGTTTTATAAATAGTTTGATTCCCTTCTTTTAAGTTTTAAGTTTTGAAATTTTCCATTCTATAGAAAACGTAAAATGAAAGGTATAAGAAATTCACAACCGTCATCAAATTTTTGTTTGACAGGTAAAAGGAATTTGAAATTCTAGGTCTGGTTGAAACCCACTGCTAAGCCATTGGAAAACCATGTTGGAGTTAGCAAATAAGACTATATTATTAATACCATGTTTCTTTTCCAACTTCATAATAATGTGCACAACCAAAATATTTAGCAGGTTGTTGGTATAGTGACCCATTTCCAACTAAGAAAATATATTGTTGTTTTTTTGTAGTTTGTTGATAGTGGCATCAAGATAACTATGAAGCTTTAGCATCTGAAGTAAATGAATGAAAAAAAAATATACATAAATTAGGGTTGATGCTTAGCAACTCAGGGAGATATCGAAGTAGGTAATGTTTATGCTAGTTGTGGGAACATTAAGGAGTACATGTTTGATTGGGAACACACATCCAACCACACATAGGGTATAACTTCAATGCCCTTCCGAGGAATTATAGACAATTCACATCCTTATATGTCTAGGAACAAAGAGTGCTATCAAGGACTCAAGCACTTTTGTTCCTTTATACACACTCTTAGCTTCATTAGTGAGCAACACAATACCAAATGGTTCTCAAGGTAGCAATTCCAAATCATTTAAGGATCGGGTATTTGGGATAACTTATGGTATTAAGAGGATATTTAGTTCAATTTTAGATCAAAATTAAAATGGCCATTCATATGCTTGATCTACAATGTTTTCAAATGGTCATCCACTCACATTTGTACCACCCTACCATAAATGCTTAATATTAGGATTATGTTTTAGATGGAACAACATCCTTAACTGTGTTGAAACTTAAAAAATGACATACATTGCATACAACAAAGTGCACTAGTCAATAGATACAACTTTTGAGACTCCCCAAATACTATTAATTATAGTCTCAATGCACATTTCAATGGGTAAACTAGAAAGGACATATCTGAAAATGATCCCAATCCAATAGTAGAATACAAAAAATAATAAAACATCACTGGATTTTTCATCACTTGCTAAGTACCAATTTTATCTCAATGACTAAGACTTCCTCCTACTAGGGAAAGTACATGCTAAAATAAACTGAGGTAAAGTTGAGTTATTCTTAGATAGAGAGAATACCTCTAGTGAGAGACTAGGATCCCCATTTAATGAAGGGGATTCCTTGATGTTGAATGGAACTTAGAAGTACAACTAGTGTAGGCACATAGTGGGAGTACAAAGGCAACTACGATCACTAATCCATGTAAAAGGAAAAAAAAGCTAAATAACTAAACAATAATTCTTTGAAATAATACGTATATACAAAACCCATGTCGAACGTAATGTATTGATGTAAAAAAACAAAAAGTGGATACTACTAAAGAAACCCTAGCATGAAGGGTTCATGATATTTCCTGTAAGATTTGTTGTATTTGTCAACTTTATTGGCCATTCCAATAACATTTACACTGATAGTGACAACCATTACTATAATCCTTTGGCTTGCGGGTCTTACACATATCGTCATAAAGCCTAAGGGCTCTAGATGGTTGCCTCACCACCTGATTTTCCTTTCCAAGGGACAAAGCAAGGAGTGATGCTAGTTGTAGATGTATCGTTTTAGCATGTATACATAAAGCTAAATGAGACAACTGATAAGTTTTCTAAATAATCTCTAGTACTCCAAGAAGGAAAGTTGGTGATAGTAGAAAGAAATGACAAGGGATTTCTTCTTGAAGAAGCCAAATCTCTTTATTGAGAAGAAATATTTTGTTCATTTGTTTAAAGTAGGGAGTCTGATAATTACATTTGAGGTTTCAAGCTCTCTGTGGTTTATAAATCACGGGTAAAATACTGAAAGGCCAACAAAATAAGGCAAGGTCTTAAAAGGTAAACTAAGGAAGGTACTAGTTAACCCAATAAAGTTCCCAAGTCTTGATTGAAAGGTTAACCATTCTCAAAGTTTCAAATAAAACATGAAGTGACCCTTGGTTTCAAATTCATAAGAGGTCTCTTGGATTCCTCATGAATCTCCATATTCCAATGTGAATTTTCACATAAATAGTGGTGGTAATAATACAAAATATGCCTATTAGGTTTCCAACAAGAAGGGTGGATACAAATAAAAGTATTCCACTTTGGGTACTTGTAGATATATTTGAAAGATTAAAAGAATCAAATATTTCAACTATTCTAGCATCATTTTCAAGGTAAAAAAAATAAGAAAATAACATAACCTTCATGTAGTTACAAAAGAAGCAATAGTTGATCATCCCATTTCAAATCTCATGGAGTAGTTGATGACATATAATTTGGAAAAATGAATCCTACATGGAATAGGTTAACAACATATCCATCTCTTAACACATGTACATACTAAAATATGAAGTATGAGGATTAGAAAAATTATGCTTTTTACCTGAGCTAGCCTCAAACGCTGGAGCAGTGATTTCAAAGCAGCAATATCTATCAAAGGATTCCCTTCAACTTCCTTTACCTTTATGCCATTGAAAAGTGAGGAACTGAGCTTGATCCCTAATGAAATACCAATACTATGAATAGTATCTGGATCTATTGTTGGTTGGCCTTCATTTTCCATATTTTTTTGTGTGCCTCTAGACCTATGGTCCACTCCAAATGGACTATCAGACTAATACTGGCTCCTTTCTCTGTTAGTGAGTCTTAGAAATGGATTTCTTCTAGTGACGTTAAAGAGATATGGTGAAATGATATTAGACAAGAGTTTCAGTAATCAAATTTCTTCTTGAAATAAGGATGAACAAGCCACCTAGCAACAAATCAGAGCAACATAGAAATAATGACAAACAAGAATTATGTATTTGATATATTTGTGAAGAAAAAATCTTATACAATAGATTACTGCAGTGAGAAACTAGCCATATCTGATTGCACCAATCCCCTATTCTTCCTAGCTTAAGCTGGCTACAAAAAGCTAAAATTCTATACAACTTTTTGTCATAAAACAACATAAGATTCAATTGGATATGTTGAATTTTTTAACATGAAATAACTAATATCTGCATTATTTTCACTAGATATCCCCTTTTTTTTAACTTGATGGGCACTATATTCAACTTAAATCCCATGGTTAAGGAATATATTTTCCTTCAAAATCACCTAGGAGACTTGCATTTAACCTCTACCATTGAGCTACAATACCTAGGACAAACTGCTTTGGCCGAGTTAACGATGAAATATCACAAGATTCCTACATCCATTTAGATACATTACCTAGGTTGAGTTAACAATGAGATATCAAAAGATTCATGTCTCCTCTGTTGAGATACACTATGGAGGACGAACTGCATAGGCTGATTTAACAGTAAGATATCACAATGATACAACAATAAACTATCAAGGGAAAGATATGTAGGTTGAGTTAACAATGCAATATGTTAGGATAGTGTATAATTGGGTACATTAACATGGAAACATATGCTTGGGAAATTGAATCCTAATCCTTGTAGCAAATCTCACCACTTGACATTAAAAAGATATATTTTAAAATTAACAATTATACATAATACCATCACTAGTATGAATTGTCCTAATATCCATAACATTTTGAATGAAATATTCCAAAGACAATGATTACAGGAAAATATGGAGAACTATTACAATATGTCATACCTGTAGAGCAAGGGATGTCGATTTCAAAATTTGTACAACATCACGTTGATCATTAAGTTTTCTAAGTTGTATAGTGACCCAGTTAAACATGTCTTTATGACCATTTATGCCAAGCTTGACACCCCCCAAGGATGAAATCTATATATGGGACCTGCCACACACCATGCCAATATATATTATATACGTTCACATGAATATACTCATGTCCATAAGACAATGTGTTGCTTTAAATATCATACCATTTTATCAAGTTGTACTGATGCTTCTTATGCTTACAACTTAGGCAATAGAAGTTTTGTATATCCTGCACCAAATACAAGTAATCATGGGAAATCAAGAGAATAAAAAGAATTAGAAAAACTCAAAAAATAACATCCCACTTACAAGAAGTGGTGGCATCTTGAACTTACCCTTACTTGCACTTTTGTTAAACCTATAGATTTATAGTTGGAATCTTCTCCACATTATCTATTTGGATGGAAAGACCTCATGCAGGGTCCCTCACAACTACATCATATTACAAATATTATTAGTACCATGAAAAACGATGATAAGAGATAGAAAAAATATTCCAAAACTGTAAAGACTACATTATTTTGCTAACAAACTCATGAATTAAAATAATCACCAATTCATTTATTGCCTTAGATTGTAGAAAAAATTAGATGAGATCTAACAAATGTAATAAATTTTGTTCATCCTAGTTCCATTATAAATAAGAAATACAAATATTACATTCTAGCATTGTACATGTTGCAACAAGTATAGTAAGGTCTTCACTCAATGAATTATCCATAAATGTACCATAACTAGAACTAAAACCCTCCCAAATCCTAGAATGACACAATTTTACATTTGGCATAAATTGGGCAAGGACCCATGCCTCATTTGAACTTCCTAATCTCTTGAATACAAGTTATTTAGACTATGAGCACCCTAAACTCTCTTGTTATTGGTTTGCATCTTCCCTCTAGCACACTTATGGATTCTCCCTATAGTACTGCACCCATAAATCATATCCAATACACTTCTTAGGTTGTAATGTTGTGCTACCCTAACATTGTTTTTCTCCCGTTTTATTACAGAAATTAGGGTTTGTTGGTTGGTTCAATTTCATCCTTGTGGTCTCTTACGAACCTCAACATGGTATACAGGAGATTTTGGGAATCCCTTACTCATTTCTATATTTGTTTATGACCACAACTAGGGTTTATTTCCTAGCTACAACCGTAGGGTTTATTGACCTACTATTGTGTTGATTCAATGGACATTGATTAAATTATCTTAGCAATCTGATCTTTTTTCATCTATAGAAACATGCCCATGGTTTAGTGTTAAACATTGAATTGATTAGTGATATTCTTGTTGATGCTTAATTTCATTTGATTTTACCCTTTCTCAAACCATCATAAGTATTCCATGTCTCAATTGCCTTACCTATTTGATTTTGAACATCATCTTTCCTTAATCCATTTGCTAGTTCATTACATCATTTGTATCTCGAAGATGCATTTGTATTGAGTCTTTGTACTTGTATTTCTGAAGCAAGGAAGGAACCAGGATTTTGGGCACAAAAAATAGAGGATACTTGAAGTGTTAATGATTGAGTCCTTTTGTGAGATGGAGGCAGATCCTAGGGCATGTGACAAAGAAACCCTAGAGGATACTTGGAGCTATTTTATTAGAGAGCTTGTGTGAGGCATACTTAGTGAAATAACAAAACTAGAATTGATGGTGTTGGTGCTATCTTGTTGTAGAGCCTTTGATGTGGCTACAAAGCATGGTGGGTAGTTAGACACGCAGACCACCAAGGAAGGTTGCAGGTTGATAGGAGCTCTGGCACGATCATGAATATACAAGGACATTCTAAAAATTGTGGGGCAAGAGATAAGATGTGCATATATATGTAGGATCCACTATGTCTTGCAAATTAAAATGGATATTGAACATAAATAGGTTTGCGAAACTTGATTTCAATGACTTCTATCTGACAATATCACTATGCAATAATTGCTTGCTTATGTATATATTGTTGGTGCTTACTTTAATTTGATTTTAAATTTTCTCAAACTTTCATAAGTAAGTGAGAAATGGATAATTAGTTACCTTGTCATGGGCTTGGAAAGTAGGATAAGATGCTTTAGTTTCATAACAAGCCCCAGGAAATTGTCAAGATTTAGATGACACGTGAGTGGTTTGTATAAAGGCAACACCGTAGCCATTCATTGATCTCCTCTTTGTTTCGAGTATAATTTAATATTATCTACTGAACAGGACCAACCACATGAAGGTAGAAGCTCTTATGGCCCCTCCCCCCTCACATCACTCTCAATTCCCCATACCCAATGCATGTACTTGAAAAACAATTATGTGCAAACATGCAGATTTTATCATAAAGAAACATTTACCATTCACTCAGTAAAATATAGCATTCATTCATTTAGTAGGGAAAAAAATACGCATGACATTAGATTATAAAAAATAATTTCACAGTATTTGTTCAGTCACTTTTTTCTATTTTTTTTCTCTTTACAAAATCAAGAAGAAAATCATCGTTTAGAACTTGTTGTTTAGTTCTTGGTGGTTCATCAACTTGTCGTGGATTTTTCGGCAAGGGGTCCAAATTTGGTACAATAATTTGAAAATGTTACATTGATATATTATGGTATTATAATGAAAACAAATCATTTAAAAAAACATAACAAAGGTGTTTCTTTACCTGATGTGGCCACATGATGTACGCCATATTCCTATCTAGGATCAACTTGTATAGTGTGACCCTCTACATGCTCTACTGTTGAAACATGGAAAAGTAGAATTAATGTTCACCATCTGCAATGCAATATTTAAAATTGTAGCATATGAATAAATACATTACCAAGATTTGAAGCATGATCTTCTATTGGTTTTTTCCATCCTTGACATTGATTGGATTGTTGATTTCCTGCTCAAAATAGAGTCAATATTTTATGGCAATTTTTTATAATGAATAGATTGCACAAGTAATAAATATTCATTAAACTATATAGATTTTATATACATGTGCACAATATGGATCACCAGAAGACTGTGTTATTCCAGACAAGCTTTTTCAGCATTAAACAATAGCTCCAAAGTCGTGCTGGAAGCCAAGCTTCAAGTATTCCTTAGTTGGCACTTCCTTGAATCGGTTGACATGCATATGTGCATAACATCATGAATTTAAACTTTGTGGTGCAATAAAACAAAAATAATTTGCAATTTATTATTTGGATGCATGATTGGTTTTTCGATACTTACGATTCGTGCTACCAAATTCGAATAACCACCAGGTCCAAGCTTGTGCTGACCAATTTTATCTTGTCTTTCCTTTGTGGCCTTTGATGTGTAAGACAACTTATGAAAGTCTTGAAATACATTAGATGCTCCAAATTTGATATATAAATTAATAATAATAATAAGGTTTAGAATTACAATGTGGAAATTATTGCATACCTTCATGTGCCTGGTGGTAGCTTTCCTTGTTTTCTTAGAGCCCTCTCCTTTCCACCCTCCACTAGGGATTTCCACTCTCTAAGTGGAATCATTAGAGGGCGCTCATACCTAGGTTTCCTTTCTAGGTGAACCCTATATTGGTATCGACCAATATTCATATGTTGTCCAACCTTCTTTAGGACCGCGACTCTATTAAAGGTCTCATTGCCGAACAAACCAACCATCCTATTAGTGAGCTCATCTTTTAAATTTTTAATTTGTTTATCCCACCTTGTGAGGATGGTGGGCCCAAATATCTCCAAGGAAAACTCATTTAGATGTTTATAAAAAACATCATTTCTTGAAAAATGATCATGCCAACATTAGTTGAAAGACAATGTTTTATTGGTATATTACAATCAAATTATAAACACTAACTTGACCAATGCATAATAATTACCCGGGATCTTCTCTATCATTATTGGAATGAGCTCTTCGTACATCAATAATTTTGTTTGTATTGTACCCATGTTAGTGACATGGGAAGATCCAAGAAATGTTGCTTCAACAATATCAATACTAGTAGGCTCTGCATCGACTCCTTCTTCTGCACGATATGGTGTGCATGGGTCACTAGCGGGTGCACTCACAACTGACCTTTGGAGTGTCACAAAATTTGTTTCTGACTGTTCAGTCAACAACAATGGAACATGGTATGTACGTGGAGTCATTTTCTCATGTGACGACTCTCCACGAGCATCACAGGGGCCAACACCACCTTGACCACTAGTGTGTGGTCGTAGAAAATCATGTAAATACAAACCATATTTTATAAGTATTTCACCATCATATACAAGTAAAAATTATAAATTACTAAATGAATTTATATTATGATTCAAGATTCTGCAACTTACTTGCAAGGCATGCGATCTCTTTACCCAAACATCAACCTTGGCTCTAATATCATCTGTTTGTGGCACAACGAAGAGCATACAAAGGATATCCTCATTAATTTCTTTCAATGCCTTCTCTATCATATCAATCGGGTCTAGAGAATAACCAATGCCAACATAGCGCATCAAATCACCTACATCTAAATATATTGATTGCTTTGAGGCTGTTTCATACATTGAATCGGTGGTATGCAACAAAAATATATAAAACATTACTGACATGAAAGAAATAGATTGAGAAAAAAAGTATATTAACAAAACATATCGATCATGATATATTCATAAAATTACAATTAGGTTTACCTGATGCCTTGATACTGGTGTCGTCTGATCCATAGCCGGGGAATTTCCCCGATCATCCCCCTGCTAAAAAGAAGTAGAAAACATTATAAAAAAGAAACCAAAACACACGAAAAAGACACAAAAAAAATTATGCTCCATATTATATTTGTATAATTCCAATGAATTATACCCTCTTCCTCGATGATCGTCTATTCATCATATCAATGGTTATAGGGGAGATGCCCCGATCTACTGATAGGGAGGTCCCCCTTACAACACCCTGCATAAAAAAAATAAAAAAATTATCTAAAGAAACCAAAATACTCATGGTAACAACATAATAAGAAAACATTTTGACGTATTTAAATTGTACATTTACAATCAGGTATACATGTTTCCCCGAGGATGCTTCATCTTACCAACAGTCGGGTGGTTTCCCCGATCAACACTTTGCAACAAGTATATATATAACATTATCTAAATGACTTGAATATACTCATGAAAAAACACAATGAAAAAAACTTTTTGTTCATATTAATTTTTTACAATTGCATCGATGTATACCTTCTTCCTCGAGGGAGGTCCAATATCATCTACTGTTAGGGAGTTTCCCCTTACAACACCCTAAATAAAAAACATCGAAAAAATTATCCAAACAAAACCAAAATACTCATGATAAAAACATAATAAGAAATCATTTTGACGTATTTAAATTGTACATTTACAATCAGGTATACTTGTTGCCCTGAGGATGTTGTCATCTGATAAAAAGCCGGTTGGTTTTCTCGATCAACACTCTGCAACAAGTATATAGATAACATTATCTAATTGAATCGAATATACTCATGAAAAACACAACACATTTTTTTTTGTTTATATTAAATTTGTATAATTGCATCGATGCATACTTGCTGCCTCGAGGGAGGTCTAGTATCATCTACTGCTAGGGAGGTGCCCCTTACAACACCCTTCTTAAAAAACATAGAAACAATTATCCAAATGAAACCAAAATAATCACAGTAACAACATAATAAGAAAACATTTTGTCATATTTAGATTGTACATTTACAATCAGATATACCTATTGCCTCGAGGCTGCTTTAGTATGATCAACAGCTGAGTGGTTTTCCCGATCAACATTTTGCAACAAATATACAAATAACATTATATAAACCAATCGAATATACTAATGAAAAAAAACAGCAAAAAAAAGATTTTATTCCAAAATATATCTGTACTATTACAAAGATGTATACCTGTTGCCTCGAGGAAGTTGTACTCCTCTGACCAGCTGCTAGGGAGATGCCCCGATCACTACCCTGCAAAGTAATTATAGAAAATTTAAACAACATGATAACAATAGACTAACAAAAAATCCTTAATAGGTTAAATTAATTAATAAAATGTTGGGTAAATTGTTAGATGTACCACTCCCATAGTAACCGTGTTTGTATCTACTCGATTCAAGTTGTAATTAATCAGCAACTCTTCCCCTACAACTATTGATTTAATGACACATACAAAAACACAGTTTCCTTCACACACCTCAAATATGCAGTTGGGTTGCTTAATTGTAGACCCTAGTTGTGTACTGTTTATAAACCCTGCAATATTCTCTGTGGCTTTTGGCCTTTCATTAATATACAATGTTGCTCCTTTATTTTGTTCTTTATCTTTCAGCTCTAAATAATTTGTTGACAATCCATATCTGCGCATAATTCATGTATATTGGACTAGGTGCATCCAATCTTTGTAGTTGTAACAAGGTCCAACATACTCCATCAATTCTATACATCTATCGTAACCGACCTTTATGCCATCCATGCAAAACAACCCCAAACCATGCAATGACGATGGCACAATTTGATATATCCTCTAGTTCACACAAGAATCTATGTTTAGTTGAGGAAGATCCTTGGGTACCCATTTTTTCACTAGATGTTTGTATCTTAAGGGCACCTTGATGTCACCTATTGTCTCATCATCATAGGAACATGACCCCCCTTCAGCGAGAAAAATTCCATGCATTTATGGAATTTTCTTTTGATCCTTTGACATCTAGTTGATATAACTCTTGTAGACCTACTGGATGTCTCACTTTCATCTAGTCTTACTAAACTTCCCTTGCTCGAGGAAGAAATATCTGACAAATACCTGTTTGATTCTACTTGCACCATGGGAAAAAAGTTCAGATAGGACCTTGTTGGGTTTGCATAATTCATATTAGATAATTACAAGGAATTAAGGCATGAATTTTCCACTATCATCATACATAGTTAAAAAATCTCCCCCAAGCTTGAAAATGCAAATGTTGATTAGTAAGATATTTTTCCTTTAATTGTCTTGTATGTTCAAAATTGGAAACCATGCATCCATGCAATAGCTCCTTGTAACTACCTCTTATTTGATCCGCCAAAGAGATGGAAGGTCAAATAAGGTCAAATATATGCAATAGCTCCTTGTAAATACATCTTATTTGACCTTCCAAAGAGATGGAAGGTCAAATATATTGAAATATAGCTCCTTGTAACTACCTCTTATATGCAATAGATCCTTGTGACTACCTATTTTTTGACCTGCCAAAGAGATGGAAGGTCAAATAAGGTCAAATTGTTATATTTTTAACATTAAGCTAGTATAACATTAGGATCTTTAACTGAGAGAACAATAAGCACATCAATCAAACACAAGAGACAACGAACATAGTATTTTTCCTTGGGGAAACCATAAATGGAGAAAACCGTGCAACTTCCTTAGAGATAGAATCAACACCAAAAGTAAAACCCCAAAATAGTAAGATGATCTCCCGACAGCAGTAACCTTCTTTCTATCTAGCCCCAGTGTCTTCTCCTTCCTCAACTATGCGCTACACTTGAGTGTGTATGAGTTGTGTACTAAATAGAGAGGCTACTAATCCTGACATGACTAAAACCCTAATAGGGCTGACCTCTCTAGGAGAGTCTAATAACCCTAGTGCCCCGAAACTGCGGGGACTTTAACACTTAGACAATAGGAGGGTTACCCATAATGACTTGACATGACTTGTTTACATTATAGATCTTCCCGATCGGAACATCGGGGCATGACGTGACTCAAGTACATTACAAATACATCTCGGAATAAACATCGGGTTACAATACATAAGAAATACAAGTGAATACATTCCGAAGTTACATATACATCAACACTCCCTCTTAACTAGGAAGGTATTCTCTCGACGCAATTTTCAGGACAAGTCTTCTTCTCTGTATCATCTGGGTCATCGTCAAGTTCTTGTCATCTTCATCTTCAAGTCATCTTCATATGGATCTGGATCATCGCTCGATCTGGATCATCATCACTGGATCATACTCGATCTAGATCATCACTGGATCATCATCACTGGATCTGGGTCATCATCACTGGATCTGGATCACCATCACTGGATCTGGATCATCACTTGATCTAGATCACCACTGGGTCATTGGATCTGGATCATAGCTCGATTTGGATCATCACTACTGGATCTGAATCATCACTCGATCTGGATCATCTTTGTCAAAACCCCAAATTTTCATAAAAATTTAAAATTTTGAAAATACATAAAATGCTGAGATTGCGATCTGCTAATAGCTAACAGTTATCTATAAAAGAATCAGTTACCATATTAGTTAATACATAATCTTAATTAAGTAACTTAGCATTCTACTTTTTGATACAAGGTTAGGTTAATCTTGTGCAATAATTCAACTTTCAGTTTGCTGATGAGTTTTAATTTGCGACAAGTAGGTGGATCTGTCTTGGATTCTGGGGCTTACTTAACGTTTAAGCTAATGCAGACAGCTTACCTGTCCTTACAGGTTTTACAGGCATGAATGATCGAGTAACGCCTTTTAATTCCATAAAGCATCCAGCTACATTTATATTTGCAAAATAAAAATCTTGGTAAATAAGCTGTTACATATCAATCTACTTCTATGAGGTAAAACAAGTAGTTTTGTTTTCTTCAATTATTTTTGTCAACGATATACATGTAGAACAGTTTCTTCTTCAATGCAAATAGCAATAGTAATTACTTTTCCCTGGTTCACAACTTCTGATCTTTGTTGTAAGTTAATTTCACCTAGAGTGCATAACCTGTAATGCTATAATGATTGTTCTAACAGTAATATACATTATCAACTTATAATAATAGTATAACCAACTGCTTGTTCTTCATCTTCTGTAATGAATATTACTGCCTAAGGTTCTAAACATTACAGTGAACATAAAGTCCTAAGGACTTACAATCTAGTGGAATTGTTCCACTTCAGTTTCTTATTTTATTTTTATAATGCTTCTCTTGAATTAAGCCTTTGACCACAACAGTTAACTTAGGTTAAGTCTTCTAGAGGATTGATTTATTACCTCATGCAAGTACTAGATAGTTCTAAAAGATTATGTTACTAATAAAAAACATGGTGAAGCTAAAAGTACTTATCATGGTTGAGTAAATAACCAATAGCTAGTAACTTCGTTGATCTGAGCTATGTAAAGAATTCATAGCCAACATCCTAGTATTTTCCACCCACTGAAAACTATAATTTTTCTATGATACTCCCCAATTCACACATGAACTATCTTGTTTATAAAACATCCATGTTTACCAGTAATTCTGGTTATAAACAAATAATATTTATAAAGTTCATGATCCTATTTAAAACTATGTTCTATAAAATTATCAAGTCATAACTTAAGCGTTGGTGGCAACAAGATTAGCTATGCAAAGTCTATTAGGATTACTTTATTAACATCATAGTTTGGCTAGGTGATGAGATAGCCTTTTAATTAGTATCTCCCAAGTATCATAAGATTTACTTCATAAACTTAGTTTTGATAGCTCAAGGCTTATCAACATTTGTAACTATACTATTGATGTTATGAAGGAATGGATAAATCGTTAGTGAAGAATTAAAGCTTCTATGCATAAAATACTTTGGAAAGAATATAGGTTATGAGGTTGTATTGATTTCATGATCAACAAAAGGCTTAATATGAATAAACATTTAATTTTAGAGTTCATATTATAACTTGCAATAGAAAAGGGATGTGGCATTAGACCACTCCATTGATGGGATTATGTGTAAGGTTGTGTATATAAAAGACATTGAAATCACCCTCGTCCTAAACTATACGATGACTATAATATAAGCTTGGCAATGATTCGAGGGTTCATGGTTTATGCCATGCAATCGTAGGTTGGCATCCATGATCACGTAGAACCTTTGAATGATTTAAATGTTTATATGATTGTGCATAAAATTATGTTTTAAATCATTGTGAATCATTAGCATGTAGGAACTATATGATTGACCCACTGCATGGTTAAATAATTTATGAGACCACGTGTTTCCTTCTCGACCAAGTGTTGGAAGTATAAGGGTTTGTGTAACCCTATGCTTTGTCATTCTCCTCTATCGATTTCGGGCCTTCGGGCCGCTCTGCAACTGTGTCCATGGCCGCCATGATTACCCTACTGTGAACTTAACGAGCTCCCATCCTGGTTTACAATGTTCAGTTTGTCTTCCTCGTTATTTAACTCTTGCTTGCACTACGAGTTTACCCTGGCAAGAGTTGTGAGGGCCGTGACTTACAGCTTATGACCTGGTCTGTGTGTAGTTTTTGGTTCGTTCCTCCATGGCCTGCCTATTAGGATCGTTTAAAGGGGTTACTTGCTTCTGTTACAGTTTGGTTTTAGTCATAGGGTTTCAAGAGTGTGGTTCTTATGCTTCGCATGTGGTGACAGTTTTGAGCTTCACCGCCCGCTTCTTGCTTGGCCGTTGCTCCACCTTCTTCTTGCTACTGCTAGCAATGGTTTGTGCATGCGCTTGAACCATCTCTGTCACAGGAGAAATGAAGGGTTGGATCTTTGTCTCGCTGGTGGCGGTGCTCCTGTTTCTCGGTGGCTACATTACCTTTGCTTCCAGGTATTAAAATTACTTTTAAACATTTTCTTAAAATTTACTCTTAAATTAGTTACAGTATGAGCATATTTTAACGTTGTGGGTTTGTATCCTACAGGTAACGAATTACAACTCTCTTTGTAGCTGGTACAAATGAGTAGGGTCGGCTTCCTGGTTACGATAATCCCTGGTCAACCCATGGCAATCCACGCTTGTCAGTTCTTTATAGAACAATTTTTCAGTTGGAAGTCGTGGCCTGCAAGTGACCCTTCATGGTTGACTATTTCTCGGTTTGCTTGTTTAGTTTTTTCTAACCCTTGTTGTTAGCAGGGTTCTCCGGCTTATGCCGTGACATGTAAATTTTGTTTTACTTGTTTTCTTTTGTGTACAGTTATGTAAAAGAACTCGTGGCTTGTCAAGCCATTCTCTGTTTAAATTTTAAGCATAGAGATTAGCTCTCTTGAGCTTGAACTCAGTTATTTCTATGCTGTTAATGTAATTTTTATACTCGGGTTCTTACCCTTATTCGACTGTGTAAAGAAATCTTTACTTGTTAAATTTATCTTGCATTAAAATGTATTATTATAACCTATTCTTTTTATTTCTTCTTGTTATAATAATTGTTTATAAGTTCGGATATTCGAGCAAGGGTTAATCCTGTTAGTGACCTGTGTATAAATAATTTCTTTAATTATTTTGTAGGTTTTAGTTCAATAATAAATGTTAAATTAATTGTTTGTTATAGGTATATAATGGTTATACTTTCATTGTTATCTTTCTTTGTCCTTATAGGACTGTAATAACATTTTATAGTTTTAAGTTTCAAAAATCTAAATAATCCAAATCCTTGGATTATTGCTTATCGGATTATATTGTTATTACAATGAATTACAATGTTAATCCTATAAATTATAATGTTAATACTATGAGGGTTTCGACCCTGTACTTTCTTTTATAATTATTCTTTGTTTAGTTTATTTAAATGAATTTGTTCATTTATAAATAATATTTATTAAATATTATTTACCATTGCATTCAATCTATTTTATAAGTACATAGATAGGTTTTGTTATTATTTCCTTGTTACACTATTATAATTGTTGTAGTTAATTTATTTATAAAACGAACTATACTAGAATTACCCTACTTGAAACGTGAACATTTGTAGATATAGTTAACAGTATGAACAATAAAATAAACTATGTAAAATAACTTGGTTCTTTCTTCACAGAAATAAATGAGTGTTCTTCTAAGTTAATTCTTTTACCTATGTTACAGGTTAGTAGTTTCATTTCACAAATATACAGTTTTGAATAAGATAGTAACCTATTTACAATAATCAACTTGTTAAAAGAAATAAACCTGTTGTCTATAAAGTGTTATGAATACTTCTTGGATAGCATTCTTAATACCACAGTCTGGTTTAAAACAATAAACTTAATTAGACAGATTATTATTCTTTCTTTAAAACATCTATACACAGAAATAAATTATTCCATTGTTCTGAAATACAAAATAACTCTATTCAGTCTAGATTTCTATCATATCCTTCAACTATTTTATAATGAACTAGCTGTGCTAGAGTACGGTATGGTTCATTCCAGACGGGGAAAAACACAGGTTAGGATTATTTTCATTGATTACAGATTCAATATTCAAATAACTAAAGGGTTATAAACTCTTTCAGTTCACTAAAAAACATGTAATCATTCAACAATCATTCATTCTCAGATATAAACCTTTAACACAGTAAATAAAAGACTGTAGAACCTATTTAAAGCTAGATGACAACAGCGTTGGGAGGCCGTTCCTCCCTACCAACTCTTGGAGAGCGCTCAAACATCGTCTTCTCAGGACCCCCGAGCATGTTCCTGGTCTCCTTGGCTAGGAACTGGTGGAGCAAGCAACAAGATACTAGTCCAATGACTCAGTACTAACTCTACACTCAGCAGCCAGATCCTTTAGCTGAAAAGCTGTACTAGATCACTTCTGCAGTTTTACCCCTCAAACACCTTCCACAAATTCCCTTCCCAATGAAATCCTCTGAAGTACATTCACCTGAATGATTCTCTTCTTGGAATGAGTAGCGTCAGCTCTCTTCAATGGGAATTTTTATTAAGATTGCCTAGGTCTTTTTGGGTTAGTTGTCATTAATTGAGCCACATACTCTGATCCCACTTTCTTGGGGAATCATGACCCAAAATGTAGGGAGGTTGCCACCTGCAACATTGGAAGTGTTTGAGGATGCTTCCACTTGTCTATTCGCTCTCCACCCAGTCTCCTCCATGAACTTGACCAGTAAACACTCTTTTAACAACTCTCCCAAGCTGTTGTCTCCACTTTTTATTTATTTATAATAAAATATTCATAATTACATTCAACATCCTTGACTCTGCTGTGTCATCAATTACAACTTAGCATAAAATTTAACATATTGTCTTGAAATAAAATCAAATATGATAATATTATTTTTGCAAAATTGGGGTATGTGACAATCTCAGAGACATCATAACTAGATCTGGATCATAGCTCGATCTAGATCATCACTAGGTCATCACCATATGTGCTATCTCATGATTCTTCTCGTCACAGGAAGTTCTACAGAGCCAACCCTTTTTCATGCTGGGTGTAGAACTACCTCCTCGTAGGTCTTTGGTAGCCCTTACATCTGACCTACTCGTCAGAATGGCCAGCACTCACATCTGACCTTGACTCGTCAGAAAGGCACAGCACTTACATCTGACCTTGACTGAGTCAGAAAGGCGCTCAGTCCTATACTGAGGGTTCCTGGTTCTTGGTAACTGACTAGGTGCCTCCATTCAGAGAATGGCAGTAGCCCTTACATCTGACTTACTCGTCAGAATGGCTGACACTCACATCTGACCTCCTCGTCAGAAAGGCGGTAGCCCTTACATCTGATCATGTAGGACCTCATCCTACAGTCACATCAGAATGGCCGGCACTCACATCTAACCTACTCGTCAGAAAGGCGGTAGCCCTTACATCTATGTAGGATCTCATCCTACATTAGAATGGCTGGCACTCACATCTGACCTCCTCGTTAGAAAGGCGTTAGCCCTTACATCTATGTAGGAACTAATCCTACATTAGAATGGCCGACACTCACATCTGACCTACTCGTCAGAAAGGAAATAACCCTTATATCTAATCATGTGGGAACACATCCCTCAATCACATCAGAATGGCCATGCGCTCACATCTGATCATGTAAGACTACATCTTACAATTGTCTCAAAAAGGCCCTCAGTCCAAGACTAAGTATTCCCGGTAACTCACCAGGCAACTCCATTCCAAGAATGGCAATAGCCCTTATATTTGATCAAGTAGGAACCAATCCTACAGTCATATCAGAATGGCTCAGCACTCATATCTGACATGGAAGGAACCAATCCTCTCACCATGACAGAATGGATCAGCCCTTACATTTGACCTGCTCGTCAGAATGGCTTTCGGACTCATCACTTCCCTTTGGAAGGGACCTCAATCTGGAGAACACCAAGCTTCTCTTTGAAGTACTTAAACTTCACTCTAGCCAATGGCTTCATCAAGACATCAGCTATCTGATCGTCCATCGCAATATACTGGAGCTTCACTGCTCCCCTCTACACCATATCCCTGATATAGTGATACTTGATCTCGATATGCTTTGACTTGTCATGGAACACTGGGTTCTGTGACAAATTCACACAACTCTGGTTGTCACAGTGTATACAAGTAGCATCCAGTTGGAGATCAAATAAATCAGACAGTAGCTTCCTGAGCCATACTACCTCACAACTAGCTGAACAAGCTGCGACATACTCTGCTTCAACTGTACTCAGTGCCACACAGGATTGCTTCCTGCTAAACCAAGAGATCACACCTGATCCCATACTGAAGCAACATCCTGAAGTGCTCTTCCTATCAATGGCATTGCCTACCCAATATGAATCAACATAACCCTCCAGGTTAATCTTCTGATTCGTATCGTACTTAAGCCCATAATCAACCATACCTCTCAGGTATCTCAGAATATGCTTTGCAGCAATCAAGTGAACATGTTTCGGATCTGTCAAGAACTGGCTTAAGGTGTTCATAGCAAAGCAAATATCTGGTCTAGTGTTCATCAGGTACATCAAGGATCCAATCATCTGACGATACATCGTAGCATCAACTGACTTTGATGAAGCATCGCACAATAGCTTCAGGTTTGATGCCATAGGTGTGGCCATAGCCTTGCAATCCATCATCCCAAACCTTTTCAGGATCTCTACTGCATACTTCCCTTGTCCAAGGGAGATTCCATCTGCACTCTGCCACACCTCCATACCTAGAAAATAATGCATCATACCCAAGTCCTTCATTTCAAACTCAGCAGCAAGCTTTCTCTTCATATTAGCAATCAACCCATCCATACCTGTCACAAACAGATCATCTACATATAGTAGGAGCATCACTGGGTTTCCATCTTCAACCTTGTAGTAAAGGTTGGAATATGCTTTACTCTTAGTAAAGCCCAAACTATATAGAAAGCTGTCAATTCTGCTGTACCAAGTCTTGGGTGCCTATTTCAAATCGTACAGGGCTTTCTTCAATCTGCATACATGAGAATCTCTGTCATGTGTCTCAAAACCAAGTGGCTATTCTACATACACTTCCTCTTCGACTACACCATTCAAGAAAGCAGTATTGACATCCATTTGGTGTATCTTCCATTTCATCACTGCAGCCAGGGAAAGTACTGATCTGATGGAAGTGTATCTGGCTACAGGTGCAAAGGTTTCTTCATAATCTATTCCTTCTTTCTGTGAGAAACCCCGAGCAACAAATCTTGCTTTATATTTCTCTATGCTACCGTCTGCAGCATGCTTGATCTTGTAGATCCATTTGGAAGTTACAACTTACTTCCCTTCTGGTCTTGGGACAACATCCCAAACATCATTCTTCATGATCGATTGATATTATTCAATCATAGCATCCTTCCATTCTTTCCGTTCTGTCGCTTCTTCATAACTGGAAGGTTCTTTATCAATGAAATCACATAGTAATGCTACATACCCGTAGCAGGATCTGGTCCTTTTTCTTTCTCTGTGATTCTCTTCTGGAGCACCATATCTTTCCACAGCTTGTATAAGTTCTTGTACCCAAGTAAGTTTCCTCTTATGAGGATTATTCTCTGGAGGTGGATCTACAGGTCTTTGTGGTTCTTCAAACTCTCGATCTTCTTCTTGAGTTTCTTCATTCATGGTTGTATCATGAATTCTGGGTGCTTCTGCTTCTTCATATTCTTCAGCAGGTTTCTTTCTGGATTTGTTGTAAGTTGTGTCTTCATCAAATGTCACATCCCTGCTGATGTCAATCTTCTTGTATCCTGGGAAATATATTCTGTAAGCCTTCAAGATTTTAGAGTATCCCACAAATATACCCTTCTTTCCTGAAGGATCTAATTTTGTTCTCTTTTCTTTTGAATGTGCATGTACACAGGATAGCCGAATATTCTGATATGGCTGACTTCTGGTTTCTTGCTGGAGAAGAATTCTTCAGGAGTCTTGTTCTCAAGTACTCTATGTGGAGTACAGTTTTGTACATACACCGTTGTTCTGGAAGCTTTCAGCCAAAGATGCATAGGAAGATATTGATCATGAAGCATTGCTTTTGCAACTTCCATGATAGTTCTATTCTTCCTTTCTGCAATCCCATTCTGTTGTGGATTATAAGGAGTGGACAACTCCCACTTAATCCCCGAGTCTTTGCATAGCTCTTTGAATTCATTAGATGTGAATTCTCTGCCATTATCTAATCGAAAGGTCTTGATATTCTTGTCTGTGTGATTCTTGATCAAGGCTTGGAAATCCTTGAACTTGCTGAATACTTCATCTTTGTTCTTCATGAAGTAAATCCATGTCTTCCTAGAAGATTCATCAATAAAAGAAACATATTATACATACCCGCTTAGTGAGCTTGATGACATAGGACTGCATACATCGTAGTGGATGATTTCCAAGATTCCTTTTGCTTTGCTTTCGCTACTTGGAAATGTCTTCTTTGTATTCTTTCCTTTCGCACATCCTTTGCAGACCCCATCATGTTTTGCTTGAATTTCTGGAAGGCCTTCAACAAATTTGCTTGCAATTGGTAGTGCTCTGTAATGCAGATGTGCAAGACTTCTATGCCAAAGTTCATTTGGCTCTACTATGTCATGGACCAAGGCTTGTTCTGGATGGCCTTTCAATTTGTATAGACCTCCTTCTTGTTCCCCAATCACTACTGCATCATTAATAGTCTTTCCCTTTGGCCACATGATGACTTGGCCATCTATGAATGCAACCCTCATGCCTTTTACATATAATGCAGATATGGGGAGAAGGTTCTTCTTGAGTCCCAGTACAAACAATACATCTTACATCCTCATAGACTTTCCAGAGTCTAGTTTATAAGAAGATTCCCCACTACCTTTTATTGGATATTGGTAGTCATCTCCAAGCTTCACCTTGTGAGGTGATTCATGTTCTGAAAGTTTCATAAAGGATTCTTTGAATCCTGTCATATGCTTGGAAGCCCCACTGTCTATAAGGCAATCATTGCTTCCATGTGTGATATTTCCCGTGAGAACAGAAATCAAGAAATATTCTTCATCACTTGAAGAGTCTTCACTTTCATAACTGGTTTTCTTCTTGGATGGTTCATCATCCTCTGTAGCATGAGCATGATGTCTTTTCTTGTTGCCCTTTTTCTTATTTTGTCTTTTAGGACAATCTTTTGCAAAGTGTCCTACTTCATCACAAGTATAACATCTGCCTCTAGAGAAATATTTTCTAGAGTTAGTTTTAGAAAAATGCTTACCTCTAGAGTGATGAGAACTTCTTTTGGTTTTCTTGGAATGTACTGTGAGAGCTTGATCTTCACTTCCAATCTTCTCTTCTCTGGATGCTATCCTAGCTTCTTCTTGAGAGCATTCTTCCCATAGTCTGCTGAACTTGACCAACTTCTTTCTGGCACATATCCCTTGAATAAAGGAGTCCCATGATCTAGGGAGACCATTCAAGGTGGTCTTTACAATCTCAGAATTTTCCACTTCTTCATCTACTGCTTCCAATTTTTCTTTGATTTGAGAAACTCTTGTGAAGTAAGACTGGATGGTTTCTACATTCTGAATCTTCACATTCTTCAGTTGGTTTCTCAGAGTCATCTTTCGGTTTATGTTCTTCCCTTCAAACAATTTGGTTAGGGCATCAAACATAGCTTTAGGTGTCTTTAGGGAGGGCAAATGTGGTATGAGATGATCCTTGATAGAATCAACAATGATTCTCTTTGCCATAACCATATTATTCTTGTGTAAGGCCTTAGCCTCATCTCCCTTTGGAACTGGAACCTCCTCATTGATGTAGGAGTCCAACTCATTCTTTTCCAGGACTAGGGACATCCTATACTTCCAGGCTCAGAAGTTATCAGCTCCCTCAAGCTTTTCATCAAGCTTGGTATGATGAGACATCTTCACTGAGAACCTCAAATGGAAATACAAAAGATTTAGATCTTACCAGTTCAAGATGTCGGATCTAGATTTGTAGCTGAAATTCTGCAGTGCTGGTTCAAAAGCAGATTAGCGTTTTGATTTTTTGGAGTTCTGTCCAACCAATTGCTTTGAAATTGATCCCTAACTTTTATTTTAGGGAGGAGATCAATTCAGGCTTGGGCTCACTGAAAAATTCCTCTTCTGTGAAAATCCCTAATTTCCAGCAGTAGTATCGGGTCCAAAATTGAAAAAACCTTAGAATTTGATTATGCTTCGACAGAAAGATGCGCCATAATGAGGAGAGTTATTCCAACCTTCTTTTGCTGAAAAAATGTGGAGAGAGATCCACAAGGTAGGAATCCCTAGTTCCCACAGCTGTACAGTGTATTCTTCTCAGGTTAGCTTTGATACCATGTTAGATTTTTAACATTAAGCTAGTATAACATTAGGATCTTTAATTGAGAGAACAACAAGCACATCAATCAAACACAAGAGAAAATGAACACAGTGTTTTTCCTCGGGGAAACCATAAATGGAGAAAACCCCGCAGCTTCCTCAGAGATAGAATCAACACCAAAAGTAAAACCCCAAAACAGTAAGATGATCTCCCGACAGCAGTAACCTTCTTTATATGTAGTCCGAGTGTCTTCTCCTTCCTCAACTATGCGCTACACTTGATTGTGTATGAGTTGTGTACTAAATAGAGAGGCTAGCTCTCTAATTATACTAATCTCGACATGACTAAAACCCTACTAGGTTCGACCTTTCTAGGAGAGTCTAATAACCCTAGTGCCCCGAAACTACGGGGACTTTAACCCTTAGACAATAGGAGGGTTACCCACAATGACTTGACATGACTTATTTACATTATAGATCTTCCCAATCAGAACATCGGGGCATGACATGACTCAAGTACATTACAAATACATCCCGGAATAAACATCGGGTTACAATACATAAGAAATACAAGTGAATACATTCTGAAGTTACATATACATCAACACAAATATATGCAATAGCTCCTTGTAAGGTCAATTCTTGAAGGATAATTTCACAAATCCATCCACATGGCTAGAAAATGTATTGATTTCTCATTCATACCCTCTTAACTAAACAATATTTAAATATATTATCTAGAGTAAAGTAAAGGATAATGTTTAGGCGGGAATTACATTTTCCAAGATTTTACCATAAACGACAGTTTAGATTATAGAATGACCATGGGGTACTGAATTTTATCAACATCAAAGAAAATATAAATTACAAGCACATATATTACACCACCTACAACAAATTCTAAGAATGACCAAGCACAAATAATAATAGAGATAAGAAAAACCAATGCCCTCTCAACCCAAGTGTCCTAAGTACTCATCCTCCTAAGGAATTTTAAGTGGTCCCAAGTCTCGCATAGTCGAGTGCCCTCCCCTATGATTCCCAATGCTAGTCCTCCCAAGTTATATCCACTTCTCATGCAAAAAAGACCACATACGATAACCACCTCATAATTTAGTGTGCTACTTTTACTCCAAGTCCATGTGACAATCAAGTGAAGGACCAAGTGGCATAATACAAACACCAAAAAGACCTTTGAACCACAAACCATTAAAAGTAAAGGGTCAAAGATGAAAAAGAAATGAATCCATAATGTCAAGTTCCTAATTATGTGGAACCAACTTAAATGTTTGACAAAATATAAATAAAGAAGCTTCAACTCATTTTCACATCATCCAAGTTGATCATCATTATTGGAATTCTCCCAAAAGGATAAATTCATGGATGGGATCTTCTTTTCCATTGCAAAATTTGATGACTAAGGAAAGTTGGTGATTCCGTTATTTGTCTTGTTCTTTGATCAAAGTGGCAAATATCAACATGTTAGGGCTTCATTTATCTATCACGACTGCCTTCCCTTTTGGTTCTCTGATGTTGCTAGGGATTCTACAACACCCTCGATCCTTGCTAGGGATTTCTCATATACACTGTAGCCATGTTAAGGATGCCTCATAGCCATCAGAGCCTTGTGAGGGCTAGTGTACAATAGCAGGGGGTCACTAGGGTTAGCAGAAAAAGGTGACAACATTAAAGATGGTGAGGAGAAACAACAACAGAGCTTCTACAACTCACAATGGAGGGAAACAATAGTTGGAAAATTGTTGTACATAAATAATACGTAGTTAAATATTTATTTTGTTGTTTTTCTAGTATCTCACATTATGCAAGGCTTGCGTAAATAACTAGAAAGAAACAAAGGGGTGAATGGGATGTGCCATCATATGGGTTTATATGATCCCCAGAATAAGTCATCATATGAATGGGACGTGCCATCCTAACCAACACAAATCATACCCTAGTATCATGGATGCAAATGTTGTACTTGATGGGAAGAAACATATGTGTTGGTGAAGAAAAAATTCATAAAGGATAAGGTTTTGGAGTCTTAAATGTTCAAAATTTGTTTTTGGAAACATCCATGCATTGATAGAGAATTGATCAATCAAATTAGGATATACTTGTGTAACTTTTCACTTCAGATGCACATCTGATTTTAGAAATGTTTCATATTATTATATAATACTAGTATGACTTTAGACATTGGGTATACAAACATGAATTATACATTGGATAGACAACAATTATAAGAATATTACCGAAGATATTGTTGCTACAATCACTATCTACAAATCACATACCCTTAGTCAACTACAATCACTATCTACAATAATCTTACTAATCCATGAACCTTAACCCCTATCTCTTAAGAAATGTATCATTAGTAGTTAACGTTTGATGAAAATCAATAAACTGATGTTTTCCTTTCCAATAAATTTCACTTAATGGGTGTACCATTAACTTTCAATGTTAATGAACATCCATTAAGATATGTTTCTAATGTTTCATGTATAAGAGAAATGTTGAATGTATGTCTCTGAAGGGAAGTATCATTGATAGTTGATGTTTATAAGTCCATTAAGTGGTGTTCCCATGTCCAATCAACATCGCTTGATAGGTGTACAATTAAATTTTAACATCCAAAAAGACAAACATCAAATTGTACGTCTCTTACGAGACATATTATTAATTCTTAATGTCTAATAAACATACATTAAATGAAATTTTGGGGATGTTAAAATGTCCAAAATACGTCCCTTAAGCATTGTTTCTCACATTGACTACATATCTGATGTTACTAATGTCTGAATAATGTTGCTTAAGCGATGTGAAATTGATGTTGAAACATTGAAAAAGTGACACACTCCCAACAATGTCTAAGTGACGTTTAGCCATTTTCATTTCAACATTTACTTGACATAAAAAATCATCAATATAACATCGAATTTGGTCCCAAATGTGGTAGTGTTAGGCCTTGTGGGGCCTTTTGATTGAGGGGAGGAGGATGATAAGTACTTGGTTGTTCTAGGTGTCTTTTTTTTGGTGGACAAGTGCTTATGGTTCTCTCATGTTCTCTCATTTGATCACATAATCGTGCAATATGCTTATGCATATCAGGACATATTCACTAATTTATCTTCCTCCTTTCAAAATCCCGAATGATATTTCCAAATTGATGTAAGGGATATAATCAATTTGAATCATTCCTTTCAGTAAGACCTAGGTGGCAATAGAGGGTTGTAGTTGATTGTAAATATCAATAGAAATGTCGATTTCCCCTTTACTAGGGAGAACTATTAATCAAGGGAAGGGGTTTTGAAACATTGTATTATAGGCCCCCTCTGTATGTAGTCTTAGATTATACACCTATGGGAAGAGAAGACCATGATTGATTATGTGCTCATATATATGACGATTGAAAAATGAGGATTTGTGAAGAATAAGAAGGAATATTTCAGAAAAAAAAATGGCATCCAACCAAACTCTATAACATATTCTGTCAAACTTAGAAATTTCAAGTTAGGTAATTGTGGGTATTGACCGATGTTGGAGGCAATACGTCCTTTGTGGATTCTCAACCTCCTAGACGACCTCCTTGAATTCCTCCTCAACCTCCTCAACATCCTCGACCTCCTCTATGAACTCCTCAACTTCCTTAACCTCCTATATGAACTTATCGACCTCCTCGACCTGTTTTGTGAACTTCGTGGTGACCTATGCAAACTCCTTAACCTCCCCAACCTGCTCTATGAACTCCTTGACCACTTCGTCCTCCTATTATACCTAAATCCTATCACCAACATGTGATAAGACCCTTAACTTCCATGTTTTCCCTTAATCCTAGCGCTTAGAGTGGAAACTTACTCTGTTTGTCAATTCTACTTGAAAAAACTCAGCGCCGCGCTTTCCTTGTGGCCCATGAGAGGTACCTTGCTCAGTACCGCCTGTATCTTGCTTTCAAGAAGTGGTGCCACCGCCTATGGTATTTGGTCCAAAATCATTTCTCATCTAAACCGCTATGTCATAAGAGAAGAAAAGTGGTACCCTGGGTAAAATGGGAAAAAGAGAAGTTTCTCGAGGCTTCTAGATCATGAGCCTTGTGTCCTCCCTTATCCCTATCATTCTAGGTCAGTTGAGCTCGATATCCCCCATCATAGGATCTTGGAGCCACCTCATCCACAAATCTCTAAACTATCCCTATCCATTGAGCCTTATAAATACAAGCTCATGTCCATAGTTGAGGGGGAGAACTATAGAGGTATTTTTATGCTGTTGGATTGACCACTTATCCCAAGTCATTGGAGAGCATAGAGAGCAAAGTTAGAGCTTATGGGGATGAAGTGTTTGTCTCATGGAGATTCTTGTCGACACTAAGGCAATGGTTGTAAGCTTCCTCCATACATTTTTAATGCAAAGATGATTTCCGTCCCACATTACTATTGTTTTGATTTCACATGTACATGTTGTTAGATTCCTTAGTCACTGACATGGATAAGTAGATGATTTTCTGGTAGCTTTGATGTGTTTACATGTTTGATCTGTTTACAGGTACACGGGTTCACTATCGAAGCAACATTCCAGGTGTCTACGACATTCAGGGAAGGTCTTCATCCTTTGTTGTTCACTCATTTGTTCTGGATCTGAACCATTCAGACCAAAGGAACAGCTTCAATCCGCAAAAGGTGCAACATTCCTGATTACAAATCTGGCGACTCCACTGGGGAACAGTGCATATCTCAGTTGATCTGATCTTCCTCAGTTCTTGAACTCTTGTCTGAATCCAGGCTCCATCTCCAACTCTCTTCAGTAAAATCTGCCATCTGACTCAGTGAGTTTTGGTTTGAAACTTTCAGATCTGTTCAGATCTGAATTATTTTGACTTTTTATGCTCTTTTTTACTGTCAATCCATCAATTTTTTCCTTGATCTGATCAATTTCTAACTTGATATTTCATTCTCCTTTGTGTTTTGGATCTATTCAGGGAACCTCTCATGTTCCGTTGGCAACAAGCGGTGCCGCCACCTGAACTCTGTTAGCAGTACACGGTGCCACCACCTGAGTCCCGTTATCCAGAAGTGATGCTTGTCCAGAACCGCTCTGTCAAGACCCCTCCAACGCGGTGCCAGGTAGGCCTTGTTCCAAGACTACTTTTTTCTCATCTTTTGCAAAAAATTGAGTTTGTTTTCTTTCAGCCCTACACTGTCAGGCTTGCGTGTTAGAATCTGAATGCTTATGGTTTAAAATTCTGTGGTAAAAGATTGGTTTGATTGAAGAATTCAAAAGCTAGACTAGGCTTGTTGATTATTCATTCTCTTTTGTGCTTGTTGGTTGTGGTTGTGAAAGGAATTATTTTTTGAAAAACTTAGGTTGTAGTGAGCTCTCTTTTAATTTCTAATATAAAGATTGAAAGAAATACCATTTGATTAGCATCTTGATTTCATTTTTTGTTTCCATAGAGGACTTCTTTTTGCTTGTTAAATTTTTTTTTTTTTTACTGAGATTAGGTCATTATCATTATTGAACATAAGACATTAGATATATGATTAGCCTCACAAGATTTTAGGTTCTTTGTGCTCTTTTGTCTCTTTTTCATTAATACTATCTCATCAAAATAAAAAATATTGTAGTTTTAAGTTAGATCTATCTGTGTTTTAAGAAAAATCGAAAAATAGAGTGCATATGCATGTAGTGTGCTTCTTGTTTTTCTTTTAGGAAAAGAGACTCTTCGCCTTTTTTATTGCTTTCAGAAAAGAATAATGAGTTTGAAAATTGTTGCTTGTCTTTGATTTTGATTTGTTCAAGATAGTTGTTTGAAAATTTTTGATATTAAAATGAAAGAAAATACTCTCTTTCCCTCCCGTAGGTAGGCATACCACGAACGGTAAAGTGAAATATTTGCATATGCATATTGCATGGTTTTAATTTTTCTGTCAAAATTCCATGCATTCACCTAACTGTCCACTTTAAAATTAACGATAGTTATAGGTTAAAATTTACATAGCAATTTGAGTGATAGGTTAGAGACGTGTTCGGGCGTCATTAAGCGTAGGAGCTGTCGTTACTCATCCACATTACATCCTGGGACTCGCGCGGTTCTTCCACGTACTGTCGGTATATTGAACAGCCTTTCACATACCCTTGAGGTATATAGAAAGGTAATTCATGTACTTCATTGTATATCGGAAGGCCCCTTATGAACAGTTATGCATTAGACAACACTACTACCGATTTGAGCTCTCATGTACCTTGTGTATATCGGGAGACCCCACTAGGATACCTTATCCATCTGAGAAAATCCCTTTGGCCGTCTTGCTTGGAGCCATACACCGAAAAAAACATTCGGGGAGATTACTACACATGTAACCTTGAGGTATATCGTGAGTGGAACCTTCTTAACAATCTTGGTGAGAGACCTGACTATCTGAACTCCTCCTGTCATTTAAGTTTGCTTGTTTGGCCTATAGCTTGAGCAAGGAAAAATTTTGGTGTGTTTTCTAGTTTTTGAGACCCTAGGTTAGATAGGAGCTGTACAAAATGGCTAAGCTAAGACAGTCCAGAAGAGTATGGGGCTTGCCACCTGAGTTTATTCCTATTTCAGGAGAAAATCCAATGGAAGCTATCGACCAAGGAGCTGCTACCACCTCCCAAGTGGGAGAGAATGTGATTGTAGAAAGTGGAGGACCATATCCTTCACACTCGCCTCCCTTGGTCCAACAACCTTCTCGAGGTAATACTTCGTTCTATTCTCCCATAGAAGGTCATGTTGATGATACTACCCATCCGGATTATGGTCCCAATGCTCTATTTTGGGATACCTCTATAGGACAAGCCATTGCCTCATTTGGCACCCGTTTAAACTTTTCTAAAAAATTTTCACCAGATGAAGAAGAACATAGACAATACCAGGAAGCTATTCTCCATGCATATGAGATTGAAAAGAAAATAGATGGCATATTGGGCACACCACCATCACGTTCCACAGTTGTTCTTATGGTATATCGTTCACTTGCCGATTCAATGAGACCCATTGAACTGATTCTAGATCGCACAGTGACCCCACATAACCCAGGTCAAACTACCAACCCCACCACCTCCCATATTATGTATGTTCCCAATCCTCCCAGGTCTTTTGCACCTAGGGCTCAACATTCAATTCCTGTTTCGTCATTACCTTCTAGTACCGGGGGGCAACCCCCGGCAGGACCTATGTTATCTAGCACTGGAATTGTACCTAGTCAAGGACAAACCTCTGGTATAGAGAAATCTAACAGCTTCTGTCCTTATGGTCCTAGTGCTCTTGGTGGTCCTGGAGGGCCTGGTGGTTTCCCTCCTAATGGCCCTGGAGGGTCTAGTGGCCCTCCTCCTAGTGGTTTCGGAGGCTCTAGAGGTTTACCTCCTAGAGGTCCTAGAGGGTCTGGTGGTCCACCTCCTGGTGGTCCTGGTGGTCCCGGAGGCCCTGGTGATCCTCCTCCTAGAGGCCCTAGTGGTCCTAACGGTCTTGATCCCGGAAATCAAACCCTTGCGGGTGGATCTTCTGGTAGTTCTTCATCACAACAACCTCTCTATCAGACTACTTACGGTCCTACTGGTACTTATATGCCATATCAATATTACCAGTATGTATAACCTAATCGTCAGTTACCTTTCCTAGCAACTTTGGACTTGCATGATTTGTCCAAGTTGATTAATGACCCCATTCAACATAACCCCTCGTGGCCTCCCATTCTGGTAAAGTTACCATCGGACATTCTAAAGTTTGATGGGAAGTAGGGAGATGATCCAAAGAACCATGTCATGAAATTCCATCTGTGGTGTTCTTCAAACTCCCTTATGGATGATTCAGTTCGTTTAAGACTCTTTCAGCGAACTTTGACTGGTACAGCTGGGAAATGGTACATTGAACTTCCGTAACACTCATTTGTGTATTTTGGCTCATTGGCAACTGTATTTATTACACACTTTCAGATTCCTATTCGTTATGAAACAAGTACTGATCTCTTAACTTCTCTGCAATAGAACACCTCCACCCACATATTCGATCATATCCATCAGTGGAGAAGGCGGAGAAGACTTCTTAAGGATCCTATTCCGGATCAATTATTAGCTGATTGGTTTACTAAATATTTGTTGCCTCCGATTGCCTAAGATGTGGCTATGGGCAGTGCCGTTACTGAAGAGTAAGCCATTAGTTGAGCCCAATATCTGGACTTGGTCTATTCCCAGTCCGAAACTTTGTATGACTTGATTCCTCAAGCTCTTCGCCCAAGAATCAATCCTGCAAAGCCACCAGTAGAAGTCCCTGTTGATGGGATTGTTGGTTCAATCCAGTCCCCATTAGCAGCAAAACCTGCCAAGCAACCCCAGACTGCCACCCCTACTCCTTCGACTCCCAAGTTTTCCTCCGAGGTCAATTCTATTCAGAGTATTCAAACCTCTGGAAATAATAAAAAGAAAAATAAAGCTAAAAATAAAAAATCTAGAAACCAACAGGAGAATCCAAAACCAACCACCAATGATAATGATAAAGGGAAAAGAAAAAAAAAATCCATGTCTGCTATGCGGAGGTGACCATTTCACAAAAGAGTGTCCCCGCTGGGACGAAATCACCCATTTTTTGAAAACTAATCCCGCACCCGCAGTTCTCACGAATCCTTTTCCCTCTCAACAACAACTGATAGACCACATGTCTAATCAGGGAATCTCTAGTTCTTTAGAGGAAATTCACATGATGTCCTTGGATACCATTAGTTTGTAAACTCGAAGTCAGAGTTATGACAAACCCACAGACAAGAAAGAATACAATTCTTCTTCAGGGAAAGCTCCCTCTACTGGTTCTCCCGACTCCTCGTCTACTGTCCCCCTAACCATCAAGAAGCCTACTCTCAATATGGTTTTGTGTCAACCCAATAGTACTCTTAGGAAGGCTGTTTTTAACCCTAGTGCCCAAGCTGCTCAGTTTTACAATGTAGTTGAATATCTTGCTCAGGCACCGTGTGCAATGTCTACCTTGGAAGTGCTCCAAAGTTGTCCTACATAACGCAAAAACCTGTTAACTACATTAAGAGCTTTAGACCCGGACAATACTAATTTGATTCATTTCAATGTCGAGAACTATAAGTCTATACTACCTCACAAACTTGCTTTCCAAATCATCAAGAAAGTAGTCAGAAAGAAGGTCTTTAGCTATCTTAGACGAAGGAGCTTCAACTTTGGTTTTGTCCCTGTCTTGTTGGAAATCTATCAGCTCTCCCGAGCTTGTAACTTCACCTACGACTCTGAAAGCCTTTGATGGACGAGGTTTCTAGCCCCACGGTCTCATATCAGCCCTTGCAGTCGAGCTTGGGGGAAAAAATATTTCTATTCAAGTAGAAGTAGTAGATGCCCTGTTAGATTACAACCTCCTGCTAGGAAGAAATTGGTTTTATGCCATGACTACTGTTGCTTTGACGGTATTTCGAACAGTTCAATTTCCACATCTAGGGAGAATTGTCACCATTGACCAGCTTGATTTCTGTATGCTAGATGTTACTACCTCTACAGCTAATAACATCCCTATGTTAGGCCAGTCCCCTCCTCCTTACCAGTCAATTGGGGTAGGCATGTTGAAGGATTCGTCCCTTATGGGTATTTTCCGTCCACTCCTCCTAACATAGACATAGTGACATTAAATATGATTGTTTCATTTGATTCTGAGCCTAAAGGAAAACAAATTGTTGAGTCCACCTCGTTGAGTCCGTATGAAGAAATGTACAACATCATTCAAACCCTTTCCGATGATCACACTGATGAAATTCATCTGGTGCCTTCGGACCCTTACCACCTGCCCTACTGGTTAGAACCATCTCTTCCTATTATGGATTATCTCTCTGAGACTTTTCCTTTCGACAAGTCGATTATGGAGATCATGAATATGAATGAGCCTATCTGGGAGGATCACCATCATAGATCCTCGTTCCTCCCCAACACCAGTTTGGTAGACCATGAGTTTGCATCCCTGTTTTCCACTGATATTGTCAACACACCTCAAAGTTCTATATTGTTGCAAGACATAGATTCTGAAGGAAACCTATGGAACATTACTCAGACAAATCTGATTGACATATTAGCCAAGCCTGGTACCATCGAGCATGTTCATGTTGGGCAGAACTGCTCGGAAGAATAATCTGAAGACTACAAGGCATTTTTCAAATAATTCCGTGATATTTTTTCTTGGTATTATGAAGAAATGTCAGGGATAGACCCATCCATTATGGTCCATGAAATTAAAACCTATCCCACTGCTAAACCTATCAGGAAAAAACTACGGCAAGTCCATCTACGGAAGGCCACAACTATTAACGCTGAAATAGAGAAACTTCTCAAAGCCAAGTTTATTTAGCCCGTACCCCTGATGGAATGGGTATCGAATGTTTTCCCTATCAATAAAAAGTAGGGCACCATTAGAGTCTGTATCGATTTTAGAGACTTGAATAAAGCTTGTCCCAAGGACAACTTTCCTACTCCACACATCGATCAGATTATCGACAACTGTGGTGGAAGTGTCATCTTCTCATTCATGGATGGATTTTCTGGTTATAATCAGATTGGGATATTACCCACCGATCAGCACAAGACGACATTCATTTTCCCATGGGGAACCTTTGCATATAGGAAGTTACCATTTGGCTTAAAATATGCTAGAGCCACTTTCCAGCGTGCTATGTCCTATGTGTTTCACGATATTAAACATATTGTTGAACGTACCTTGATGACCTCCCTGCTCATTCACAGCGACGGGAGGACCACCCTGGTCATCTTAGAGATATTTTCCTAAGATGTTGTCATTATAATATATAGCATAAACAGCATAAATGTGTTTTTTGCATTGAGACGGGACGCCTGTTAGGTTTTGTGGTCTCTAATGATGGCATCCGGATAGAACCATTGAAAATTGCCGCCATTTTAGCTCTACCAGCCCCAACCAATCTTATTGAACTCCAAAGTTTTCAAGGGAAGGCAAACTTTCTCCGCCGTTTCGTGTGCAATTTCGCAGAGAAAATGCACGGTTATATGCGTCTCCTTAAGAAGGACACTTCATTCTATTGCGATGACCAAGCCCAATGCGCCTTTGATAATCTCAAACATGCTCTGACTCATTTACCCATGAAACACCCCCCAGATTATTCAAAGGATTTTCTCTTATATATTGCTACCTCCACTACTACCATCGCTATGGTTTTGGTGCAGGGAAATCTCGACGGTCAGGAGCACGTGATTTACTATGCTAGTAAGAATCTTATGGATTCTGAAACCCGATATTAATGTGTGGAGAAATTAGCATTGGCCACGGTCATTGCTGTTCAAAAATTTTGTCACTACATTTTGCTCCACACAACCACTGTATTGGCAGACTAGAACCCTATGTATTACATCTTGACTCGTCAGGTGCTCGGGGGAAAGTACTCCCGATGGATAGTCATACTACATGAGTTTTATCTAGAATTTGCCAAGCCCACATCAAAGAAATCCTTGGTCTTTGCCGAGATCATGTGTGATATTCCCTATGCTTCGATGGAATCTAAGCCCAATGATTCATTTCCAGATGAATTCCTATTCTTGATAAGCACTACTGACCCATGGTATGGATATTTGCTCATTTATCTCTAAACACAAAGATTTCAGCCAAATCTATCCCATGAAAATCGCCACTGTATCTGTCACCACACAAAATACTATCTCATCTTGAATGACACCTTGTATAGACATGGGATCGATTCCATCCTCTGGCGATGCCTCACCCATGAGGAAGCTGAATAAGTGTTGAATGATTGCCACTCTGGAGCATGCAGCGGTTATTTATTTGGGATGGCTACAGCCCATAAAATCCTTGGCCTTCAGGATTTAAAGACTGTCATGAGGCTATCAAGAAATTCCCACCTTGTCAACATTTTTATCTGAAAAATCACACTCATCCTGCTCCGCCGCACCCCGTCATTCCCATTGGCCCATTTTCCAAATGGGGGATTGATTATATGCATTGTAATCCTACCTCAGCCGGGGGGCATAATTACATCATCATAGCCATTGACTATTTTACAAAGTGGGATGAGGCCATGCCTACATATGCGAAATATGGTAAGACTGCCGCTCTCTTCCTGTTCAATCATGTCATAGCTAGATTCAGAGTCCCATAGTCCATAGTTACTGATCACGGATCACATTTCCGTAATCAAATGATGGAGGAACTAAGTGCCAAGCTAGGTTTTCACCATGAAAAATCTACACCTTATTATCCGCAAGATAATGGTCAGGTAGAGGCCATTAACAAAGTTTTGAAAATGATGCTTCGTCAGATGGTTGGAGACCATAAATCAAATGGAACCATATCCTTTTCTCTGCTCTTTGGGATTACAGGACTTCGGTGAAAACAACTACTGGTTTCACACCTTTCCATCTTGTCTATGGACTCGAAGCTGTCTTGCCGATTCAATGTCAAATTCCATCCTTGAAACTTGTCGTTGAACTTCTCCCAGACACTTTTGCAGAGGAAGAGATATTTTTATACTTGAACAACCTTGACGAAACTAGGAGAGATGCTTCCTTGGCTAATGAGGCACACAAGAAACACGTCAAGGCATAGTATGATAAATCTGTCCAACCTCGTGCCTTTAATGAGGGTGACCTATTTTTGAATTACGATCAAAGATATGACAAGCTAGGGAAAGGAAAGTTAGAATCCATGTGGTATGGTCCTTTCCTCGTTTCTAAAGTTTTAGAGAAAGGGGCCTACGAGCTCGTAGATTACGATGGAATCCCTTTAGGGCATCCTTGCAATGGGTTGTACCTGAAGAGGTACTATGCCTAGATCTCTCCTGGATAGTATCTTGTATATATGTATATTGCTTGACTTTCAGTGTGCTTTAAGTATTTTCAATATGGTTTTGATTTTAGTGTCTGTATCTATTTATACCATGTTTTGGTCGTGCAGAGCAGATGGCTTTCTATGGCTTCACTGATGGTGCTTGCCGCCACACCTTGAATCTTGCCTCAGCTGCTTGGGTTCTCTATTCCCCAGCTTACGATTTGGTAAGTTCAGGAGCGGTTTGTATTGGTCCCGCTACCAAAAACATCGCCGAGTATCGAGCAGTCATAGGTCTTCTAACTGAAGCTGCCTCCCAAGATGTTCACAACTTGGTAGTCTTAATGGACTCACAACTAGTGGTTTGTCATCTAAACCATGTTTATACCATTAGGAATCATGTGCTTCTCCGCCTCTTTCGGAGGGTATGCTTATTAGAAAGGTCATTTGAAACTATCACCTATAGGCATATCCATAGGGAACATAATGTAGTTGCTGACTCATTAGCTAATTACATCCTAGATTGGCATATTGCCCATTCGTGACATGAAAATCAAACTTGGTTCATTGTAAATAAAAAATTAAAGACACATAAAACTCATGTAAAATATATTCACCATTTGAGATGTATAAACACCAGGTAAAAGTCTGTATATATATATATATATGAACATGTTTTACAAAAAATAGGTCACGAGACCTCATCTGAAGCACGTAGGCTTTCAGGTAAAAATAACCATACAAAATCCTGAAGCTATCAGCTTTCAGTGGATACATCATGCACACATCATCTAGTGATGCTCATGGTAACACATCACTGCCCGGGCTACTCTACGTAGTAGTCTGCTAAAGCGAACCGGTACTCCTGCTGTAGGCCTCTGATACCTCAGAGGGAGGTCATCAATGGAAGCATTAGGGATGTCTAGGGTCAACCTCTCCAGGTTTTCCTCTAAATCCCTGGTCACATCGTCACCCTACAGTACGAAATGGGATTTGGCTCGTCTATCCAATGGGGAACCTCCTCTAGGTCGTGCTACTCCAACGTCTGCATGAAAATATTCAGGTCTCGTTACTTAACATAAAAAATATAAAACATTAAAAACATAAAAACACTATTTTTATTTTAGGTTTTTTTATTCTTACCGATATCACTCCACTGTCCACCAGGTGGGAGCAGTAGGTCAGGGTCACCGCTGAGTTCAGTGCCTGCATATGCATAATCCTCCACCATGAGGAGCTGATCTCTCAACCATCGAAAGAATGGGTCACCGAATTTTACCTTCCCCCTTCCTGCTCCAGTATGGGCCATAATCCGGACCCACCTCTGCATGCGAGGGTCCTGCGCTCTCAGCTCTATAAAGACCACTTGGGGTCTCATCTATGGAACCTGATCGAAGAAGAAGCAAGCTAGAATGGAACCGAAACCAAATTGATTCAGTTCCCCCTGCCGACACTTGGTCAGCTGATCCTTGAAGATCGAAAGCATGGATTCCTCCAAGTTAAAGATTGTAGGCGCCATGGCCTCTATGGCATAGAGCATATGTGCTCTAGATGCCTGGTGCACTCCTTGGCTTCCCGCCACTCTCTGCATGGTAAAAAATATAGTCCCTATAGGTCCATCCATCACTACTTTTATGGGCATTTTCTTCCCCGATGTCCTTGTCCCAGGGATACAGTGACAGTCTATCAACTCCTGTGTAGTGATATCCCCTCCCTGGGAACTAGTCAGAGAGATGGGATCACCCCGTCTTGAAAGTCCAGATAGGAAGTAGATATCCTCTACCTTGACTATCAAAATGTGAGCATCAACCTCGAAATATTGTTGCTCCTAATTCCACATCCAGAGTATATGCTCTAGCAATCACTCATGCGATACCATACTGGGTGTGCGATTTTTTTTTAAAAGTCCGTAGTCTCTCAATGCGGCTATGCAACCTGCATTTCGCTCCGCGAAGGCGTCATCATTATCATGTTGTCTCTCTTTCCATATGACCATTTTTTATCAGCAAGAACCTACCAAAAACAATCACAAGACTCATTAGAATCATTCTTAATCATCCAAATCAAATGAAATGAGCTAGTTTTTCTTGTGTGACTATTTTTACTTCTCCACGGCTGACACCACCTGTGCCCCATTGAGGACAGGTGGTGACACCGCCTGTGTGCTATGTTTTCGTCATGGTTCTAGTGAGGTACCACTTATCCCGCAAGGGATAAGAGCGGTGCTCGCTCCCATGATTTTAGGGCTTGCCATACAAGTCCAAAACACCATGAAAAATCAAAATTGAAGACATAGAATGAAAGAGAAGGGTCTAGGCTATTACCTCGAACTGATAGTGCTCGAATCCAATGATGGGAACTCCCTATATCAACGATTGAAGATATGGCCAGGAAAGAGCTCCAAATGCTCTCCACTATGGGTAAATAGTAAAATTTTGATTTTTCACTATTTACATGACTTTTATACACATTTTTGGGTTTGAAATACTATAGTTTTGTTGTAAAATCATTTATTACTCAAAATATATCAGTCATAACCCTTTAATGTCAGTTATTGGCGCATTTAACACTTGTTTTTGAGTCGTTGCAGGATAGAAGAACAGTAGCAGTAAAGTTTTGGGAGTTCGTTTTTGACTTTTTAGTACTACCATAAAACGGAAAAAGTCTTTGAGCGTTTATTGCGACACTTTGGTCACACTCTCGAAACTTAGTATCAAAGGTCCGAGTCCGTTTCTGATTCTTTTGAGGCTCGAAAAATCTCTCATTGTGAAAAGAGACCTAATTGAGTCTTCTTTAAACTCTTTTTGGGATCCTTAAATACGAAAAGATTGTCGAGCGATCTTGTCTCCTTCATGCTCATTAAAGCATTTGAAGAGTCATCTCTCCGACGGTAGGTTATCTCTTTTTTGGTTCGGATAGACTATTTACGATAAAGGAACACTCCAGCTAATCATGACTGAAAGAGTTCCCTAAGGTATTATTTTACACTTTTTTGGGCCTTAGGGACTAAATCATATGAAAAAGGACCCTTTGGAGTCTTCATCCGTAGCCATTCAGACTCTCTAAACATGAACTATACCGAGTTTTCTTTCATTGGACTCGTTAAATTAAACATTGAGAGACCCTTTTTTCTTGGGAACGAACCCCTCCTCTCTCAGGTTCGTAAAACATATGAGTTTGGACTTGTCTTCAGATGAGCTATACTGAGTGTTTGTTACGCTCTTTGAAATCGTAAAACCAAAAAGAGGTACTCATCAATCATTATGTGGGAAATGGGAAGGGAATCACTTTTGCAAGTAAATGACAGTAGTTTGTCGTTACCTTTGAACATGGCACTTGTCTGCATATCATCTCAGTCAATTGGGTATTCAGCTGATCTCCATGATGATCCACTTTCATGAGTCATGTCACTCCTTTGAGTCTTTCAAAAGAATGCATTTTCCGTTGTCGCACTGTGTGTTTATCTTGTTTAGTCATGCTGCCAATTATTTTGTCATGCCACTCGATGTTCAAAGGGAAGTTGAAGAGGTTACCTTTGCAGTCAAAACAGTCTCTGTGTCAATACTTTTGAGTCAGTCTTATGGTTACTACATTTACATCATTCCAAAACTATGTTCCAAGTTTCATGTCGTCGATGTGGAACTCATCATGGCCCTCCTTCGATGAGACTATTCCAGTCGACATCAACTCATCATCCGGGAAATAGTCTTAGAAACAAAAACTTAGTACCTTGAGATCTGTATGCCTTAATGACAGATTCTCTCGCTCTCGACATAGGTTCACATCATTGAACTTTGATCGATAGAATTGACTGGGTATTTGACATTAAAACATCTATTCACGCTCAGTATATTGTACTAGGGTACCTTGGGAATCATTGACATCAATGGCGATCTCCCTTGCACTTGTTAACAATTCACATCATTGATCAGTAATCAAGTGGTTTCTACCATGTTCAACTTCTAGATCATTGTAATCACATGGATAGAATCGTACTTTGTGGAATACGAGACGAAGACCCTAGGTATTTATCACTCATTGCTTTCCCCAGGTTGTGATGGAGTTTTATATCTAGCATGGATCCACATTTGTATGGTCGTGGCTATGCTCAAATTTGTGTCTGTATGACATAGATCTATGTTGTATGTATGGTAGCTATGTCCAAGTTTGAGTCCTCTATCACATGGATCTACGCTGTATTCTAGTAGCCATGCTTGTTTATTCCTCTCATGGATCTGCCTTGTATTGGTCTGTAGCCATGAGTTGGTTACATGTGTCTATAAGTCAAAAATATTGATGTACTACAGATGCCTATTGGATGACATTCTCCGACCGAGCTGACATTTTCACCTCAAAGTGACAACTTGTTCTCTCAAAGCTCTCGCTTATCGTATCCCTCTAAGTCTCATGATTTGGGGGGCATTCTGTTATACCTAAATCTTGTCACCACCATGTGATAAGACCATTAACTTCCATGTTTGCCCTTAATCCCAAGGCTTAGAGTGGAAACTTACTCTGTTTGAAATTCTAATTGAAAAAACTCAACACCGCGCTTTCCTTGTGGCCCATGAGTGGTACCTTTCTCAGCACTACCTGTATCCTGTTTTCAAGAAGCGGTGCCATCGCCTATGGTATTTGGTCCAAAATAATTTCTCATCTAAACCGCTCTGTCATAAGAGAAGAAAAGAGGCACCCTGGGTAAAATGGGAAAAAAAGAAGTTTCTCGAGGCTTCTAGATCATGAGCCTCGTGTACTCCCTTATCCCTATCATTGTGCGTCAGTTGAGCTCGAGATCGCCCATCATAGGATCTTGGAGCCACCTCATCCATAAATCTCTCATCTATTCCTATCCATTGAGCCTTATAAATACAAGCTCATGTCCATAGTTGAGGGGGAGAACTATAGAGGTATTGTTATGCTGTTGGATTGACCACTTAGCCCACTTCATTGGAGAGCATAGAGAACAAAGTTTGAGCTTATGGGGATTAAGTGTTTGTCTCATGGAGATGCTTGTCGACACTAAGGAAATGGTTGTAAGCTTCTCCATACATTTTTAATGCAAAGCTGATTTCCATCCCAAACTACTGTTGTTTTGATTTCACATGTACATGTTGTTAGATTCTGTTAAGCCATGAATTTGTCTTCTTTAGTTTTATATTTGGTTTGTGTTTTTTTTTTAAATTTGCTAATGTTCTTACTTCTAGGAAACTTTGGCTTAGAGTTCAAACTTGAGTTTATGCCTTTAGTTCTTCATCATTTTTGGTTTTCTTTTCCTATGTTTTTAAAGCTTGCTTTTATGAAAATTTTGCGTAGAGTTCATTTTTGAAGGGTTCTATAGGGTATTTTGATTAATGGTTTCATCAATGACACTAAGATCAAAGGTTAATCATATAAACTGAGTTTTAAAGCTGGATTAGTGATCAAATGACATAAATTATATGTTTGAACTTTCTTGTAGCGCAAGAGCAAAAATAATGCATTGGCGCTCTACAAGAAAGTCGCGAGTGCCCAATTGGTCATTTTTCACTCCGGTTTTTCCAATGATTTCGTTCCTAAGACGATTAATCATATCAATTATCTAGTTTGATATGTGTCTTGCTAGGATAATCATGTAAACATGTGTTTGGTCATCGTGTGAGGGAAATCGTGGCAGTTCGATGCAAATGCATGGCAAATCAAGACAGAGAGTGGAACAAGGCAAATTTTTCGGGAAGAGGTTCTCAAACTAAAGATTATGAAGCTGGTGGATGCTGTGGTGGAAACATATTGCTAAAAAATCAGGAATTTTACAGTTGAAAAAAGAATTAGGGTTTCCCAGCGGTGACAGTTAGAAGCGATCTGGAGGGTTGAAGACACCTGGAGCGTTCAATTCGACATCTAGTCGATCAAGGAATCAACTTCCAACGCCTGTATTAAGCTTTGAATGAGGTATCCCGCGTGGCCTTTGTCATGACTTGTTAAAATTGGGGTTTTTTCTGGTAAGCCCTATGATGTCAAATTCTTAAAGGAAGACATGAATTTACTTACTCAACAAACTTTCAGATGATGAGATATTAGTCAAAATTTCTAAATAGGCATTGTTTGAGTTAGTAAAGTTCAGAGCAGCACTGTTGGAGATTTATGGTTCTGTGTTTAAGCCAAATTATTGAAACTTGGAACAAAGCATTTCTTGAACTGATGATAGTATAGACTGTGTAAAATTGAAGATAAACAGACTGTGAGAGTTCGAAGGAAAATTGACTGCCAAGACTGTGCAAAATTGAAGAAAAAATGTGGAAAAAATAGGCTGTGAAATTACTAACAGGTGCTGAAAACCATATAGAAGATGAAGGGGAGTGGGAAAACTAATAGGGCCGAGCCCACTGATCGTAGTTGGATAGATAAATTTCCAGGATGTGCTGAACTGTTTGAAAATGCTGNATTGATGGATACAATGCTGAAGTCTCTCACAAGTTTGCTCAGTGTTATGACAAAGATACTGTATCTTTTGATACTTTGAAATTCAAATTGACTACAGATATGGTGGCTGAGGCAACAAGGGTCAAAAATGAAGGAGAACTTTGGTTTAAGAAAGTGCCATTTACTTTTAATGCAAAAAGGTATCTATTGCCTGATATTGTTCCAGATTGGGGCAAGGCAGTGCCTATTCATAACTTCAGAGCTGAATGGGTATAACCTATCAAGGTTTTACAAAGTTATATTACATGTGTAGGAAGGTATGCCTTCGTTTTTAAATATCGTTTCAAGTTCCTTCAACACCTTAGTAGTGAATCAAAGATGAACTTGTCTTTCTTCTTGCTAAAGAGCCTACAGAAGATGTCCAGCAGAATCAAAGAACACCAAGATCATACTAGACAGTCTGTCTTTCACCATGGACTTATCAAACTTATTATCAACAGTGTTTTGCAGAAAGAAGGAAAAACGTGGGAATATTTCATTTTTTGTCAGGGTTTCAAAATAGTCAAGAAGGACAGTCTACTAGAAAGCAAGTTGATAAAGGACAGACCTTAAACAGAAAATTAAGACAGAAAGTAAAGGTTGAAGATGAAGAATGTGTCAAATTAGAGGAAGTTACAGAACCTGCAAAAGAAGATTGTGAATCTAAGCAGCATCCAGATGACAGTGAGAACAAAGATTTGCATTTTATTCACAAGGAGACTCAGCCTGTTCAGAATGATGCACCAGCAGAGACATTCATTGATGAGAAGATTGTACTTACAGAGAAGGTTTCAGCTGATGAAGAAAACACTAAAGTCCAAAAACAAAGTCCAATTACAGTCTTGTTAGAAGATGAAACATACTTGTTGGAGGATGACAAGTTTCCTGTCATTAATAAAACTAAGGTTGGTACTAGGAAAGAATTTCACAGGAAGGAGGATAGGATAGTAGTACCAAAGAAAAAGAAGCTTAAAGTTATGGAATTTTCCTCAGTCATCTTTCAGGGTAAAACTTTAAAAATGGTAGGAGAACTTGCTCCTGGGTGGAGACCTAAGACTAGACCTAGAAACAAGCTCAGGCTAAACATGAAGAAATTACTAAACCCTAAATTGAATAAAGAGGGGGTAACTATCATTGATGACTCCTCCTCTAATGAAAAGTTGGATGTTGGTAAGGGTGACAGCAAAGGGAAAAAACCAATGAAATCTGAAGATGAGTCTAACCTCACTGGGACCAAACTATCTGATGTATTCTTGGAAATACGAGGCCAAATGTTAAAAGAGCAACAAAAAGATGAGATAGAGGTTTCTCAATCAGAAAACAAGCTGATGGTTGATTAAAGTGTTCTTGGTGAAACTGAAACTAGAGAAAACCTAAGTTTTCACGAGACTCCTACAGAGTCGCTGCTAGAAGATGAAGAAATCTACAGGAGACTAAACATTCCATGGCTTCCCCATGAGATGCAAAGTACAACAGGAAATAAAGCATTTGATTCAGAGAAAGAAAATTTACAGAGGACTATAAAGTAGTATAAACATCAACTAGAATATATGCATGAGACAAATGATGGTTTAGTTATGGCCAATAGAAGACTAAGAGAAGATTTTGATGAGGTGAACAACCACTATCAAGAGATAATTGCAGTCTCAAAGGAGGATTTGAAAAGAAAAAGAAATACAGAGTCACAGTTTACAATGTTAAAACAGTCCATCAAAGAGCTACAACAACAAAATGAAGACCTCACTAGAAAAATGGAAGAGATGGAAGCAGAGCAACTGAAGGCTAGGAGGAAGGTCCAAGCCTTAGAGGGGATAGCTTTGTTAGTAGAGGCAGCTAAAGATCTATGAGGCTTGTTAACAAAAGCAGTTATTTGTTATGTTTTGAAGAATATTTCATGTTTGTAATTATTATTATTTTTTATAAAACCTTTTCGATGAGTATGCAGAAAAAGCAGTTAGGGTTTAGCCTTTAACTAAATTTTATAAGATAGTATTAAGGGAGGTCACAAAGAGGACTAAGGGTTTGACTTTTTGGCTGGCTAGAGGAGGTCTCCTGACTTGTTCATAAGCTAAGTAATTGACTCTCATGTGTATTTGAAGAACTGTTTATGACATATATGCTCCATTTTACCCTTCAGTTTGTTCTCTGACTTCATTTATAGCTTGTTTAGCTACTCAGTTGGTAATTTCATTGTTGGTTTAAAGTTTTATGCTTGTAGTGCTTGCCATTTGTGGATGAACTTCAATGATATTTTCTATTGGATACATGGTTATTATGTTGTGCATATTAGTTTTTCTATGCTCGTGATTTAGTTCTTATTTGGGTTATGAATGCATTCCCTCTTGTCACCAAACTTCACAACCATAAAAACTTTAAAAAACCCTAAAAACCTAGTTTTGTTTGATTGAAATATTTGAGATTATGTTGGCTTGTTTTCTTGTAGTTTGGAAACAATTTCTGGCATAAACAGATTCCTTAGTCACTAACATGGATAAGTAGATGATTTTCAGGTAGCTTTGATGTGTTTGCATGTTTGATCTATTTGTAGGTACAAATGTTCACTATCGAAGCAACATTCCAGGTGTCTACGACATTCAGGGAAGGTCTTCATCCTTTGTCGTTCACTCATTTGTTCTGGATCTGAACCATTCAAACCAGAGGAACAGCTTCTATCTGCAGAAGGTACAAAATTCCTCATTACACCTCCTTTGTGAACTACTTGACCTCCTCCGCATCCTCCATCATGACCTCTGCGAACTTCATGGTGACCTCTGCAAAATCCTTAACCTCCCCAACCTGCTCTATGAACTCCTTGACCTCCTCGACCCTCGTTTGTGAACTATTTGACCTCCTCTGTGTCCTTCGTGGTGACCTCTGCAACCTCTTATATCCACCTCTTATGCAAACTATGTGACCTCTACGAGCTTTGGAGAGAGGGAAGGAGTGTTGGAGCTTGACCTAAATCCTCTCAAAGAAGAGTGTTGGAGCCCCTATCAAACTCGAATTCTGGATAGGTGTTGGAAATCAAGCGCTAGATATATGTGTGGTATTGGAATGGAATGCAAGCTATCAATAAAACCTACACGTAAAATCTCTGATCCATATTATTATGTAGTTCCATGTAATAAGCTTAGAAAACCCTCTAATATTTATTAGTTGGCCCAGGGTTCATAGTTAGGTTGTATCGTTAGAGATTAAAGGTTCATATTTAGGAGGTATGGATAGAATTTAATGGTTCACAATTAAGGGGCATGGGTAGAGGTTAGGGGTTCATAACAAGGGTTAGTCCCTAACTCTATAACCCCTAAAAAATTAGGATACTATAAGAATGGATCCTGAGAGAATATGACACAATATATTAAAAAAAGACATCTTTATTGTGAATACATTTCATAAATAGATAGGTAGGATTTTAAAATGATATCTATTATATGTAAATAGATATAGAGACTACATGGTTTTAATATTGGGTTGATGTGGTATGGAATTTGGGAGAAGGGTTAATGGGATTATGGGTAGATACTAGGTCTTCATAATCATGTTTTTTCACAGAACCCTCCAAGCCCTAGCCAACTATGACCTTAAATGAGGATTTTGTGTAGGGAGTTAGCCAAGGATGTGGTTAGGGATAAGGGGTTAAGGGGAATGTAGTTAGGTATAAGGGGTATGTAGCTAGGGATAATGGATAAAGGGTATGTACCTAGAGATACAGTTTGGGATTAGTGGGTATGTTTTTCACTTATATGCATGCATGGGTTAGGCCCATGCATGTGACCCCATGGAAAATGTGCAGAACCCCAATTTATCATACATTTCCTACATAGGGAATCATTGGCCCATAAGTGGGATATGGTCATGATGTCAAGTTATAGAACACCATGGATGATTATTTGGATCTATTCCATTGAAAAAAAAGGAGATATAACATAAGATATTTGACCACTTTCATATATAACGTCGTATTTTATATGCATAATTAAAGGTCAAACAAAATCCAAAATTTTGAACCAAAAATATGATGACACTTTCATTTTTTGGGTTTTGTCAGATGGAGTCATCGAGTTTTGGGTTCAAATATACTTTTGGTACCCCTTAACCCCTACCAACTGAAACTCCTTAAATTTGTATCCCTAACTACATAACTTGTAACCCCCTATCCCCCACCTTAAAATACACACTCTATAACTATGACCCTTATCATAGTGTCAATGCTTGTGTCTAGTCTAACTGTGCCAAATTTTAGTCCAAGCAAGAACAAATTTAAAAAAATTCAAATTTGGCCCCGTGCAACACATTAATTAATTTATAGGTATGGATTTTGATGCTCAAATTGTTAGTGTCAATCATGTTTGAGTCTGGAAACCCTCCCACAATGTCAATGTGTGTGTCTAGTCTAACCATGCTAAATTTCAGTCCAAGAAAGCACAAATTAAAAAAATTTCAACGTCGGCCTCGTGAAGTACATTAATTAATATATAGGTATGGATTTTTATGCTCGAATTGTTAGTGTCAGTTATTTTTTATATTGGAAACCATCCCACAGGTTCATGGCGTGCGTCTAGCCTAACCATGCCAAATTTCAGTCCAATCAAGCACAAATTTAAAAAATTTCAACGTTGGCCTCGTGCAGCACATCAATTAAGAAATGTGTATGGTTTTTTATTCTCAAATTGTTAGTGTCAATCATGTTTGATTCTAGAAACCCTCCCACAACATTAATTCATGTGTCTAGTCTAACCATGCCAAATTTCATTCCACTGCAAGCACAAATTAAAAAAACTTCAACGTTGGCCCAATGTAGTACATGATCACGCACGCCAATTGGGCTAGCATGGTAATTGTTTATTTCCTTACTGAGATTCTATTTGTTTCTAGAATAATATAATATTATATAATGAACAAGGACAACCACGTGAAGGTGGAAGCTCTAATGGCCCCTCTCCCCCCTCACATCACTCTCAATTCCCCATAACTTGACAAAATCTATGTAAAAAAAAAATTGTTTTTTTTGTCATACTTAAGAAGCAATGTCTCTAGTTATAACATATGCCTACATACAAGAAAAATGGAAAAAAAACTAAGAAACAATTAATTTATATGTACCAATAAAATTCAATAATTCTATCGCAATATTAAATCAAAGTATTTGGAGTAGATATATTAAGGCATACCTCATACACTTCAATGGAATCATCATCTTCTTCATCCAAGTCATCATCTATATCATCCGATCCAGAGTCAACATTGTAAGGAATGGCCATGTCATCATTGTCATCGATGTCAGTTACAATCATCATGTCATCGTCGATATCATCTTCATGGACATTGTCTGCTACATCATCTGATTCAACTAATTATTCAACATCTTCTTCTGGAACATGATCATCTAAATCATGTTGATGATCTTCAACATCATCTTCTTCTTTGAGACCCTCTTCATTACCTTCCTCTATGTTATACTTTACCGGCCTTCCCCTTATATCATGTCTCACAACAAATGACCAACCCCCTCTACCTGGAACCTCAGAGTAAAATACCTAATGGCATTGGATAGGAAGAACATAGGGCTATGTCCCTGGCTCAAAAAGCCTTGTATTAACCATGGTAAATACGTTATTATGTTCAATAATAGTTTTATCAAGATCACGCTGATTCAATCATAACCTGTACCATTTGACAACGGACATAACTACCTTGAAGGAGTTAAATTCACACTGAAGAATGTCTTCCAAATACCCTTAGTATCGATTTTCTGAGAGTTATGGATGTCTGTCACTTCTAAAGGAAACGTTGGTCACCTCAAAGACTACATATATCCCACAATCTAATAATTTCTTCATTTCAACCAAATTTTTGATGCGATATTTCCATCCATTGCACCACATAACCTTATGGTGTTTTACCTACAACAAGCCATATGCATAAAGAGTACATCATGATCCATTTATGATTAAGTGCATGTTTATGCCCTACAGGGAAAAAATCAACGCATACATCTATATGTTTGCAAAAAGAATAAATATTGTGGTTGATTAATATGCTTTCCTGCTTATCTTTTAAACCATATGCTAAATCGATTTCCCTTTTTGTAAGATTGGTATCTCCATTGCGATGTGATGCTTTAACATATGAAGCCACACCTTCCCATGATATTCCATGACTATATTGTTCACATCACTCAATCCATGCCTTCATCTAGTCAATATTGTTTGCGATGTATAAATGAAGTGAATCCCACTCTCGACCATCTGACATTTGATAAAAATAAGATTAAAATTCAATACAAATGTATATTCACTTAACAAATTAGACACTTTTAATTGATGCATATTGAATATTAAAAATATAATATGTATGATATATACATAAAAAGCAACAGCCAAAGGTATTATATTAATTAATCTCCACTAGCTAATAATTACCTTTCACCTTCCTCGATCTACCTTTCCCCTTTGGGTCCCTTCGAAATTGTTATTGGAGTGCAGATCACAAACGTGATCTAAATTGAGCTTTGATGCTAATTTAGGAAGATATTCACTAATATACATCATGTTTTTGTATACCATATATCCCTCCTGTTAAATTTGAGAACCATGGATCTATAGGTTATGATGAGAGATATTGGAAAGGAATTATGCAGTGGAATGATTAATATCAATGTACACTGAGCAAGGAATTCATGACACAAATTTCATATTAATCGGACAAGAATTGCTCAGATAATCACAACATTAATCTTCATTCATTAATCAGTAATACAACAGTGTTACAATAAATAGAATTCGAATATTGTGGATAGGATTCGAATCTACCAACTAAACATGGATGATCTGCTAACTCAGTGTGTCTAAATAACAACTGTATTAGAATTAATGTACCATTGATATTCAGGAAATGAGTGCCATTAGATTTTAATTATTTGCAGTGAAAAGGAATGAATAATACCCACAGAACAAAACAAATCTCACAGGAAACATACAAGTATTGCTCAGTATAATTACAGTATAAACTTTATTAATCCCAATAGTACACAACAGTGTTACATAAAGGAGAATTAGAATCATGCAGATAGGATTCAAATCACCAACTCAATCTGACTGCATGGATAACTAGAAGTGTCTAAATCACTATCAGAGCTGACTAGCTCAGCTCTAGTTGTCTAATCCAGTCTCTCAATCAGTTATAATCAGTTAAACTAGTATAAATGAGGTGGTAGGTGAGAATATGCGCCTTCCCACATGCATCCATGCAATACTGGTGCTAACTGAACTGGAGGATATCTAACAGAATGTAACTGAAGCATAACTAGCTTGACTAGTCACCAACTGGAATTGTAGGGATTGGTCTAGGAGGCGCATAAACATATGCATGAATGTGCAATAAGTTGTAGTTAGCCTCTATTGGTGTTCCCCACACTCCAGTGACTGGTACATGTGGCCCCATTAGGCTAAGTGGAACCAATGGTACTAGTGACCCAATAATAATTAAATGACTCCTAAGTTAGGCAAATATAATCTAATAGACCGGTTTGGACAAGGGAGGATTATAAATCCTAACACCCCCCCATAATCCTAACTTGGACAACTGCGAGCCCTGGAAACAAGGCCAAAAGTCACCAATATACAAATATAAAAGAATTAAAAAATGCTTCTTAAAAAACCAAGAAAATTGGGGAAAACCTCATGGGAAAAACCCTCCCTCAAAATAAGAAGAAACAGGAAAATACAAGCTATCTTTAGAAGATAAGAAGCTTCCTCCTTAGAAAATAACTTGTCAAACTCTGCTGCAATTTGCAGCACTATGCAACAATATGGTTCTTCTGTGTAGTAACATCCTGAAGCTGTGCATGTGAACCTCTCAATGTCCTTCTGAATTGATGGATGTGTGTGTTTCTTCTGTATGGAAGAGGTAAAGAATGATTAATTTTCTTCTTATGTGGACCAAGTGGTTAATCATTCACTATCATCATGTAGCACTTTCCTAGAACTTTGTGGCACCACTCTGTAGGGAGTGAATATGTGAGAGAGAGAGAAACATGCTCATTCTGACACTGGGAACTAGTTCTCCTTCTGTCTTTTGGATTCCCAACACCATCCCCATCTACACCAATAATATTTTGAGCCCATCTAGGATTAGGCCTTTGGTTTGGAATGGTTGTTGGATTTGGATCTAGAATCTCATGAGATTCAACCTCAATACCAATCTCATGTTGATATTGATCCTCTTCATCTATATCTGAAACATGTAACAAATCATCATCATCAAAAGGTAGTGGAAGAGTGGTTATACCTTCTTGTGCTTCTGATGGTGGTGGATCACACAACTGATCTTCTTCAAACTAAACACTCCACTCAATGAAGCATTTCCTAGTTGCAACCTCCATCAAATTGTAAGCTTTTGCATCTTCTATGTATCCCAGCATAATGCATTCACTACTTTGGTCTTGGAAGGCCTTTCTCTTATCAATGAGTATTCTGGCCGAAGCTTTGGAACCAAAAACTCTCAAGTGAGAGGCATTGGGGTTATGCCCATGTAGTGCTTTGAATGGAGTGTCCCCAACCACTAATTTACGAGTCACTCTGTTCTGCAAATATGAAGCATAGTTTATTGCTTCCTCGTAAAGAGGAGGAATATTCTTGGCATGGAGAAGACATGTTTCCATCTCCTTCAGTGATATTTGTTTCCTCTCAACCACACAATTTTGCTGTGGTGTGTATGGAAATGAGTGTTACATTCAAATCTCCTTTGATTCACAATAATAGTGGAAATATCTATTAATTTAATCTCCTCCTTTATCATATCTTATGGACTTGATCTTTTTCCTGAAATTATTCTCAACCATAGCTTTAAAAAATTTAAAAATTTCAAAGACTTCTAATTTTTGTTTCATGAAGTATCCAGCAGAACCTAAAACAATCATCAATAAAAGTGAGGAAATACCTACAACCACTAATGGATGTTGTGGGCATTGGTCCTGCCACATAACTATGTATCAAATCAAGTATAGATGAAGCTCTATGAGCCTTCCCAACTTCATACCTCTTCTATGGATGCTTCCCTACTAAGCAACCAGAACATATTCCATCAGAGGTTTGGATGAGAGGTAAACCTTCAACCATTTTATCAGTGTGAAGTTGCTAGAGATATTTGAAATTGAGATGCCCAAATATCTCATGCCATATCTTACTGGTGTTGTTAGCATGATTCAATAAAGTTGTAGGAGGAGAGACAGGAAACAAATGTGAGAACTCATAAGATTTAGTAGTATGATTAGCAATACCTTTCGCTATGAGCCTTCTAGTAGCTTTTTCTGTGATCTCAATTGAGTCTGAGTCGAATGTAACTCTCTTGGGAGAGACTGTATGGGTCATTTGATAAACATACAACAAATTAGCTGTAAGAGAGGGCACATAGAGAACATTTTTGAACTCACCATGCTGGATTTGAACTGAATCTCTTCCTATTGTTGTAATTTGGGAGTCATTTCCCATGTGAATATGAGGCCCTTTTGATAGTGTGAGGGTAGAGAATGATTCTTTGGAGGCAACCATGTGTTTGGATGCTCCAGAATCTATCAAGTAGGCTGTCGACTGAGTAAGGCCAACCTTCAAGCAATGGAACCTCTCATGATCATCTGTTTGTGGTCTAGCATCAGACTTCTTTGCTCGATGTGGAAGAGAAATGTTGTTATGTTCAAGGAGAGAAGATAACTGGTCGATCTGCTTCTTCATATAAGAGTTCTTAGGTTGAAAACCCCTCATACAATAGGGGCACTTTGTCTTTTCAAAAATTTTCTTCTTCTTGGAGCCCAAAGCTCCTTCAGAAGGATTCTGACTCTCTTTAGGCTTCGAATAAGATGCTTTAAGCTCCTTCCCCTCATGCCTTCCTTTATCTTGTGCATTGGTAGAGTCTGTCATCAATAGAGCTTGGTTTTTTGAATTTTGGAGGACTCCCATATGGACCAACATTTCTTGCTCCTGTATTAAGGAAGACAAAGACATCAAGTGTAGGCATATTCTGATTGGGAATGGAAGCTATTCTGGAATGGAAGGTAGAGACAAATACATAATACTCAGAACCAAGTTTAATGAGTATGGAGAGCACAAGCTTCTCATCCTTTCTCTCTATTCCACACTGCTTACAATGTAGTGCAAGAGACTTGAATTTGGTAAAAAATTGTTGTATAGTCTCAAAACTGCTGGGATGCAATCATATTAGCTTGTTCTTTAGAATGTGTCCCCAAAGCTCACCTTTCTTGTAAAACAAGAATTTGAGCTTCTCCCAAGATTTTTTTGGATTCTTCAATCCCTCAATATGAAAGAGAAGGTCTTTGGAGATGTGAGTACAAAGGAAGCTGAAGGCTTTATCCAGCTAGTTCAAGAACTTGTTCTTCTCAGTAGGATGATGTGTTAGATTTTATCATTCAAGCTAGTATTATATTAGGATCTTTCACTGAGAAAATAACAAGGACATCAATCAAACACAAGAGAAAATGAACACAATGTTTTTCCTTAGGGAAACCATAAATGGAGAAAAACCTGCAACTTCCTCTGAGATAGAATCAACACCAAAAGTAAAACCCCAAAATAGTAAGATGATCTCCCCACAATAGTAGCCTCTTTCTTTCTAACCCCAGCAACTTCTTCTCTCTCAGCTATGTGCTACAACTGAGTGTGAGTGAGTGTGTGATAAATAGAGAGGCTCACTCTCTATTTATACTAATTCCCGACTTGACAATAACTCACTAGGGTCGACTTCTCTAGGAGATTATAATAACCCTAGGGCCCCGGAAATGCGGGAACTTTAACCCTTGAACAATAGGAGGGTTACCCACAATGACTTGACATGAATTGTTTACATTATAGAACCTCCCGATAGGAAAATCGGGGCATGACATGACTCAATTAAATTATAGATACTTCCTGAAATAAACATCGGGGTATAATACATGAAATATACAAGTGAATACATTTCGAATTTACATATACATCAACACTCCCTCTTAACTAGGAAGGTATTCTCTCGACACAATTTGTCAGCACTGGCTTTCTTCTCTGGATCATCTCGTCATATGCATCTTCAAGTCATCTTCATCTTGGATCTGGATCATCACTCTATCTAGATCATCATCACTGGATCTGGATCATCACTCGATTTGGATCATCACGGGGACATCATCGCTGGATCTAGATCATCACTCGATCTGGATCATCATTGCTAGATCTGGATCATCACTCGATCTAGATCATCTCAGAGACATCATCACTGGATATGAATTATCATTGGGTCATCATCATAGGTTCTATTTCATGATTCTTCTCGTCACACAAAGTTCTACAGAGCCATCCCTTTTTCTTGCTGGTTGTAGGCCTAGCCTCCTTGTAGGTATTCTTCAACCCTTATATATGACCCTAAGTCAGAATGGCCAGCACTCACATATGACCATGAGAGGAACACATCCAACACCAAGTAATAAAGGCACAACACTTACATTCACCAGCATGATAGGACACAACTACTATCATCTGTGAAAATGCACAGCACTCACATCCACCAGCATGATAGGACACAACTACTATCATCTATGGAAAGGCACTGCACTTACATCTGACCTTGAATCGTAAGAAAGGCACATCACTTACATTCACCAGCATGATAGGACACAACTACTATCATCTGTGAAAAGGCACAACACTCACATCCACCAGCATGGTAGGACACACCTACTACCATTTGTGGAAAGGCACTACACTTACATCTGACATTGACTCATCAGAAAGGCTCTTAGTCCTAGATTGAGGGTTCCTAGTAACTAACCAGGTGCCTCCATTCAGAGAATGGAAACAACCCTTATATCTGATCAAGTGGGAACATATCCCTCAATCACATCAGAATGGCCCTGCACTTATATCTGATCATGTGAGACTACATCCCATAGTCATATCAGAATGGCCCTCAGTCCTAGACTAAGTATTCCTGGTAACTAACCAGGTACCTCCATTCAGAGAATGGCAATAGCCCTTATATCTGATCATGTAGGAACCAATCCTACAGTCACATCAGAATGGCTCAGCACTCACATCTGAAATGGAAGGAACCAATCCTCTCACCATGACATAATGGCTCAGCACTTACATCTGACCATGGAAGGAACCAATCCTCTCACCATGTCAGAATGGCTCATGAACTCATCTCTTCCCCTTGGGGGAAACCTTGATCTGGAGAACAACAAGCTTCTCCCTGAATTACTCAAACTTCACTCTGGCTAATGGCTTCATCAACACATCAGATATCTATTCGTCTGTCGCAACATACTGGAGCTTCACTGCTCCTCTCTGCACCATATCCCTAATACAATGATACTTGATCTCGATATGCTTCGACTTGTCATGGAACACTGGGTTCTCTGACAACTTCACACAACTCTGGTTGTCACAATATATACAAGTAGCATCCAACTGGATATCAAATAAATCAGACAGTAGCTTCCTCATCCATACTGCCTCACAACTAGTTGAACAAGTTGTGACATACTCTGCTTTAGCTGTACTCAGTGCCACATAGGATTGCTTCCTACTAAACCAAGAGATCACACCTGATCCCATAGTGAAGCAACACCCTGAAGTGCTCTTCCTATTGATGGCACTGCCTGCCCAATCTGAATCAACATAACCCTCCAGGTTAATCTTCTGATTCGCCTCATACTTGATCCCATAATCAATTATACCTCCCAGGTATCTCAAAACATGCTTTGCAACAATAAAGTGAACATGTCTTGGATCTGTCAAGAATTGGCTCAAGGTGTTCACAGCAAAGCAAATATCTGGTCTTGTGTTCATCAAGTACATCAGGGACCCAATCATCTGATGATACATCGACGTAGCATCAACCGAATCTGATGAAGCATCACTCAATAGCTTCAAGTTTGATGCCATAGGTGTGGTCATGGCCTTGTAGTCCATCATCCTGAATCTCTTCAGGATCTCTACCGTATATTTCCCTTGACCTGGGGAAATTCCATCTGCATTCTGCCACACCTCCATGCCTAGAAAATAATGCATCATACCCAATTCCTTCATTTCAAATTCGGCAGCAAGCTTCCTCTTTGTATCAGAAATCAACCCATCCATACTTGTTACAAATAGATCATCTACATACAGTAGGAGTATCACTGGGTTTCCATATTCAACCTTGTAGTAAAGGTTGGAATCTGCTTTACTTTTGGTAAAGCCCAAACTGGATAGAAAGCTGGAAATTCTGCCGTACCATGTCCTGTGTGCCTGTTTCAAACCATACAGGGCTTTCTTCAATCTAAACACATGAGACTCCCTGTCATGTGTCTCAAAACAGAGTGGCTGCTCTACATACACTTCCTCTTCCACTCCACCATTCAAGAAAGCAGTCTTAACATCCATTTGGTGTATCTTTCATTTCATCACTGCAGCCAGAGCAAGTACTAATCTGATGGAAGTGTATCTCGCTACAAGTGCAAAGGTTTCTTCATAATCTATTCCTCCTTTCTGTGAGAAGCCACAAGCCACGAATCTTGCTTTATATTTCTCTATGATGCCATCTGCAGCATGCTTGATCTTGTAGATCCATTTGGAAGTTACAACAGACTTCCCCTTTGGTCTTGGGACAACATCCCAAACATCATTCTTCATGATCGATTGATACTCTTCGATCATAGATTCCTTCCATTCTTTCCTTTCTACCGCTTCTTTATAGTTGGAAGGTTCTTTATTGATAAATTCACATAATAAAGCTACATACCCAAAGCAGGACATGGTCCTCTTTCTTTCTTTATGATTCTCTTCTGGAGCCCCATATCTTTCAGCACCTTGGATAGCTTCTTGTACCTGAGCAGGTTTCCTCTTGTGAGGTTTTTTCTCCTGAGGTGGATCTATAGGTTCTTGAGGTTCTTCAAATTATAGATCTTCTTCTTGATATTCTTAGTTCATGGTTGTGTCATGAATCCTGGGTGCTTCTGTTTCTTTAGGTTCTTCAGCAGGTCTCTTTCTGGATTTGTTGTAAGTTGAGTCTTCATCAAATGTTACATCCCTGCTGATGTCAATATTCTTGAATCCTGGGAAGTATATTCTATAATCCTTTGAGATTTCAGAGTATCCCACAAATATACCCTTCTTTCCTTAAGGATCTAACTTTGTCCTCTTTTCTTTCGGAATGTGTATGTACATTGGACAACCGAATATTCTGAGATGTCTGACTCCTGGTTTCTTGCCGGAAAAGACTTTCAGGTGTCTTGTTCTCGAGTAATCTATGTGGAGTACGGTTCTGTACATACACCGCTGTTCTGGCAGCTTCTGCCCATAGATGCATGGGAAGATCATGATCATGAAGCATAGCCCTTGCAGCTTCCATGATCGTTCTATTATTCCTTTCTGCAACCCAATTCTGTTGTGGATTATATGGAGTGGATAACTCCCTATTAATCCCTGAATCTTTGCATAACTCTTTGAATTCATTTGATGTGAATTCTCCACCATTATCTGATAGAAAGGTCTTGAACTTATTTTCAGTGTGGTTCTCGATCAAGGCTTTGAATTCCTTGAACTTGCTGAAAACTTCATCTTTGTTCTTCATAAAATATATCCATGTCTTCCTAGAAAAATCATCAATAGAGGAAACATAGTATACATACCTACTTAAATAACTGGATGACATTGAACCGCATACATCGGAGTGAATGATTTCCAAGATTCCTTTTTCCTTGATCTCGCTACTTGGAAATGTCTTCTTTGTGTTCTTTCCTTTCACACATCCTTTGCAGACTCCATCATGTTTTGCCTGAATTTCTGGAAGACCTTCAACATCTTTGCTTGCAAGTGGCAGTGCTCTGTAATGCACATGTGCAAGCCTTCTATGCCAAATTTCATTTGGCTCTACTATGTCATGGACCAAAGCTTGTTCTGGATGGCCCTTCAATTTGTATAGACCTCCCTCTTGTTCCCCAATCACTACTGCATCATTAATAGTCTTTCCCTTTAGCCACATGATAACTTGGCCATCTATAAATGCAACTCTCATACCTTTTTCATCTAATACAGATATGGAGAGGAGGTTCTTCTTTAGTACTAGTACAAACAATACATCTTCCATCTTCATAGAATTTCCAGAGTCTAGCTTATAGGAGGATTCCCCACTACCTTTTATTGGATAATGGTAGTCATCTCCAAGTTTCACCTTGTGGGGAGATTCATGTTCTGATAGTTTCACAAAGGACTCTTTGAATCCCGTCATATGTTTGGAAGCCCCACTGTCTATAAGCCAATCATTGCTTCCATGTGTGATGTTTCCCGTGAGAGCGGAAATCAAGACATATTCTTCATCACTTTCTTGTCTGATTCTCTTTGTGGAAGGTTCATCATCCTCTACAGCATGAGCATGATGTATTCACTTGTTTCCCTTTTTCTTATTTTGTCTTTTAGGAAAATCTTTTGCAAAGTGTCCTACTTCATCACATGTATAACATCTGATTCTAGACAAATATTTTCTAGTGTTATTTTTATGGAAATGCTTACCTCTGGAGTGATGAGAACTTCTTTTACTTTTCTTGGAGTGAACTATGAGATTTTGATCTTCACTTCCCATATTTTCTTCTCGAGCTGCTATCTGAGCTTCTTCTTGAGAGAATTCTTCCCATAGTTTACTAAATTTGACTAGCTTCTTTCTGGCACAGATCCCTTGAATAAAGGAGTCCCATGATCTAGGGAGACCATTCAAGGTGGTCATCACAATCTCTGCATTCTCCACTTCTTCATCTACTACTTCCAACTATTCTTTGATCTGAGAGACCCTTATAAAGTAATACTCAATGGTCTCTGCATTCTGGATCTTTACGTAGTTGGTTTCTCAGAGTCATCTTCTGGTTTATGTTCTTCCCTTCAAACAGTTTGGTTAGAGCATCAAACATAGCTTTAGGATTCTTTAGGGAGGACACTTGTGGTATGAGGTGATCCTTGATTGAATCAGCAATAATTCTCTTAGCCATGAACAATTTCTTCTTGTGTAAGGCCTTAGCCTCATCCCCCTCTGGAACTAGAACCTCCTCATTACTATAGGAGTCCAACTCATTTTCTTCCAAGACCAGGGAGATCCTATAATTCTAGGCTTGAAAGTTATCATATCCCTCAATATTTTAATCAAGATTGGTATGATGAGACATCTTAACCGAGAACCTCAAATAGAAATATAAAATATTTAGATCTTACCAGGTCAAGATGTCGGATATGGATTTGGAGCTAAATTTCTGCAGTGCTGGTTCAGGAGCAGATTAGGGTTTGAATTTCCCAGAGTTTTGTCCAACCAAATGCTTTGATATTCTTGATCTCTAAACTTTGATTTTGAGTAGGAGATCAATCCAGGCCTGGGATCACTAAAAAATTCCACTTCTGTGGAAAGCCCTAATTTTCGGCAACAGTGTCAGGTCCAAAACTGAAAAAAATCAGAATCAGATTATGTTTCGACAGAAAGATGCGCCCTAGGGAGGAGAGTTATCCGAACCTTATTTTGCTGAAAATATATGGAGAGAGATCCAAAAAGTGGGAAGCCCTAGTTCCCACAGCTACATAGTGTCTTCTTCTCAGGTTAGCTCTGATACCATGTTAGATTTTATCTTTCAAGCTAGCATTATATTAGGATCTTTAACTGAGAGAATAACAAGCACAACAATAAAACACAAGAGACAATGAACACAATGTTTTTCCTCGGGGAAACCATGAATGGAGAAAATCCCGCAACTTCCTCTGAGATAGAATTAGCACCAAAAGTAAAACCCCAAAATAGTAAGATGATCTCCTGACAACAGTAGCCTCTTTCTTTCTAGCCCTGGAAACTTCTTCTCTCTCATCTATGCACTACAACTAAGTGTGAGTGAGTGTGTGATAAATAGAGAGGCTCACTCTCTATTTATACTAATTACTGACTTGACAATAACTCACTAAGGCTGACTTCTCTATAAGATTCTAATAACCCTAGGGCCTTGGAACTACGGGGACTTTAGCACTTGAACAATAGGAGGGTTACCCACAATGACTTGACATGACTTATTTGCATTATAGAACCTCCCTATAGGAACATCGGGGCATGACATGACTCAATTACATTACAGATACTTCCCGGAATAAACATCAGTGTACAATACATGAAATATACAAGTGAATACATTTCAAAGTTACATATACATCAACATGATGAGGTTCAGTCTCTCGGCCCATTTTCATCCTGTACAGGCAAAGCTTGCGCAAGTAGACCTGCATATCTGCCCTTTCGATCAGTCAATTTCTTCAATAAATCTATGTAGCACCTATAAGAAAACACTGGAAAAACAAAACCAATTCTCACTAAGTCAGAATCAAGAATTCCCTCTCAATATTTACACTTTTCAGTGTCCATCACGCCCACACCACCACTCTGAATGAATTCATAGGAATCAAGGCACTCTTTGCGGGACTTCTATGGAAACCCAACTGCTTCTGGTGTACAATGGAGAGTAGATAGAATTGAAGCTTTCCTGAGGAGGCTCTAATACCATATTATAATTAATGTTCCATTGATATTCAGGAAATGAATTCCAATAGATTTTAATTATTTGTAGTGAAAAGGAATGAATAATACCCACATAACAAAACAAATCCCACAGGAAACAGACAAGTATTGCTCATTATAATTACAGTATAAACTTTATTAATCCTAGCAGTATAAAACAAAAGAGAATTCAAATCATGTGGATAGGATTCGAATCACCAACTCAATCTGACTTCATGGCCAACTAGAAGTGTCTAAATCACTATCAGAGCTGACTAGCTAAGCTCCAATTTTCTAATCCATTCTCTCAATCAATTATAATCAGTTAAACTAGTCTAACAGAGGTGGTAGGTGATAAGTAGGTGAGAATAGGCGCCTTCCCACATGCACCCATGAAATACTGGCGCTAATTGAACTGGAGGCTATCCAACTGATTGTAACTGAAGCATAACTAATCTTGACTAGTCACCAACTGAAGGAGGTTGGTGCTGAAATTCCCAGTGGATCCTAAATTGTAGGAATTGGTCTAGGAGGTGCATAAACATATGCATGAATGTGCAATCAGTTGCAATTAGCCTCTATTGGTGTTCCCCACACTCCAGTGACTGGTACATGTGGCCCCATTAGGCTAAGTGGAACCAATGGTACTAGTGACCCAATAATAATTAAATGACTCCTAAGTTAGGCAAATATAATCTAATAGACCGGTTTGGACAAGGGAGGATTATAAATCCTAACAATCTGGATCTCACTAGTCTAACTCTGGATATCTAAATCAGTCTACAATTAGTTAACTGATGAGGTAGGTGGACAAAAGGCGCCACTTTCCCTGCATGCATGAAAAAATAGCGCTAGACTAACTGATAGTGATCTAACTGAATGTAACTGGAAGATAACTCAACATAATTTCTTACCTACCACAACCAACTAAAGGATGCTGCTAGTGGCACTCAGAGTGGGATCCTATAATGTAGGGATTGGTCCCAGAGGCACATAAAATCATGCATTCACATGCAGTAAGTGGAAGATAACCTCTAAGTGTGTCCCCCATACTCTACTACATTGATAATAACTTATTAAGTTAGGAAATATGACCAAATATACTATATTGGACAAAGGAGGATTTAATTAATCCTAACACCTCTCCTGAATCCTAAGTTTGGACAACTTGGGCCCTGGAAACTAGGCTAAAATTCATCCATGCAATCTAAATGAATTAAAATAATACTTAATAAACAAAGGAAAATGTGGAAAAACTCATGGGAAACCCCCCCCTCAAAATAAGCATGTAATCAAGAAACAATCTTCCATACTTAAGAGAAAATTCTTCTCTTTGAGCAAAAACTTGTAAAAATATTGTTGCAATCTGCAACACTGTGGAGAAGTAATGAAAAATCTTGGTTATTTCATGCATCAACATCCTGGTACTGTGCATGTGAACCTCTCCAAACTAAATGATTATTTCTAGATGAATTTTCCTCTTTTGAAGAAGAGGAATATGATCAACTGAATCAGGAACATAGCCAACTACAAGATGAAAAATGGACCCATGTAGAGAAACTAAGATCAAATGATGAGAGAGAAAAATTACTTGAGAATTCAAACCATGTGAGGTAAACCTAAGAAACTTATATGTTTCAGCCTTGAACATCGAACCATGTGAGTTAAAATCAGCTTCATGTGTTAGGAGCAAGTGTCCAGGTGAATGCATGATGTCTCCATCTTTACTAGTATTGTGAGGAGATGCGTATGTGACCAAGTAGGAAGGCAGAGAAGTCCCAAGAACATGGAGAGTGAATGATTGATATCCATAATCTGATATATCTTCAAAAATATCCAATGATTCACAAAATTTAATATCGGCAAACTCATGAGAGAAAATTGGCATCGAATCCCTAGCATCAAATTTGAAAGAGATTTGAGGTGCTTGATTTTTCACACCAAAATTGACGAGAAAAACTACAAGCATGAATAGAGGCTCTTGAAACTTAAAATTTGAACCAAATAAGGTCATATCAGATGCAAGAGTGTGGAACAAAGGTTCCAAGTGCTCGAATGAGATGGTAGATGCACAATTTTCTCCTTCTTCAACAAAACTATGAGTATTGGTGCAAACAATCATGTAGGAATTTGCTGGAATCTTTAGACCAATGAGGGTGAATCGACCACTCATAGAATATTATATTACTTCCAAAACATCCAAAGTATCACTTTTCTGCACACAAACAACATGATTAGAGAGAGAGGGATCAAATCTTTCTTCGGCTCCTTGAGATTTCACTGGAAAACTTTGCACAAAATTTAGAATAGAAGAATCACTGGAGAATGACTGAGTAGAATGGAAGGAGAGTTTTTATTCAACAACGAAGATTCAAATGTCTTATTTTGGATCAGGTATATGAGAATATGAGATATCAGATATCTCATAAAATTATGGAGCAACAGAATAAGGAGTCACTGCAAGGAGACTTTCAACAATTTGAATTGATTGAGTTGAAGATTCTGCTTCTTCTTCATCTTGAACAACTTCATCTAAGAGAATAGAGGCCAATACTTTTGAAGAGAGAGCACATGAGGAGGTATTTTATTCACTCAATATGTCATATACTTCTTTCTGCACACCAAAGGCTCTATATATATTTCTCCAGAGCTCGAATGGATACTCAACAGATTCCGTGAGATAATGCATATCATGAAACATTACCATACCCATACTTCCATATGCTCTATCACAATCATTTATCCAATCTTCTTCCTCTTCATAATATTCTTTACCAGCTCCAAAGTACACATCAAGGAGATCATGGATCTCAAGATATGCAACCATCTTCAATTTCCACTCAACATAATTGAATGGTGATAGAGGAGGAACTGATCTTAAATCCATTTTGAAGTTTTACCTGCAAAAATGATGCAAAACAAACCAATTCACAATCATATGTCAATTCAAACCCTTCCACCTCAACATGTGCACTTTTTCTGAGTACGTCACACTTGGATAGACTTCTATGGATAGAATCCAGAGGGAGCAATGCTATGATTCCAGGAATTATGTGGAAACTCAGCTGCTTCTAGTGCACAATGGAGATTTCTGAGTTTTGATGCTAGCCTAAATAAGGCTATGATACCATTTTAAATTTGAGAGCCATAGATATACAAGCTATGATTAGAGCTATTGGAAAGGAATTATGCAGTGGAATAATTAATATCAATGTACACTGAGTAAGGAATTCAAGGCACAAATTTCAGATTAATCGGACAAGAATTTCTCAAATAATCACAATGTTAATCTTCATTCATTAATCAATAATACAATGGTGATACAATAAATAGAATCTGAATATTCTGGATAGGATTTGAATCTACCAACTAAACCTAACTGATCTTCTAACTTAGTGTCTCTAAATCACAGCTGTAGCTCACTAGTATAACTTCGGATGTCTAAATCAATCTACAATTAGTTAACTGATAATGTAGGTGGACAAAAGGTTACACTTTCCCTGCATGCATGCAAAATTGACACTAGGCTAACTGATAGTGATCTAATTGAATGTAACTACAGGATAACTCAACATAAATACTTACCTACCACAACCAACTAAAGGATGCTGCTGGTGGCACTCAGAGTGGGCTCCTATAATGTAGGAATTGGTCCTAGAGGAACATAAACACATGCATGCACATGCAGTAAATGGCAGATAACCTCTATGTGTTTCCCCCATACTCTAGTATAGTGATAATAACTTACTAAGTTAGGAAATATGACCAAATATACTATATTGTACAAAGGAGGATTTAGTTAATCCTAACACCTCCATCATAGAACCCTCAGGATGTGCTTGTTGTCTAACCAAACCATTCAAAAATTTCAAATGCCTCTCAACCATCCACATGGACCTTGAGTGTACAAGTCCACACAATTCAATCTCCTCAACTTGGTGTATGAGGTAGTGCATTGAAAAACGACGAAGGTATATGCTTCGGCATTTCACACATGAGACGAGGAGTTTATCTCCTCCAATACTTTATATCTTCTTTTTGGATTTCTTTAGATGCCACCCATATACAAGTGATGCAAACCAATCATGAGATTTAACAAAAAAAACATTATATTACATAACATGAATTAGTGCACAAAATTAAACAAACACTAAACGCATGCAAAAAATTGCTACTTACCTCATGTATTTCCCAATATTATATATAACATGTTTGACATTGTTGTCGAATTTGTCCAAGAGAGAGAGAGAGAGGTAGAACATACTATAACAATATACAAATCATTTCATTTTTTTATACAAAAAGTAGACAAAAAAATACCAACAATATGCACTAGAATATCATTAGTATAGCAATAATTATACGCATACCATAATAATTAGCTTCATGAATATATTCCAATCCTGCGTTTTCACCCCCGCAAAATCACATTTCTTTGTTATGATATTCTTCATGTTCACACAAAATCAGGTGGGAAAAATAATTTTTTGCATGACTTCTTTTGCAACATTACTTTGTTACTTCATTAACATCAATGGAAGTGAGTTTATATTAATTTGGTCTCCGTTTCTATGAAATTGAATGACGTCTTTCATTGCATGGTTGGCTTCTTGAATGTGATTGCAAATTTTGACAATTTTTTCTTTCTCACTCCTTCCATCCAATATTCGCCATAATGTTTCAGCCACATTCTTTCTAATATGCATTGTATCAAATATATGAGCAATTCATAGGTTCTCATAGTATGGAAGCCCATTAATGCCTTCATGATCACGACGACCATCATGAATCATAGTTTATAAATAAATTACAGAAATCAATGTCAATTACAGTAAACAACACACAATAAACAAAATTTCATAACATTTCATATACGATGATTCATACGTACCTTGATGATTTATATATATTGCAAATTCCATAGGTGAGGTCATTCTCTACTATTTTAATGCAGTATATTGCTTCCCATTGAACAAATCTTTTTCAGTAGTTCAGTACCTATGATTCTTAGAGAGGAAGTGCCTATACTCATCAAAAACCTTGTTTCCTAAACTTTTGGAACGACGAGATTTGATCTTAGGACCACAATATGGACATGCAAATTTTCCCTTTGTCTGAAGACCTACATAAAGAGATGCATTATCTATGTCTATTATAATTATATATAAAATGAATGGATTATTTAAAAAACATGTGTGCATAATATATTAACTAGTTCATACAAATAAATGAAATTAAAGTGGAACTTATAATTACAAATTACCGCAAAAATGGGTTAACCCTGGGGCATCATGTATTGTCCATACAAGCATTGCATAGAATTGAAATTTCCTTTATCGTATTGGTCTAGATACATCATACATAGTGATTCCATTCCATAACTTTAGTAGCTCGTCAATAAGAGGTTCGATATATACATTCATATCTTTAACTTGGTACTTACCTTATCGATTTGAACATATACAATATATAATTATTACAACCATTTAGATATATAAACCATGCACAAGAGAAAAATAAAATATATATATATATGACATTATGCAACAAAATACGACAAATGAGATGCCACTACATTAAAAAAAAAGTTGTAGACACATACCTAGAATAATCATCAGCAGCATTATGTGCTCCCTCTTTATTGACAACCATGGATGAATGTTACTCTTGATAACAAAAATATGCCACACCGAGTAAACGAATCTCAACTTTGCAAATGGATTGACGTCATATGATGCTAAAGAAATCCTAATATTACGAGGTTCTTCTTTAAAGTGAGGCCATTTTCCTCCACGTATCTAAATGCAGAACCATCTACAGGCATTCAAATAATGTCATCTTGACTTCTGTTCCGTGCATGGAAATCCAAAAATTGCGCTATGTTTTTGCACCTGAACAGTCGTTGCAGACGTGGAATAATGGGAATATAATGAAGAACCTTGCGAGGAACCTTTTTTCGTTACTTGATATGTTCGATATCTACTGATATGACATTCCAAACATTCAGTTTCAAATTCATGCTGATTATAATATATAACATGGTCATCGGGGCATGCATGAATTTCTTCGTGCTACATTCCAATTTCTTTCATGATGGAAAATAAATATCAATATGCGCGTGGTAAAATATTTGATGGTGGTAGCAGTTTCTAAATTATAGAAGTTTCACTGTGCATCCGAAATACAGTTGCAATGGTAGCTAATGGAAATTAGGGTTTCATGCCTGAAAACCCTAGAAGACTGAATTTAGTAATCCTAGAACTTTCACTATAACGCGAGATTGGAGAAGGATAAGAAGCCAAAAAATTTATAGGCCGAAGAGAAATTCATGTTGTACACTGTAAAACGTTTCATCCTCATATTCACTATACTTCAGGAGATATGGTTCCTCCAAATAAGGGTTCTAGCCTCCTCTAGAATACATTCATAAACATGTGACCTAGGGATATTTGTTATATATTGGGATAGGAATGTCAAACCAAATTTCACAAGATTTTCTATGTAGGGAATGAAATTTAGTTTCTGTGGTACGTTTTTCGGATCCAGAATGTGAAACAATAACACATGGCAGTCCGTACAAGTTCTATATGCTGAACAGTCCCAAAAATAGTCATCTTGGGAAAATCATCATAAGTCCCACTTGGAGAATCCATTTTTTCTCTAACCCATGGGGTTGTAAATACGATGTATCTGGATTCCACAATGAGAATTTTTAGACTTACATACAACATAAATAATATCAGTCATTTTTGCAAAAGAAATTGGAAAACTAGGGTTTCCTGTTCTGGGAGTTTCCCTACACTGTTTTCAGAAAAGTAGTACATTAGACAGATCACCTTGAAGAGGCCCATATTTCTATCCAATCAGAAGTTTGAAATTCCAAGTTTTGAAAACTAGGGTTTCTCTAACAAACCCTATATCATCTAGCTCCAGAACCAGGATGAACACCTCAAATCGTAAGGAAGTTCTAAGAGCCAGAGGGAGACGAGGCTAAGGCTAGAGCCAAGAGAATCATAGCAGATTATATTAAATATCATCTCATCCCTCATGTGTCATCCTTGAAGACACCAAAACTAAGTGTTTGATGCTATGACGAAGCAATCGAAGAAGAATAAGATATTGTTATAACCACCTTGAATGGCCTCCCAAGATCATGTGATTCATTCATTTGAGGAATGTGTGCCAGAAGAAAGTGATTACCTTCAGTAGAATATGGGAAGAGTGAACACAAGAATAATATTGACTCATAATAAGAGAATATAAGAAACTTAAGATCAAGCTCTCATGATTCAAAGAATATCCCTTAAGCGATGAGGAATATGAAGGACTCAATTCTTGAAGAACCTCTTCTCCATCTTAGCATTTGGATAAGAAATGATGTTGTTATGAATGAAGAAGATGATGAAGCTAAAGGATCAAGAAGGATTCTACCCATGAAACAAATAAATATGAGTATTCAATTGTCATTTCATGATATTGTTTGGTTATGCATTTGTTTATATTCAGGGATTAAATGCACCAAATCAAGCAAAAAATGGACAAAATCCACCTCTAGCGCTCCTAGTCAACCAAGTTATCTACATTCAATGAATGGGAGCACACCAGCAATGATGAGGGTGCACATGTGGTTGGTTGACTGAGCTGGAGTGCTCATGCGGGTGTGAATGCCCCAATTTGAATTGGTATTTGTCCAACTAAGCACCCTAAGTCTAAAGGCATAATGTATTAATGCAAAATGCAATAAACTTGACTAAGGAGTGAATCTAAGGTACTAAGGGGTTGGATTATTGTTCTAAAACCCTCCCTTAACCAAAAAATTAAGTACAACTCACAAAATGAAGGAGGTCTTGGAAACAATGGCTCAAGTCACCTCAAATACATAATTTTGAAATTTTATTTGTCCATATAAACCGAGGAAAATAAGGAAAACCACATGGGACAATACCTTCCCTCAATAATGGACATGGGGCTGAAAACTACAACAAATAGCAGCAAATAACCATCCATAACTCACCCCAAGCAAATATCTCAATTAAGTGAAGGTCTTCTCTGTGAAAGTCTTGGTGAAAATGTTGGCAGTTTGCTCAGTGGATGGGCAATACTGTAGTGAAATCACCCTGTCATGCACTAAGCCCTGGATGTACTGCATATGTAACTCAATGTGATTTTTCCTTTGCCTATGAATTGGATCAGTATATATTTTGATGGAAGTTTGATTGTCCACCCAAATGTTGGTGGAAGAATCAATTGTGACACCAAATTCCTGAAGAATTCCCTGCAACCAAACACACTGTGTAACTGCATTGATTGTTGCCCTGTACTCGGCCTCTGCTGATGAAAGTGAAATGGTGTGATGTTTATTAATTGACCAGAAAATGGGACCTTCAGCAAGCATAAATACAAAACCTGAAGTTGACTTCCTATCAGTGGGATCTTCATCCCAATATGGATCAGAAAATTCAGCTAGTTGAAGTGAGGAACTAGCTGAGTAGTGCACCCCGAAATTCTTTGTACGCTAGGCATACTGAAGAATTATTTTTGTTTCCCTCCAATGGACCTCATGTGTCTGGTGCATATGTATTTCTACAACACTTACAGCATAAGATAGATCTGGTCTTGTATGTGTAAGATAGAGCAAGCTGCCCACTAGTTTCCTGTAGAGTGTAAAATCTACCAATGGAGAATTTCCAAATTCATGCAATTTGATGCCAGAAAGAAAGGGAGAATTGGATGACTTACACTCAGCCATGTTAAAATTACTTAGCAGGTCTAAAGCATACTTTGGTTGAATCAGCATGATGACCCTTTCACTTTACTCAATTTCCAAGCCCAAAAATTGCCTTAGCAATCCTAGGTCGGTCATGGCAAATTCACTATGTAAAGATGACTTAATTGAACCAATAGAAGTGGTGCAGCTCCCTGTAATTATAAGGTCATCAAAATAAAGAACAATAAACTACAAAATACCATCATGCTTCTGCAAATATACATTAGGATCTAATTTGCATCTAGTGAAGCCAATAGAGAGCAAGAAACCATCCATTTTAGCATACCAAGCCCTGGCGGCTTGCTTGAGTCCATAGAGTGATTTATTCAACCGGAATACAAGTGAAGGATCCTATTGGAAACCTTCATGTTTTTGCATATATATCTCTTCCTATAGCTCACCATGTAGGAATGCATTCTTGACATCCATATGGTGCACTTGCCAATCCTTACTAGCTGCAATTGCTAGAACTAGTCTTATGGAGTCCATCTTTGCAACCGTTGCAAAGGTCTGTGTGTAATAAACACCATGGAATTGAGAATAGACCTTAGCAACTAAAATTAATTTGTATTTCACCTCTGAACCATCAGCAGCAAGTTTATTTCGGAATATCCACTTGCATTGAACAAGCTTCCTCTTGGGAGGAAGGGGAGCCAATTCCCATGTCTCCTTCTCTTGGAGATAATGGAACTCTTATTTCATTGTTGTTTGTCATATTGGGTCATTAAAAGCTTTCTGATATGTCTATGGATCATATACAATCAGCATATAACAGTGCTCAGCAAGAGCACAATCACTTGCAAAGGAAGCATTACTAGTTTGAGATCTAGTCTTCCTAGGCTCTTGGGGATTGTCAACCAATTCCCCTACAACTTGTATTATTTTTCCAGCCCATTTGGGCCTTGATGGTGACTCATATATGACAATATCATCTATATCCATATAATTATCAGGTATATCAGAAAAAAACAGAGCATGAATCATCACTTACATCATCAAATAGTTGAGGAGAAGAGCATTCCCCCGGTGCAAGCTCAAAATATGGTATCGGTTCCTCTTCAAATTGCACACTTCTTTCAACAAATTTATTGAGTGTGGAATTGTCAAAGAGTTTGTAACATTTTTTATCCTCACCATGCCCAACCATGATGCACTCCTTGCTTTGTGGCTGCAAGGCCTTCCTCTTTTCAGAAGGGATTCAAGCCCATGCTCTAGATCCAAAAATCCTGAAATTTGAGACATTTGGTTTATGGCCAAACCAAGCCTCGTAGGGAGTCTTTCCTTTTACTGATTTGTGGAAGGATCTGTTTTGTATGTGTGCAGCACAATTAATGGCCTCAACCCATATATTGGAACTTAGATCCCTTTCTTCAATCATTCAAGCGGCCATCTCCTTTAGAGATCTATTCTTCCTCTCTGCCACACCATTTTGCTGTGGTGTGTGTTGCCGCCTTTCACACACCTGAGGGGGGATGTGGCAGAAATATTGAAGCCATTTGGTGTGTCCTTGGGGGAAAGTCTCTAGTCAAGGTTTTCACCTTGTTCTTGACACCTCCG